>CM046035.1:18843671-18956383 GCA_025215565.1 Flaveria ramosissima
GGTGGTTATGGACGAAAAGAGGCACCTCTTAACAAATGAGTTAAAATTGAGGACTCTCGATTTTCCTTAAGTTGTCTTATTCAAACAATCAGTCGTTCAACATAAAACTTTTAAAATTGTTAGTAGTCGCTTTGTAAATCTCAGAGTTAATATTTTCCTCTTGGAACTCCTTTGAGATTTTGATGATTACCGCTTTTAACCCACTAATGTATGCAATCTTTATGTTCTTTGAGACCTTTAGTTGAGAGATCCTACTTCGTTTTACATAACGTGCGCATTTTTGTCTCACCTCACTGGTCAAAGCCCTTTTTATGCATGATTTCAAGTATCACACATTGTTTGCTTTCAATTGGATGGTATCAGTGGAATCATCATTAAACTTATTTCCTTGTGTCACACCCTCAAAATCCACATGCGGGAGTTTACTGCGAGGCGAGTAAAAAAACCAGGATCTAAATCATTAGTTACTCAGAACGAAACTATATATGACATTTAAGACAAATCAGAGATTAAACTTTAAAACATCTGCGGAAGCATTTTGTAAATATTTCAAACCCAAAGTAATAAATGTAAACTGCGCAAAACACGTCCCCAAACCAATGTACATAAGTATACAATATATCAAATGAAATATAATTATTATTCAAAGCATGCTTGACACGTGAGTACTCCTAAGGGCAGCTGCTAGTAACGACCTGAGAAAAGAATACATAAAGTGTCAAGAAGACGGCTGGTGAGTTCAAGAGTTTGTTAGTCATCATAAACAATAGCGTTGGTACATTATAAACAAATGCATTGAAATAGATAGCTAGTCTAATTTCATTAGTAGTAAACAATAGTGATTTCGCGTTCGAAGCTAACTATGTTTGTCTGTTTGTTTGTTTGCCTTCCGCCACGACATACCAAGTCGTGACGATGTTAGTCGTTTAGGACAATGTTGCACCCGCTTGACCTCCAATCGTACGGGTGGGGCTTGTCAGACCCAGTAGTACTACCCAAGATTTCCCGCTAGATTTCTTAATTAACGATCTGAAAGTGTATGGGCTTTCAATTGTATATTACATTATGTCACACTAAACACATGTTATAATAGTAAAGCGTTTTAAACAAAGTACGCTTTCTCCCCCAAAAAGAGAGTAAATAAAAGTGGGGCATTGAACACACCTGGTGCACAAACGAACAAAATAGAGAGCTAACGGTGAGTGGAAATGTAAGGCCCCGTTCTCGGGACGCTTACAGTTGGATCCTCATCGCACATAAAACATATAATTACATTCGCCTTAGGAAAATATTGCAGCGGAAACATTCAAAAGGACATCTCATTTCATTATAAAAACTTTTGCCAAATAATACAGCGTCAATCGGTTACAAAATACATTGTTGCATTACATCACAAAAGCATTAAATGAATGGATGCCATCCCAAAAGAGCTGAGTAGCCACCTCGTGCCATCCTCATCAATCATTACCTGCCAACTGGAAACACATCAAAGTCAGCGTTGCTGAGTGAGTTCTAGTTTTATAAAATAAAACATACTTTTCTTTCATGCGATCATACATCATACGCACACATAAATAATAGTTATATTATCTTCTTCATTCGTTCATTCATCTTTATATCTTTTCTTGCGCATCGGATATCTTCCGTACCAATACAATATGCTACACCCCGAACTATTTAGCTACTGGGCCGAAGTCAATAAATGAACAACTAAGCGTATGCCGCAGTACTAGAGGTAAGCGGTAGAGGTTATATATAAATGGTCGATCACAAAGAAGGACCCCGATATCCAATACTTGCAAAACTTTCATTACTTTCCTCGTTAAATAATACATGCATTCATCATGTTCCACTTTTCATTATCTTCCACTTTACGTTACATAATACTTCGTTTCATTCATTATCATAACACGTAAAGCCACAGGAAAGATAAACATACATCATAATAAGGAACATTAACATGCACAGTCATCACGTCATACAGGGCAACATCATACATACATAACATGCATCATGCATAAACATGCAACATCATCATCATCATGCCCTACATGCACTCTAAGGCCTCAATCGTCGCCCTACATGAACTTACGGGAACCTTTACGTCAAAACTTACATCTGCACTTTCCCCCGAAAGTCAGAAGTTATACCACACTTCTCCTCGGGTGCAACAGCCCTATTCGGGCATATGGACACCCTTCATCGCATGGCCTCCATGCGACTGAACATCATGCGAATGAACCAACGCGGATGAACACTCATGCGAATGAACACTCAATCGTGCGAATGGACTAATACGGATGGACCTCATGCGAATGGGACTGATGCGGATGAACACTTATGCGACTGGACCTTCAATCGCATGACCTCCATGCGATTGGCCTTTCAATCGTGCGAATGAACCTCCATTCGTGCGAATGGACCTCAATCGTGCGGATGGGCATCAATCGCGCCTCATTCGGCTGTATGGCCTCCATTCAGCCTCCAGTCGGTCGTCTAGCCCTAGCTGATGCAGAATGCAGTTCATCCCGACTGCAGCCGAGGGTTTTCGGCCTCCAAAATCATCTACACCCATTTTAAGCCCAAATCAACCATCCTAGACCTTAGGGATGCATACCACAACATCAGTTAAGCACACCTAAGCTCACAATTAAGACTCAAACGCATCATACACACACATACACATACACAAATGGGTCAAACATGTACACACTCAAAAACCCGATTTTCAGTTGTTTTCCAGCCCGAAATCATTCAAAAACGTTTAAAGGAGGGGTCCTAGAACTCACACAAACGAGCACTACGACAAGGGCTTCGATTTGACTCGCTCCTCAACGATTTTGGCCACTCGAACCAACTCGAACCAACACTTCTTCCTCTCTTTCTCTTCTCTCTTCTTTGGCTGATTTTGGTGGGTGTGGGGAGAGGGTAAGGGTTTCCATCTCCCTTAAATACTCCCACTTCCCCAACTTTTCCTCGTTGGCGAGTTTGGTCCCTCGACTTTGGACTTTATTTCTTTTCTTCTTTCGTCGGCTTCAAAATAAACAAATAACCGGGTGTTACGAGTCCACCCCCCTTAAATTGGTTTCGTCCCCGAAACCTGTTATTTTTCGAACAAACGTGGATAATGCTGTCTCATTTCTTCCTCAGTCTCCCACGTCGACTCGGATCCCTTCCTATGCTTCCACTGTACGCGCACCAGGGGAACCACTTTATTTCTCAGCCGTTTCTCTTTTTGATAGATGATTGCCACTGGTTGCTCCACATAATTGAGCCGTTCGTCTACTTGGATATCCTCCAGTGGAACAATCATGTCTTCATCAGCTAAGCACTTTCTCAGATGAGATACATGGAATGTCGGGTGAATTCCACTTAACTCATCCGGTAACTCCAATCTATAGGCCACCTCTCCTACTCGAGCGATGATTCGGAAAGGGCCTATATACCTTAGGCTCAACTTGCCCCGCTTCCTGAATCGGATAATACCCTTCCAAGGTGAGACCTTCAACATAACCCGGTCGCCCACCTGGAACTCAATCGGCCTGCGTCTTTTATCAGCATACGACTTCTGTCTATCTTTGGCTGCCTTCATAAAGGCTTTAATCTTCTCAAGCTTCTCAGTCGTAGCCTCGATTACCTCGACGCTTCCCAATTCCTTCTGACCAATATCACCCCAACAAACGGGTGTTCTGCATCTCCTACCGTATAGCATCTCATATGGTGGCATACCAATGCTGGCATGATAGCTGTTGTTGTATGAGAATTCGGCTAACAGTAGGTGGTCATCCCAACTTCCCCAAAATCAATCACACATGCCAGAAGCATGTCTTCCAGTGTCTGAAGGTCCTTTCTGACTGACCATCAGTCTGGGGATGATAAGCTGTGCTAATATGTAACCTCGTCCCCATAGCGTCGTGGAATTTCTTTCAGAATTTAGATGTAAACTGGGTGTCACGATCAGACACAATAGACACCGGCACACCATGACGAGTTACAATTTCCCGGATGAACAGATCAGCCAACCTCTCAGATGAATATGTCTCGCGGATCGGTAGGAAGTGAGCACTCTTCGTCAAACGGTCAACTATCACCCATATGGCATCGTACCCTTTCGGACTACGCGGCAGCTTCGTAATGAAGTCCATGGTGATGTGCTCCCACTTCCATTCCGGTATATCCAAAGGTTGGATCTTCCCATACGGCTTTTGATGCTCGGCCTTCACCTGTAAGCAAGTAAGGCACTTACTCACATACTCCACCACGTCGCGCTTCATACCCGGCCACCAGGAATCCTTCTTCATGTCTTGATACATTTTCGTTGCACCTGGATGAATGGAGTATCGAGCCTTGTGAGCTTCATCCATGATCCTCAAGCGTAAATCCCCAAAACGAGGACCCACACACGACCGAATCGGGTTCTAACATCGAGTGTGTTTTCACCCAATTCCCCAACCAGACCTCTCATTCTTTCAGAGTTAAGATGATCTTCTTTCAGTGCCTCATCTTGAAACTCTTTGACTTGCTTCATTACATCAGAGGTCATGATCAGTTGATATGCCTTCACCCGGATCGGCTCGGGCCTCTCTTTCCGGCTAAGGGCATCAACCACCACATTGGCCTTGCCCGGATGGTAGTGGATCTCACAATCATAATCCTTTATAAGTTCCAACCACCGTCTCTGCCTCATGTTCAGATCCTTCTGCTCGAAGAAGTACTTCAAGCTTTTTTGGTCCGTGAATATGGTGCACTTCGTCCAGTAGAGGTAGTGGCTCCAAATCTTTAATGCAAAGACCACGGCTGCCAGCTCCAAGTCGTGAGTAGGATAATTGACCTCATGAACCTTCAACTGTCGGGATGCATAGACTATAACCTTTCCTCTTTGCATTAACACGCATCCCAACCCTGAATAGGAATCATTAGAATAAACCACCAGATCTTCACTTCCCTCGGGTAATGATAGAACGGGAGCTTGAGTCAACCTTGCCTTCAATTCTTCGAACGCCTTCTCTTGAGCTTGACCCCATGCGAACTTAACATCTTTTCGGGTCAACTTGGTTAGTGGAGAAGCGATTTTGGAAAAGTCTTGGATGAATCTTCTGTAGTAACCCGCCAAACCCAAGAAGCTACGAATCTCGGATGGCGTCTTTGGTGACTTCCATTGCATAACCGCCTCCACCTTTGCCCGGTCCACCATAATCCCGTCAGGATTCACCACATGACCCAAGAATTGAACCTTGCGCAACTAGAACACGCACTTGGAGAACTTGGCGTACAACTTCTCCATTCTCAACGTCTCTAGAACTTCCCGAATGTGACCGGCATGCTCTGTCTCACTCCTCGAGTAAATCAGGATATCATCAATAAACACGATCACTGATTTATCCAACATCGGCCGACACACTCGATTCATCAGATCCATAAAAGCAGCTGGCGCATTGGTCAAACCAAAAGACATGACAAGAAACTCGTAGTGACCATAGCGTGTGCGAAAAGCTGTTTTAGGGATATCCTGTTCTTTCACTTTTAGCTGATGGTAACAAGATCGAAGATCTATCCTTGAAAACCAACTGGCACCTTGGAGCTGATCGAACAGATCATCTATTCTCGGTAAGGGGTATCGGTTCTTTATCGTCAACTTGTTCAGCTCACGGTAGTCAATACACATCCTCATACTACCGTCTTTCTTCTTCACAAACAGGACCAGAGCACCCCAAAGAGAGATACTCGATCTAATGAACCCCTTATCAAGCAACTCTTGCAACTGCTCCATCAACTCTTTCATCTCTGTCGGAGCCAGCCGATACGGTGCTTTGGAAACAGGTTGGGCACCCGGTATCAGATCAATCTGAAACTCGATCTCTCTGTCAGGTGGCACTCCTGATGAGTCTTCTGGGAACACGTCTGGAAAGTCACACACAACCGGTACATCGGCTAGTTGTGGTGTTGGCGTATCCACATCCTTTACATAGGCCAAGTAGTCACTACATCCACGCCTCATACACTTTCCTGCCACCGCCATCGAAATTACTTTCGGAATCGTCGTGGCCCAATCACCATGAACCAGGATTGCTTCTTGCATTGCCATGAGATGATCCTTCCACCAAGAAATTGACATCCACCAGATGTTGATTTCTTGTTGATGTTGCAGCCACCATAATCACTGTCAGAGTAACCATAGAGATTGAAATCACTATTTCTTGGATACCAGAGACCTAGTTTAGGTGCTCCTTTGAGGTATCTAAGAATTCTCTTGGCAGCTATTAGGTGAGACACCTTTGGAGCAGCCTGATATCTTGCACAAATGCAAGTTGCAAACATGATATCAGGTCTACTTGTTGTGAGATACATTAGAGAACCAATAATCGCTCTATACTGATGTTGATCAGTATCCTCCCCCTCAGAATCAGGGCAGAGATTGTGGTTTCTGGGTATAGGTGTTTTTGCTGCTTTACAATCTTTCATATCAAATCGTTCTAAGATATCATTGACATGCTTAGATTGATTGATAAAGAACCCTTCCTTCATTTGCTTTACCTGAATTCCAAGGAAAAAGTCCATTTTTCCCATGGAACTCATCTCGAACTTCTTCTTCATAATGCTCTCAAAGTCTTTACACATTCGGTCATTTGAGGAACCAAATATGATATCATCAACATAGACTTGAACGAGCAAGATGTCTTTCCCAGACTTTCTTATGAAAAGAGTCTTATCAATGGTACCTCTAGTGTAACCATTCTTCAGGAGAAACTGAGACAGTGTCTCATACCACAGCCTAGGTGCTTAGTGCAGCCCATATAGAGCTTTATCCAATTTTCACACATAGTTGGGATGCTGTGGATCTTCAAATCCTGGAGGTTGGCATACGTAGACTTCCCTATCTATATCCCCATATAGAAAGGCACACTTGACATCAAGCTGGTAGACAGTGAAATTCTTGGATGCAGCATAAGCAAGGAAGATCCTAACTGCCTCAAGTCTTGCAACAGGTGCAAAGACATCAGTATAATCCATTCCCTCCTCTTGAGTGTATCCTTGAACCACCAGTCTTGCCTTGTTCTTAATAATCAAGCCTTTATCATCTCTCTTGTTTCTGAATACCCATTTAGGGCCTATAGGTACTTGACCAGATGGTAGCGGATATAGGTTCCAAACCTTTTGTCTTTTGAATTGAAGCAGCTCCTCTTGCATTGATTCAACCCAGCTACTATCTTTCAAGGCATCTTCCACCTTCTTGGGTTTCATTTGGGATAAAAAGCATGAGTACAAGCAGACATTTCCACTGTGAGTTTGTCCTCTTGTTCTCACGCCTTCAGAGACTTCCCCTATGATGTTTTTAGCTGGATGAGTGTTATGAATCCTGAGTCTAGGAATCACCTCCAGTTGCAAAGATAAATCCAAATTGGACATATTTTGCTCCGGAGCTTGAATACTTGGTCCAGCTGTTGTCTCAAACTCATTCAATGAGGACTGATTGAATGAAAGAGAAACATCATCATTTGTTTGCTGTAAAGCATCATTAACAGTTGCCTGTTCCTTCAAGATGGTGCTTTCATCAGCCTGGTGTGTGTTGGGTCACCTGAAGAGATTTGAAAGTCAGTAGGTGAATCCCTTGTTGACGTACCACTATCTCTTGAGATGGTTATACTGTCAGATCTTTCAATAGTGGGAACTTGATTTGCTGCAACTCTTGGAGAACTTGGAATAGGTCTGGGAAGCTCAAACAGTTGATCTTCATCAGAGTCACTTTGAGCACCTGTTCGAGCTGAAACATTCTCACAAGATGGCTTAGAATAGTTTGGAAACAATTCTAAATCAAAGATATGATCAAGGCCATTCCCCCTAACACAAGGAGTGTGCTCATTGACTACAATGTTGGAAGATTCCTCAAATTGTTGATTTTTAATATTGTAAACCCTATAAGCTTTAGAGTAAGAGGAATATCCAACAAAGATAGCATCATCCGACTTTTCAACAAATTTTGCCAAATTGTCTTTTGTGTTAAGTATGGTACACCTGCTGCCAAAGGACCTTAGAAAGCCAATGAACAATGGCCTCTTGTTCCATAACTCATAAGGGGTTTTTCCATGTGGCTTTACTACAAGAACTCTGTTCTGCACATAGCATGCAGTGCTGACTGCCTCTGCCCAGAATGTTAGAGGTAGCTTTGAATCAGCTAACATAGTCCGAGCAGCCTCAATAAGTGTCCTATTTCTCCTCTCAGCAAGACCATTTTGTTGAGGAGTTCTGGGAGCACTATATTGTCTGGCAATCCCTTTTGAGTTACAAAATGAGTTAAGAACTAGGTTCTTAAACTCAGTCCCTTGATCACTTCTAATTATTTTAACCTTGTGATCAACTTGATTTTCTATTTTAAGAATAAAAGATTTCAAAGTTTCAGCAGTTTCATCTTTGGTTCTTAAAAAGAATATCCATATAAATCTAGTAAAATCATCAATAATCACAAGGCAATATGATTTCCTTCCAATGCTCATTATACTTGTGGGACCAAATAGATCCATGTGTAATAAGTGTAATGGAGTGGTGATAGAGTTGACAGTTTTGGATTTATGAGATGTCCTGTGTTGTTTCCCTTTCAGGCAAGCAACACAGTTATCTTTGCAGAAAAATTCCTTTTTAGGCAAACCATGTACCAAGTTATTTTTAGCCAATTTATTCATTGTCTTAAAATTTACATGACACATTCATTTATGCCATTGTGTTGACTCATCACCATCAGCTTTGGAAAGAAAGCATGATACTTATCCCATTGGGGAAGCATTGTTCATATCCAGCTTGTACATATCCCCTTTCCTGGGAGATCTAAGAAGCACCAATTCCTGAGGAATTTTCATCCTGGTTTTAAGGATAATGCACTCATGTTCTGAAGAGCATTTGATGCTTTTGATCACAGAATTGAGAAACACTTAACAGGTTGTGTTTAAGCTATTTGACAAAATTAACTTTGTCAACCTTTAACTTTCCATTGGATATACTTCCTCTGCCAAAAATATATCCTCCGGTCTCACCTCCAAACTGGACAGGACCTCCATCATAATGTTGAAATTGTTGAAGGAGAGATCTGTTCCCTGTCATGTGCCTGGAGCATCCACTATCTACAATCCAAATGTTGTTATTCTTGTCATATGGATGTCCCTGCACATAAGATGAGATAATTAGTTTTGATTGGAAACCCAAGCCTTATTGGTCTTGGGTTCTTCCAATGATAATGACATAATTGAACCAAAATTTATGCATGGGGGTTCAATGGATGTCTTTGAAGAAGAGGTTTGGGCTACAACATCTTCCTTGATCTTCCATTCCATCCCTTGGTTGATCATAGAGGATGAGCTTGTTGAATCTTTTGTAGCTTGGCATTCTTCCGAAGCTTCTTTCTTTTCGGAAGAAGCCTTCACCACCTTTTCTTCCAAAGTAGTCTTCTTCTGGGATGGTTTCAAGGGGACTCTTTTGCTTTTCTGAGTCTTTACAGCTTTAGCTTCCGAAGCCTTTTTCCTTTCGGAAGAAGAATCTTCTTCCGAAAGAAGCCTTGCTTCGGAAACAAGCTTTCCTTTTTTCATCACTTGAACCATTTGATATGGTCCAAATGAGAAACCTTTCCTGACTCCTTCCTTTTTAACATTATTTGCATAATGTGTGCTAGCAGGATTGTAGTAACAATCTTTGGCCATGTGGTTTTGCAGTCCACACATTATGCATGCAATGTTAATCTTTTGGGAATGTGAGGATTGCTGTTTCTTGTTCTTTTTCTCTTCATCAGCAACCTTTCCCTTTAACTTCTGATCCTTTGGTAGGATAGGAGTACTGGTACTACATCCCTTTCCTGAATCAGAATTTCCAACCACCTGGAATCCAGCTGAGATGAATACACCCTTTTGCTTTGGGTCTATCTTTAGCTTGGACTCAGCCACTTTCTTGGCAGTTTTTCTGGCTGCCTTAGCTCTACTTCTTCTGGCTTTGGTGGTCAGGGTTTGATCATCATTGGCATGGGAGGGCATAATTACCTGGTTCTTCCCTGTGATGGTCTCCATAGTTGCATCATTCTTTGACTCATGAGAAGGTGGGTCAGCAGATGGAACCTCTTGCTCTTCAGTACCACACCTTGGTTGTCTTATAGACTCATAAGAGTGTGGTGGAGCAATTTTATTGGTTCCCAACTCACCTTTGTTTTGGTAACAAAGTTTTGAGTGAGAGGATGATGCAAGAATGGCTTGGAAGTTTTGCTCGGAAATAGCATACTTCCTGGCTTGAGCCTCAGCTGTGACAAGCTGGGCTTGAGCCTCAGTCAATTTGGATATTAAATCATTTATCTGAGTCTTATAGTTTGTGTGTTCATGTTTTAATAGGAACATAGTTTTCTGTAACTCCTCAATTTTTCTTTGGTAGTCAGATTCAGCCCTTTTAAAGTCAGATTTTAAAACATTTAAAGACTCAATATCAGATTTAATCTCCATATTGTAGTCCTGATACAATTTAACCTTAGCAATACAGGCAGGAATACAGAGATGTTCATATACCTTGTTTTCATCTGTTCCGGCCATGACTGCTTGAGCGAGAGTCACATCCTGTACCATGAAGCTCCAGTCAACTTCTTGAGCCATTGCAGCTGTTTCTGTTGACTTTCTGGTGGGCTTTGGTGTAGAGGGATGTGTGGAGGCCTGTGGGGTTCCTGGGTTGGACTTGGGAGCCTTGCATTCCCTTGCAAAATGACCAAGTTGGTTACAGTTGTAACATTTGGCCTTGGTTTTATCAAACCCAAATTTGCTATTGATTGGGTTCTGAGGAAATTGCCTTCCAGTTCTCTTAAAGAACTTCTTTGCTCTGTAGGTTAGAAGAGCCACGTTGGACTATGTCCACGTATTCCACGTCATCCGGGCTAAAACACTCTAGATCATCAAAGCAGTATTGATAATTATTTGAGTGTCCACTTCCTGAGACAAAAGCACAGCTGTCCTGAAAGGAGCTTTGCTGAGCTTGTTGAGACCTTGGAGTCTCAGGAAATGTGATGTATGGCCCAGAAGAACAAGATGGCTGCTGGGTGTAACTCATGTATTGTTGAGGCTGGGAGATTCCTGAGCCTTCAGCAACCATTAAAGCGTTGCTAGCAGGAAGACTCAAGGGTTTGCTTGTCTGATGACCCCTCTTACTTTCCATTTCCAAACGGTATCTATCAAGGATCCCATAGAGTTCGGTCATGGTGAGTGTATTTAGATTCTCTGTTCTCTTGATAGAGACACAGTAGAATGTCCACTCATTGGGTAATGCACTCATGAATTTTCTTGTAAGGTCTCTGATTTCATGAGCAATTCCCACAGATTGAAGGGAAGAAATGAGATCCATGTACCTGAAATATTGCTGGCTAAGAGTCTCTCCAGCAACATAGGTGAAGTTCTCGAACTGCTGCTTCAGTGAGTCCTTCTTGGAGTCATTTGAGCTTGAGTACATTTGAGCAAGCGCATCAAAGAGTTCTTTGGCAGATTTACAATGCTCAAACCCCACCATGATAGAGTTTGGAATTACAGTCATAAGAACAGTCATAGCATTGCTGTCGATGTCAAGCTTCTTCCTGTCTTCATCAGAATAATCTTCAACGGCTTTCTCAATCATGGCACCGTTTCCACTAGCTACTTTTGGCTTATACGGGCCATTGACAATGGATTGCCACATCTTGCTGTCTTGATACCTGATGAAGCCTTCCATTCTTCTGCTCCAAGACCTGAAGTTTTCAGGGGTGATAATGGGTGCTTTGGTCATCGTCCCCATCTCTACTTCAGATTTGTTGAGGGCCATTTTGAGTGAGGTATAAGGAGGAGTGAAAAACAGGTTGATTAGGACGGTAAGATCTCACAATCAAGAGCCTAAAAAGCTCTGATACCAATTGCAGGATCGGGTTTGTCACTTAAACACTTGGATTTTTCTCAAACTCACTTATGGAAACACTCAAATCAGATGAAGTAATGTCTTTCACAAGAGTTGATAATAATATAATAAGTAGCAAAGGAACACGCAGAAATAAATTTTCAAGGCACTTATATATATTACTTCTCAACTCAAGATATTACAAGACTCTTACAAGCATGAAACAAGAGTTACAATGAGAAACTATATATACTAGATCCTACAGCCGGATATACTTTGATACCAGCTGGAAACCTAAGACTAAAGCATATACTACAATGCTAAAGTTAAGGTATCTTAGATAAAGTATTATCTAAGATATGGTAGTCATGACATGTCCATGACTTACCTTTTGTCACCAACTAAAGATGGCAACTGTACTAACATAAAAAGGTAAACAGTGGATTAAAGTATGGTCAACTACATGGCTTTTGAGAAAATGCCATGCAGTATCTCAGAGATTTGCAGCGGAGTGTCAGAGAAACCATACTTATGTCCACTGGATAATAGGAGTGTCTTCCGAAGGTAAGTTGGCTTCGGAAGAACAAGTTCTTCCGAAACCACTTATACTTCGAAAGAGGCTTCTATACTTTCGAGGCTTGGGGACTTCTGAACTTCGGAAGTTGACTTTAGATCTTTCTTTCTGAGTCTTGATCTTCGGAAGTAGGTTCTTTGTCTTCAGAAGTTGGAGTTTTCCTTCGGAAGTAAGCTTTACACTTTGTCTTTGGAAGAGCTCCTTCTTCCTTCGGAAGTTCCATACTTAGCTTCGGAAGTCCTTTGTTTGTTGTACCAAAATCTTCTAAGTGACTTGGTTTTGGTTGCACCAGCCTTTCTAGATCCAACAATATTTAAGTCAAATATAATAATACAACGATTATGTTTTGGTTCATTTAAAAGATGGTATAAATCAATTAGGACTAAGAATGATAATGAATGATTCAATATTTAATTTATTGAATAATAAAAGATTGACTATGATGAGTGAAAAAAATAATTAATTTAGAAATTAATTATTTAAAATTTGATAAAGATGATTTATTGAATACTTATTCATATGACTTGCAAAATAAGATAAAATTATTTAAAGTCCTTTTATAAAGTTTTAAACGTTTCAAATAATCTTTATATAGGTCTTATAATATTAAACCTTAAAACAAGAATAATAAATATAAAATTATATTGTTTTATAGTTTCAAGAATTTAAATAAAGTTTAAGGAATAAATTAATTAAATAATTAAGATTTAAACAAAGATGAATCGTTAGTGAACTTACGTAATTACATACTACTCAAGTATTTAATTTATATTAATTGATAAATAAAGGTTAAGCATTAAACTGTGAAGGGTAAATAATTATTTATTTACAATATAACATGGTTAAATAATTAATTGAATATTTATGATTTAAATAATTAATTGATTAATTATTTAAAATATTTGTATCATATTGATTTTAAAACAGTTTGAAATAATATAAGTTTAAACTATAATAATTTTAAAACATTTAAATCACATAAATGTATTAATAATGTTTTTTTATAAATCTTGTTATTCTTAAAGAAGGTAATTAAATTTAAAAGATTATATGTTTTAAAATCTTTAAAAATTTATTTGAAAATGTCTAAAATGTTTTAGTTAACAAAACTATTTTTATATTAATATTATGATGTACTAATATTTTCTGAATTAAAATATAAAAGAAAATAACTAAATGAAAACATGGCAGAGGCAGGGTTCAAACCCCTGACCTCCCATGTATAATAACTGTTACTAACCGGTGGGCCAAAGCCTAGAACTTGTTTTAAAATACAAATTAATTAATAAGAATCATACTTCAAATAATCCTCAATCCTTATGAACCCTAAAATCAATTCGATCCAATTGAACACTGAATCATATGAGTTAATTCAATTAACATTAGGGCTTTGTTTCCCCATGTTAAACCGAGTATAATGATGTGTGAAACTTACGTGATTGAGTTTGGATTTGATGATGACGATAGTAAGAACCGTCGCGGCTACGTGGATGTTGATTCAAGGTGTAAACGTTGTTGTTAATCAAATTAACTTTGCAGGTAGATTCTAAGGTCGATGATAAGCAAAAGCCCTCTATCAATTGCGATTAAGATCGCTTCGATCATAGACCTTGATTGAGTTGCAGGTCGTAGGTGAAGATGGCGATCGAACATGGTGTATGTGCTTGTTTCGAATGAAATTGATGTTATAGAAAGTTTAAGGGAGTTAATTCGAAGGTTTTAACATCATTCTATACCTAATTAAGACTGTTTCATAACGAACGGGTAAAGACTTTAAGTTGATGTTTTGGTTTTAAGTTAGCATGGTTTTAACAGCATTTAATCCAAATTAATGTGGGTGTTTGATTCGAAACTGATGCGCAAAAGTTTAAGAGTGGTTTAGTTGCGTTTTAAATCGAGCGTTTTAAGACTAGAGGGGTCGCCGGAGTTCACCGAAATTGCGGCCAGAGGTGGAGGCCGGAAATACAGGAAGGGGGGTTGGGTTTGTTTCCAAGTTATTTAAGTGTACAAGTTTGGTCCCTGTAGTTTTAGGTATTTATTACTTTATGTAGTAAAGCTATTATTTCAGGTATTAAAAACTACAAATACAACCCTGGACTTTTATAAAACCAATTTGTATAATAAATCAAATTAATTATTTGTTAATCTTTATAACTTTTATAAAACTTTTAAATTTTATAATTTGATTATTTATTTCCAATAATTAAAATAAAACTTTATAAGTTTATTAAAATCCATTTTATAACTTTATAAATTTTAATAAGTCTTTTTCATTTAGTTATTTGTTTTAAAATATATAATAAAACTTTATAACTTTATAAAGAATTATTTATAATCCATAAATTATTACAAGTTATCTAGATGATTAATAAATGAATAATTCACAATATAAATTGCATATTTAATGCATTTGATCCATTAAAATTATTACAAGTTATCTAGATGATTAAAACCATTATGTGGTCTTTTAGTCAAATATGTACCTTTTGTCTTAAATGAAGCATCCAATAAGGCTTTTGAAGTGCTTAAACAACACTTGATAGTAGCCCATATATTACAATCACCAGATTTGCCGCTTCCATTTCAAAGTATACATGATGTAATTGATCATGCAATATGGGTTGTTCCAGCGCAGTTTATTATGCAAGCGAAACTTTATCAGATACTCAACTTAATTACATACAACTGAAAAAGAGTTGCATGGTGTTGTTTATACATTTGACATTTTAGATCTTATATTAGGGGAAGTAAGGTGATTACTTTTTGATGAGCAAAAACGAAGCAAAACCAATGTAATAAGGCGGATACTCCTACAATAGAATTTGACTTCGAGATCAAAGACAAGAAGGGTTCAAAAAATGTTATAGCCGATCATCTATCTTGTATTCCAATCATATGTGAAGAGTTCCAAGACAAGATAAATGAATCATTTCCAGATGAGAAATTCTTCATTGTTGCTAAATCACCATGGCTTGCTAATATATTGAATTATTTCAGTGTAGGAAAGACTAAGTATTAGAATAATCAAAAGAAGAAACACTTCCTATTTCAAGTCAAGCGTTACATATGTGATTAGCTAGATCTTTTCAAAGTTGGTCCAAATCAAATAATCAGAAGATGTATCCCAAAACATGAAGTGTCAAGTGTGTTATCACAAGTGCATACATATGCGTGTGGGGATCACTTTAGTGAAAAAAGATAGGTCATAGAATTCTTTATTGTGCTTTTTATTGGGATAGTATCTTTCGTGATGCTATTGAGTTTAGTAGATGTTACACACGTTATCAGCAAGTAGGTGGAATTTTCCAAAGGGATGAAATGCCCATGTCTCTCATAGTTGAAGTAGAAATACTTAGATGTATTGGATATTGACTTCATGGATCTGTTTCCCAAATTGTTTAGAAGTTACTATATCCTTATGGCAGTAGACTATGTATCTAAATGGGTTGAAGCAATTACCACAAGAATGAATGACCATAAAGTTGCATGCCAATCTCTTCTATCAAACATTCTTGGTACACATGGCATTCCATGTGCAATCATAAGCGATGGGTGATCCTATTTCAAACATTCTCAATTTGGAAAAATGCTTAAACACTATGGTATCCATAATCAGGTTGCAATGCCTTATCACCCATAAATTAATGGGCAAATAGAAGTATTTAATCAAAAACTAAAAGAAATCTTACAGAATACGGTTCGGCCAGATTGCAAGGATTGGTCTTTAAGACTCAATGATGGCTTGTGGGCTTACCGAAATGCATTTAAAACACTGTTAGGACTACCCTTGGCGACTCATCTATGGGAAAGGATGTCATTTACTAATGGAACTAGATTATAATGCTTTATGGGTGATACACATTATTAATGTTGATTATAACACCATAGGAAGAAAAAAGAAAGCTATAATTGTGTGAATTGAAAGAGTTAAGAGAAGAGGCATACGAATGTTCAGCGAGGCACAAGATGAAGATGATCGTTATCCATGATACAAAACTCAAGTTGACAACATTTAAAGCATGACAACGGGTATGGCTCTCTAATTCATGAATTAAATTCTTTGCAAGAAAGTAAAAAGAAAGTTGATTGGTATGTTTGTTTTTACAAATGTTTGTAAATAAAGAGAAGTATATGAATGCGGTAAAAAGCAAGTTGATTGGTACGTTTGTTGGAAGGCCAAACGCAAGTGGTGAATGGTCATCGATAAAAAGCGTTGATCACACTTGAAGATCAACAAGGAAAGGATGTTAATGCGGTGAATTTTATAGTTGGTTCACCAATATATGAAGGAACTTAAAGGCCAGGTACTAGCGGATTGAGAACATAAAACTTAGTGGTACATGGGAGGCAACTCGTTGTATATTTTTATTTATTTTTACTTTTTTTTGTTTGAGTGTTTGCTTTTAATTTGTGTGATGCTGTTTCACTTGTTCCACACATGTAGCTCAAGAAATCTTCATCATCCTTTATTGTTCATCATTAAGTTAGGGAGGTTGGTAGGGTTTAAAAGATTTGGTTTATTTTGATGTGTTTTATTATAAATTTGGAAGGACGAGTAGGACATCGTTGCATATGTAAGTGATGAACGTCTCTGTTTAATGTGGATTGATCATTGAGACAATGAACATCTAAGTTAAGGAGGGGTATGATGTCTTAATGGTATACCTATTTTTAGCTTTGGGAGAAGGTTTGGTTGTTTCGATGAACCGTTTTTAAGAAAAAGAAAACAGAGGTCTATTTCAAAAAAAACATTAAAAAGAAAGAAACATTTAGTGACTCAAGGTGAAAGTAGTTTAATATTCAAATTATAAGACAATCAAGTAATCTAAGAGATGAGCAAATGGTTAGGGGAACAAATGAACAACTTAATATGGATGGGAAAGATACCAAATTAGGGAAGATATGATTGATTGTCACTTGAAGATGAGAAGTGGTGAAGTCGAGCTCCATAACCTGATCCATATGAGACACACAAGATGTATACTGGTTTGATGGATTTTGTTTTTGGGCATTCTCCTGGAACACATTAATTAGGTCCATGTACTCTCTCCCCCTCTTTATTTTTTATTGTAAATAATGATGTTAAATTTAGTATGTTCTTGTGTATTTTTATTTAGGTTTGTTTGTATGGCCTTGATTGCATCTTTTAGTTTAGTGTGTTTGATTTGAATTTTGTTTGATGACATTGTATATGATGTGTATGATAGTGGAGGCCCTTATAAGTGCCACATGAAAGCAATTTGCTCATAATAAGAAATATTAGCAAACTAGTGTGTTAATTTAAAACATGAAATAATAACGATGACAAATGAATATATGGATAAATTATAATGTGTTGTAAGACTTATCTTTCTTAAAATGACAATTTTCCCGGGACACTCACAGTTGGCCACTCATCGCACATAAAACATAAAACATACTTTAACATTTATTAAAACACAGTAGTGGAATCATTTAACTAAAATCATTTCATATATCAATAATCGCTTTTGCAAAATAATACATCATTGTTAAGTTACAAAATATCGTTTGTTGCATTACATCACAAAAACATTATCATAATACAAAATGGATGTCATCCAAAACAAGCCAAGTAGCTGCCCCATGCCTTCTCAACAACTCTTACCTGCCAACTGGAAAAATACATAAAAAGTCAGCGTTGCTGAGTGAGTTTTAGCTTTATAAATAAAATACTTTACATTCGATTAAAACCGTTTCTTTACTTCCGATCGCGATCATACATTATTCATACAAATATATAATCTTATTATTATCTTTCATCATCATTCATTATCGTACGTAATTCCTTATCCTTCGTTCATTCATTCTCTTTCATCTCGTACATTTCATACGTTCATCATTAACATTTACTTTCATTTGGACCAATGCCATAGGCTATACCCCAAACGTAGGCACGAAGCGGGTACTGGGCCGAAGTCTATAAATAGACCCTTACGTATGAAGCCTAACACCAGTACCGGGGCAAGCGGCAAGGATCCCATACGTTTGGTCAGTCACAAAGACTAGACCCCTGTGTGTATCCTTATGGGTTAGCTAAACCACACACAGTTGAGCTAACAACATTTTAGAGTTGTGCACCTCCTTTCATTTGCTTGCAAGACTTTACATTCATCCATTCATTCATGCATGCATTCATTCATTCTTTACGTTCCTCTTTTCATTATTATTAACTTCCGCTTACGTTACATAATACTTTAAGTTCATTTCATAATCATACCACACAAAGCCATGGAAATATACATAATAAGGAACATAAGGAAACATAAGATAAACATACATAACATAAGCATGCCTATCATCATCACCCATCATCATACAACATCATGCAATCATCCTATATCATCCCCAGGAACATCCCAAGTCAAAGCCCAAAACTTCCTTTTTTTTAATTTCTAAAATAATATTAAGTCCTTTAGGCGCATGGGCACTATGCAGGCGCATGGCCTCTCAGGCGCATGGGAACGCTTAGGCGCATGTGAAACTTTTGGGCACATGGACACTATTTGGGCATATGGCCAAACACTTAGGGGTCTGGGCAAATTCCTAGGCACATGGACACTATGCAGGCGCATGAACCTAACTTAGGCACATGGGCACTTTGGGCGTCTGGACACTATTGGGGCGCATGAGCTTTGGGCATTTTGGGACACTTAGGCATTTTGGCAGTTGGGCGTACGGGCTACTATTCAGGCGCATGAACAACTACTTGCAACTGACATCATCATAACTAAATCCCAAATCCAATTTTAACATGTTCTAAGCTTAGTTCTAACATTCTAAGCAACAAAAACATGCCTATATCATAACATAACCATAAATCATCCCAAACATACACCCACTCATATTCACATACATATACACATACATACGGGCATACATACCCAACATCTTAAAACGTTTAAACATGCATTTCCAGCCCCAAAATTTGTTAAAACATGTAAAAGTGGGGTTCTAGAACTCACCTCTTGCAACTTCGTGTATGAATTTCTTCAACCCAAATGCAAATGAGTTCAAACACCTAAAAACCCACCAAAACACACACCTGAACACAAACAAACACATATAAGCACACACCCGAGGCTATAATCAGCCAAGAACAACTTAAAACACTAACAACTCACCTCAAATCCGACCTCTTCTTCTTGTTCTTTGAAAATCCAAGAGTTCTTCTACTCTTTATCTCTCTAAAACAGAGCAAAAGTTGATGTGCAAGGAGTGTGGGTGGCCATACTCCTTTTGTACAAAATATCATATATTATTTTGTACTTTTTACACCTTTAACCCCTCAACTTGGGTTAAATTGTATTTCTTTCTTTTCTCTTCACTTTTATTCTTCATTTTACATCTTTTAAAATTTCTGGGTGTTACAAATTGTTTAGTTTCCCAACCCAAAGTGCATAGAAGAAAACTGTGACCCGGAAAAATAAGTGGCGAGTTGAATTCATATCTTACCATGTAAAGAAAAAGAAAAAAAGGAAAAAAGGAAAAAAAAAGAAAAGAAAAAAACAAAGTAAACGACTCGAGTATGTGCAACTAATAATGAATGGTTATGGGGATCGTTATCTAAAGATGGCATTTAAGTTTCTAAAAAATATTAATATGATCCTCATAATCAGGGTAATCAATGAAATTAGTTTATTAGTAACTCATGAAGATTGGTAAATCCTCAAAAAACTTTGATGTCGGGACATGTGGGTGAGGGAAAGCTAAACACAAGGAATGGAAAACAACTACACTTGTGCGCATGTATGTGGTTGTAATAAGAAAGCATAAGTTTAAAGTGAATAAATATATCCACATTTATGTTTACATGTATTAGTAGTTCCCTAGATTTTAATTAAAAGTAGACAAATTGGCATGTCAGTTATGATCTGATGGCAAATTCTTTTCGAGATGAAAAGAGATTAAGTTGGGGTTACATGTGTGATTTCAAAGTACATGTGGAATTAGATTTAAACCCTATTTTTAGCCTAAAAATATTAAGAGTTAATTTCAATTTTGCTCCTTAAGGTTTGACTAAAATAACAATTTTCCTCCAAAAGATTAAAAACATCAATTTACCTCCAAAAGTTTCATATGTTAGTTTACTTTTATTCCAAAAGCTTCATTATTTTGGATAAAGTTGAAACAACTAATGAAAATTTTAAAGTAAAACTAAAACAACTTATGAAACTATTAGAGGTAAATTGATGTTTTTAGTTTTTTGGAGGAAATGGTTATTTTTAACGAACCTCAACGAGTAACATCAAAATTAACTCTATATATAAACATTTTACTTTGAGAATTATTTCATTTGTAGAGCATGTGAGAGGTTTTGGATATTTAGGAGGCTCACTAAATTATGCCCGAGTCATAAACGCAAGGAAACCGCATCAAGAGAGAAGAAAATGAAGCAAACGGGTCAAAATCTTACATTTTGGCGTATGGATGGCATATAGGCCGTTTTTTGGTTTATGGTACGCCGAGTGCCGTATCACATGCCATGGTGATGGTTTGGCGCAGATTTGGATGGATTTTAATGATAAACTTGACGAAATTCGTGAGAACTAAGACTTGGAGACCTAGAAACAAAGAAAATAGTTTTTTTATGAAGTTCAAAGTCTAAGACCATCAACACTACTTGCTTGGGATTTGCTATTCCAACCTCTAGATGTGTAGAATATAGATGTTATGCAACCGTATTTCATCATCCAATTGATGTAAGAGATGATTTAGGTTATGTCTATGTAATATTTCAAATAATAAATAAGTTAATATGTTTTTTCAAGTTGATGATAGAGCTTTGAAACTGGAAGTGACTATATTTTCATTTAAAAGTAACTCTTTCTAATTTTCAAGTTGTTTCTGCAATTTAAATTCACTAATCAATCAATTAATAATAAGATTTAAATATGCTAGGTTTTGGTATTTGCAATTCAATATGATTTAAGCACCGACCACTAACTCTTGGTGGTTCGACACCATACTTACCTATCTAATTAAGGTAATTAGGCTCATATTCTCTTTACCTTTGATTGGTTCTTCGACACTAATCACCTGCTAAGCCTGATGTGTATTTTTGGAGATGTTGTCAAGGTTGTAGAGGTTGTAAGTCGTGATTCTAGCCTGACTATTAAGATGAACATTTTTCAAAACTTCATTTTTGTTTTATGTCTATGTGTATAAATGTTTACAATGTATTTTAAGCATGTTTATCAAATGTTGATTTGTTAAACCATTTGGATTGATAGAAATCAGCATCTCACTATATTAAATTTATTAAACAAGGTTTTAAGCGACCATGTCACAATATACGTATATTGATTGGGTATACACGCATTAATGGGTAATTGTGTGTTATGCCACAATGCAACTTAATTCATTTCAACATATATGAACCGGATGAGCTAATATTTGACACCATTTAGAAAGTTAAAAATGTCTAGGAAAAAAATGCAAGCTTCCCAAGACTGTCAAAAACATTACGCCAATAGGTGACAGAAACCATAAAAATTTGTGGTTAGAGACAAAGTTATGCTTAGTTTGTCACCATGGCAAGACACCATTTGTTTTGGGAAACAAGGTGAATTAAGTTCTCATTATATTAGACCTTTCGAACTCATCGAATGAATCGGTATGGTGGCATATAAGTTAGAACTCCCTGAGGAGTTTTATGGATTACATCCTCGTTTCATGTGTCAAATTAAAAAAGTATTTATTTGAGAAACACTGGTAGACCAACTAGACAATGTCTAGATGGATGAGCGCTTGAACTTTATGGAAGAGTCGAACGACATTATGGAAAGGCAAGTAAAAAGGTTAAGGTGAAAGTATATTCTGATCGTGAAAGTGAAATGGAATGCTAAGCGTGGTCCTGAGTTTATGTGGGAGCCAGAAGACACTATGAATATTATATGTACTCACATGTTTATAGGTTTAGGTGATTCCGATGGTAGAATACATTTTAAAGGGGGTGTAACCCCTAGGTCCTATAAGCAAAATTGACGTACAAGAAAGAGAGAAATGGGGGTTCAGGTTAGTGAATGGGAATTGTAACAACGGATTATCGTCTAAGTATCGAGGAACAAGAGTCGGGGTGAACCTCTTTAAAAAAGAGGAGCGAAAAGAATAGACACAAAACTTTGGTTATGCATATGTCGAGCTAGAAAAAGCTCCGTGGAACCCTTAATATATGAAATATGGTGTTTTAAAAAGGATAATCTTAAAAAGAGATCCACAGCACACCATTATGGTTAGACATGGTGGTCCGCGATAAATATTCGTTCCAAGACGTGAATATCCTTTTTTGAGTATGTGAATATTCCTTTGGACATGCATAGTAGACCGTTACGCTTTTAATAGTGGTTCTCTCTCTACACAAACACACAAAATCTTTCTTTATAAATTTCGGGCATCCCATGATGCTCGGGAAGGCATAACGATGGCTGGATTTTAGCTCTACAATGCTTACTTGCTAGGTTTGCACTTAGGAGCTCTTAGTGATGTTAGGTAATGCTCATTTTTACTTAAACTTGAGTTAGTACCGTGTATGAGCAGAAAGGTGATGTGTGAAACTCCATTTTCAGTGTTAGATTGCTCGTTTGTGGACATGGACATGTCAAGAAGTTGTGTGACGTTTCAAGAATGCTTTGGTAAGGGTTTTCAAAGGCAACCGAACCATGTCTAGTGTGCTAGCAAACACCTTATTAAAATGTTAAGTAATCACCCATGTTTTTGTAAATGGATTTGTCATGGGTATGTTGGTCGTTGACCGGGTTAGAGAGACCCTGACTCGAGGTCATAAACATGACTAGAGCAAGTCGGTTAGGTTAGCTCGAGTGTGTAACCCAAGGGTTACGCGCTCTATATAGAATCGTAATGGTTATGGTACTGTGTTTTAGGGTTACACTAAATTTAACAAAGCTCACATCCTAATATTAACCATTGTGGGTAGCTCATTAAGGTGAGTCTAACCATCTTATTTTCATTAACTGTTCTGGGATTATATCTAAGCCGTATAATTGTTTTGGTTAAAATATTTTTGATGTGTGGTTGTAAGTTAGATTGTCACTTGTGAGTTAACATACCAAAACTTAGGTGCGTTCAACATTGATCATTGTTAATCATGGTAAAATCATTAAGGTGAGTGGATAAGTTGGGCTAGAACTGTTGATACACCTCCAGGAGTATATGCGCTTCGTGGGATCCAATCTAGGAAAAGGGACCTCACTCTTAGGTTGCAGGTTCATTTTGATCTTACAGGATCAAGCTGGTGAGTCGATGAGTCCGGATGGATTGCTAATGTACCTGGACATATGTGTTTGTAGACGCATTAGGATTTGATCGACCGGGGTGCCTTTAACCTGCTCGTCATTGTAGTTGTTGAAACATAAAGTGACATATATGTTATGTGCACACTAGATATTGATGCGTTGTTCCTTATAGAGATTTAATTTGTTAAAAGTTTACTTGCACACATTGTTGCATTGGTCGTCTATTTTAGAGTCATTGGTTATTACTCACTAGCCACGTGGTTATTGACTTGCTTTAGCTCATGATATAGGTACTGCAATAGCCGAAAGGCGGTAGCTCGGGTCAAGGGACTTTCATGTAGTATTTGGGTGTGTATCTTTACTCCATATGGAGCTTTGTCTGGATTGAAACTACATGGGAAAAGTGGATTTTTGGAAAGTTTATTTTGGTTGTTTTGTCGAAAAGACATGTACCTTGTATGCCACTAGATAAAATTTCAATCGCTAATGATCCCTTAGTCTGATGATCCAAAGGGGAGGTGAAAAGCTTTGCTTCTCTTGAATGTCATAGGTTCAATACCTGACATGGGCGAATAGTTATAACTTGGTGTTACTAACTTACTAACCACTACCTTGTCATTCAAAAAAAAGATGAAGTTTCAATTCAGTGCTAGTTTGTGGTCTTGATTGTAAGTCTTTACTCGTACTTTATGCGTATTGTGGTACAACTAGTCATGCCAGGTGAAGGGGTGTGACAAACTTACTTTAATTCATGTATATTTCTTAACATATAGTAGGGTTGTTAGATACATTTTCAAACTCTCTATTTCCATTAACATTATGAGATAATACAACAATGAAAACAAAATCTAACATGTCTCATTAACATTCTGAGTTGAATAAGTCCTATTCAAGCACATGTAGATTAGTACATTTTCAATTTCCTTGCTTCTGACTAATTTTAAGATTTTCTTTAGCTTCATTCTTTGCCTTCAATAGACCAATAATGGCCAACGATCTTCACACATCTATAGACCAAACCATCCAATAAAACAATATTTTGATCTCTGTTTTACAGCAAAACTTATAGATCAAGATGAAGAAGAAAATACCCATAAATAGCAAAGTAGTGAATAAAGATGAAGACTGGCCTTTTAGGACACCCATAAAACCTACAATTAGAATTTTTAAATGTCCATGAAGTTTTACAACAACTTGCTTATTGCACCAACAATAAACCATCATTGACTGAGAAATACTTTGAACCTTAAGAACCCTAAACTCAATTAAGACGAAGAGGGTAAAAGGACAATTGCCATCTCGTAAGAGGGGCATGCTTCACTTTAACATTTGTTTTGGACGAATGTCAGTCAAAAGGGTATTTCTTGAAAGTAAAATTAGTATAAAAATACTTAGTTTACTTTTAAAAGTTAAAAAAATAACTCTAACAAAGTGAGAAAATGTATCTGAAAGCTATAATAACAAGCAATGTAACATTTTATTGTATTTTAATGACATCATTTGAAAAATATTGTCCCAGCATGAATGTCTCTTAGAATAATCGTCCTTCCATCGATCATCTCACTTGCACTACATTGTCCCTGGATTATAAGGAACCAAGATATGATAATCTTTAGTTGCTTTCATATGACCGACTGAAAAAAACATATATATATATATATATAGATATATAGATTAGAGAGAGAGAGAGAGATAGAGAGAGATATAATTATCTTAGAGTATATCTATATATAGAGATCTATCTACTCTAGAGAGATCTATATAGAGAGTAGATAGGATATCTATTAGATAGAGAGAGGTATCTATTATGTTGTTGTATATATATAAGATAGAGATATATTCATAGAGATCTATAGAGATTATATCTCTAGGGTCTTCTATGATATAGAGAGAGAGAGAGACTATATAGAGAGAGTATCTCTTTAGAGAGAGATCTCTCTATACTCTCTAGATATATATATATGTCTATATCTCTAGATACGTCTAGATATATATACGTATATATCTATATCTCTACCTCTCTATTCTATCCGTCTCTATATACGTATATTATATACATCTCTATATTATATCAATATATATATATATACGTTATATATATACATACATTATATATATATAATATATATATATTGTATATATACATACATATATATATATATATATATGTGTATATATATATACATACCTTGTATCTTCTTTGATGCTTCTAATGTATATCCCGAGTTCATATTTAAGCTTGTCTTTTTCTTCATAATCAAAATCATATGGAAACATTTCCGCCAACCTTAGTATTTTTGGAATATCGAAGTAACAAAAATTGTTAGATAGGCTCAAAGAACTCATACAAGTAAGCAGTTCGGTGGTCACCTCGTTAAAACGGTTACTAAGCTCTTGGATTTGCATATCTAAAACCGTATTAAAGTTATAAAACTCGTAATAATGTCTATTGGTGATGTTAGTCTTTCTTCTTTGATATTTCGGGTCTATGTAATATTCTCCCATATCAACCACCTCAATGTCATGCTTTTGACAAAATGATGTGACATCTTCTAAAAGGGAATTAAAACCATCAAGTCTATATGTTTGTAGTTCTTCTTTTGTTGCTTTAATCATTTCAATTGCATTTAATATGTCTTGATCCTTTCTTGCTACACACAATATATTAGTAATCCCCAAAATGTGTTTCATCAAGTGTAAATAATACACAAAATCAAAGGTTTTCATATATATTTGGATTCCGTGTGCTTGTTTTTGGCTAGCATTAACAACTCCTGAATTTTCAATATGTTCAAGTACGTCAATGATAATTGGATATAATTCGAGCAAACGAACAAGTGTCTTATGGTGAGAACTCTAACGTGTGTCTCCAGCTCTTGCAAGTGAGATTTCTTGATTATTCCCACTTCCACTTTCAACTTCTAAACAACCTATTTGTTCTTTCACTCTTTCCTTTTGACTCTCTCGAATCATATCTATTCGTTTGCAAGATGCACAAACCACATTTGTCAAAGTTGACACTTCATCAAAAAATTTATAAATCTCCACATGTTTGTTTGCAAGGGCGACAACAACTAATTGGAGTTGGTGGGCAAAACAATGTACGAAATAAGCCGATGAGTTTTCTTTTAAAATTAGTGCTTTCAAACCATTAAACTCACCGGACATATGCTTGCACCATCATATCCTTGGCCTCTAACTCTACTCAAGCTTAAATTTTATCTAGAAAATAGTTCATCAATAGCCGACTTGAGAGACAATGAAGTTGTTTCCATGACATGAACAAGACCAATAAATCTTTCTTTAACAAGTCCTAATTTATCAATAAGCCAGCAGCGATGGAAGGGGCAGCAGCGATGGAAGGGGCCTGCAGGTCGAATGGGTAGGGGAAAAAGAATGGGGGCTAGGGTTTTGTTATTAGAATAAGGTTAATTTAATAATTTTACATAAATAAAAAGGAAAAAAAGGGGCTGCTGCAAGCTAACAAAGACGCGCGCATTCCAGTGAGCTAGTGATTCTCTTTGTGTTATGTTTTGAAATTTAATATATTAATGGGTTCACCTCCTGTAAAACTATGGGTTCACTAAAAAATTCGGTATTATACGTTACACTACGAGTTCAAAAATCAATGGGTCACTTGACCCCGTTCACTAAGGCGTAGTTCCGCCCCTGTTTTCGCAGTGTCTTCAATCGCCCTCGTGCCTTCTTTGCAGGCTTTCTCAGTGTCAATTATAGAGTTTGTACATGGATTCCTAGATCCTAGCAAGGGATGTATAGGTGATGATTGTGGCAGTGGTCATTGTCGTGTTGGCTATGATTAGTAGGTCTTGGCTGATACGACATGACGAAATTAGTGTTCTAATCTGGTACTAAAATGATTTCAAGAAATTAAAAGGGAAATAGAGGTGGAGATCAAGAAGCGGGTTTCAAACAATGTTTTTGCGACCGGATCGGACCGGCCGGTCCGACCGGTTCGACCGGGGATCGGCCCCCTAGCCGGTCTGGTTCGCTATGATTCGGTTTTAGGTGGTTGAACCTGCCGGTTCGTCCCGAATCGGTGGTCGGACCGGGAAACAGGTTCGGTTTTTGGGGGTTTTTTTATTTTAATGGGTAAAAACGGGGTGTTTAACCATAAATTAGTGTGTTGGATATACGAATATAGTTAAGTTTTATATATAACTATAAAATACATATATAAATCATATATAAATTACTTATATTTAATTATATATTTATATATATAAATATAGTTAAATCTTGTCCGACCACCAAAACAGTAAGGCGTCTGGTTCGACGTCCGATCCGGTTCTGAAAACATTGGTTTCAAATATCAATAACATGCACATGCAGAAATAAAGGAAATGAATAAAGGATTAAACTCCATAGACAACCGGTTGCTTTCCTCCACAACCACTCGAACCACGCCATCATCCTCACCATCGCCATACTTCACCATAACCACCGGTTTCATAATCGTAAGAAGAAAACAAGACACCAAGAGGGTTTTACTCTCTTTTTCTATACTCTCTGCTTTATACTGGCTTTCGTGTCGGTTGTGTCATCTTATTGAAATACCCAAATTGTCTGTATTTTTTTATTATTCCTTTTGTTTTGTTTTTAACAATACGATAATTTTCAGGATAATTCTTGTAATATAGTCATTTTATAATTTTAACAACATTGTTAAAAATAGTTTGGTCCTTTTAATAACACCAAATCATAATAAGAAAAATATATAGTTTATGTTTACTATTGTTTTCACTTTTAATCAAAATAAATAATTTAATTTAAAATAGTGACTTTAGTAGAAAACGATGGTTGAAAATTGGAATTAACCCTTATGATCAAACTTATATCGTCAATAGACTCTATCAAAAACCAAACACACAACTTATTCGATTGACATTATTTGAACCATTTTTATTTAATCCGGCTGTTACCAGTCATATAAGTTAAACTAATGAATCAGATAGGGTAGCTCATTAGAATTTAATTATTATTTTTTTACTTTCTTTATCCCGAATTATATATTAATTCATCACTTTAGAGCATTTACATCAGCTTTTCTATCTTGATGTTGTTTCCATCTGTAAATTAGATGGGAATATAAGAAAAACATGTAGTTTTACTCCTACATGAGGTGCCACATTCATATCTCTATTAATTATATTTCAAAATGATCCTTCATATTTATGGTGGAAGGGGTGCTTAGAGCATAAATACCATATCACATCACATACTAATCAATTATATTTTGTCATGTCACATCATATTATACTATACCACAATTTCAAATTTGGTTGTGGCGGTGTTGACACATCACACCACTATACCCCCACACACACAAAAGTTCACGACGAGTATATATCGTGAAAAAGGAAAAACACGCCGTAGAGGGGATGGTGGTGGTGTTTCCGCTTGGCGCCGGCATATGCCGTGGCCCACCCCCTTAAAGATCACTATTTATCCTCACATATATTATTTTGTATATTTTAGAAATGGTTCTGAATAAGGAAATAGAAACAATAATTAAGTATAATACAACTGAAATAAATATATATATTGAAAAACTAATATAACAAACTTTTAAAAAATAATCGTAATTTTAGAAAACTAGTTTTTTTATCCACCGTGCGTTGTGGCGGCATTGTACACGACGTGATAAAATATAGCCTAACAATCAACCAGACTTATCTTCATACTAAATTTACATCAAAGCATAAATTACTCGAATTTATAATGTTGAACGAAAACGTAGATAAACTAAATACGTACATAAAAAACATGGATTACAATTGTCCCCACTCATTTTCAAAGTGGCATTTTACAAGAAAATATTAAAAGTGTTAGGCTGTAAAGATGTTAAGATTGACCGGTTAAATTTGAATTTAATAAACAAATTTAATTCAATAAACATATATCCATTAATATATAAGTTTGTGTCATGAGGTTTTATAAACCCAACCCAAACAATATATAAAGTGAGCCCGCCCATGCCGGATCTCCCGACATGCCTCGGCGTGGCACCCCAACACCACTACTGGTCTCGCGGCGTGAAAGCACGACATGTTTTCGCCGTAGGATGCTTCTAAAATCCAACTGTTTACCCCCTTTAAACGAATACTTTTGCATGGTGTGGTGTGGTATTCGTGTCCCCTTTTAAATATGGGTGTTATGTAGTGTTTTATGATTTGACATTAACAATTCTACTAGTGAGTTACTAGGTTTCATTGTGTGATTAAGATTTACGACATGAGTACTCCTCCACCCTAACTATATACATATTAGACAAAGAAACCCGCATTAATCCTTACTTGAAAACCCAAAACCCATTGTAATTGAAGAACCCAAAACCCCAAATAAACCCACATAAGCCCTAATTGAGAACCCAAAACCCAAATACACATCCATGTAAACAACTATTGGAAAACGCCCCCTAAACTCGTCACCCGAAGCAAGAGATAGATCGGAGCAATATGAACGGTCGAACACCACCACGACACTAAACCATCGCCATAAGCACGACCACCCTGAACTTTGATGAATAATAGCAAAAAGGGATTAAAGGGTTGTTTGGCAACTACTAAATGATTAAGTGCTGAACCAATAAGAGGTTTGAACCATTAAGTTTTGAACCATTAAAAGGTCTAAACCATTAAAAGCTAGTATATCGCTTAACTATTCAAAGGTAGGGCTGGCAAAATGGGTACCTGTTTAGACACGATAAACCTGTTTAGCAAAAAAGTGCACTATGCATTTTTCTACTTTTTTAAGATAATTAAAATTAGGATTCTTGGATTTATCATTTCTTCTTCTTGATACCTAAACATATAACTGTCAAACTCAAACCACCAAATCTAAGTGTTAAATGTGTAGTTTTCATGTTGATACTTGTGCTAATCGTGTTGTCTGTAACCTATTAAACACGATAAAAACACGATTTGCCAGCCCTATTCAAAGGCAAATGTCTGACCAATTCAGATAAGAGGTCTTAATCATTCAGCATTAGACCTCTTAACCATTCAGCATTAGTATAATGTTTAACCATTCAGAGACAAATGTCTGAACTATTTAGACATTTGCTCGCAAAACAAACAGTCTGAATCATTAAGCGTTAAACCATTCAGACATTTGAACCATTAAGAGGCTGATTCAGATGCTACCAAACAGCCCCTAAGTCTTTTACTACCTATGTGAGGAATTTGGCATTTATTGGGTACTATTTTTGATGCATTACGTACAAGAAAGGATTAATTCTTTTACTACATATGTGAGTAAACGTTGCAAAGCTTCCATTCTTTGTTGTCTATTCACATGTTCAATGAAAAGATAAGAGAGCTATCATTAGAATTAGGCAACGAAGAAAAAGATGACATTTTAGTGTTCTCTGTCAGCTATTGTGACATAATAGGTGTGTGGTTGTTTCATCCGAACAAAATCTACCAACAAAAATAGAGGCCTTATGACGCAGTCGGCGGTTCGACTGTGGAGATTAGAGGCGGTTGACAGTTCAGGTGAGAGGGTTAAAGGCAAAAAAATAGTACCCAACGGAGGCTTTGCAATGTTTAGTCACATTGGTAGAAAAAAATTAATCCCTTTTTGTACGCAATGAATCAAAACTAGGACCCACTAAACGTCAAATTACTCACATAGGTAGTAAAAGACTTAATCCCTTCTTGTACGCAATACATCAAAAATAATACCCACTAAACGTCAAATTTTAATACTGTTCATCAAAGTTTTTAAATTCATATTATGTAATAACATAATGTAATAATATACTTTTATTCGTTATAAAAACTCTGAATGCTTAAGTGCCATATGGTTTGTAAAAACATTGTTTATTAGTTAATTTGGTATTTTATAAGTTGGTTTGCTGTATAAGCTGCGGTGATGGAGGAGAAATTTGGTTTTGGATTTGGATTTGGATTAGGGTCCTAGTCAAAGATGGTCGGAATGAAATTGAAATTCGCCCCAAATTCACATTCACATTCACATTATCTTATTAAATTCACGCGTAATTCAGTACGTGAAGTAGTAGCATAGCAGTCATGAAATCCGTGTAGAAAGTCATCGTCATCGATATATACACACACACACATACATTCAATTATTATTACTTTTAGTGAGAGAAACACAGAATTTCTTCACTTTCTAGAGAGAAGAAAAACACCCACACACAATCACACATACAATTACACACCATTAGGGCGGAACAATCTCTGCTACACTCAATTCTCCGGTAAACTGTTCGTGTAATCGATTTATGCGCTTAATCTTGTTGTGGGTTTTGTTTAACTATGTTGGATTTTGATTTTTGTGTCTCAATTTGGTGGATTAGGGTTTGAATTTGACTTCTTTGTTCGTTTTTGCTCTTTGTTTTAGGGTTTTTCGTACATTGTTTCGTCATTTGTGAGCGATTGAGCTGAAAGGTGTGATTAGGGTTTTGAATTGGTTGAATTGATTGATTAGTGTCGGTGATTTCGGTGGAGAATTGGGGGAATTGAGAGGAAATGGGTGATACTGAAGGGGGAAATACTGATATGATTCAGAGAGTTCAATCTTCGTTTGGGACTTCATCTTCATCAGTTCCTAAACATCAAACGCAAAACCCTCTTACGTTTAATCAACTTGATATACCTCAATCGAACACACAGTTTCGTGCTACTCAGAATCGACAGTTTTCCCCTAATTATAATGTTGATAATAGCAGTAAAAGAGTCGGAATCCCACCGTCTCATCCTCAGTTTCCTCCGGTGTCTCCGTACTCACAGATTCCGGTGACCCAAGCTTCAGGGAACACTCATAAAATTGGGGGTTCACAGAGTTTTAATCATAGGCAAGGGCCTTCGCATTCGCGATCGTTATCGCAGCCTTCGTTTTTCCCTCTTGATTCCCTTCCCCCTTTGAGCCCATCACCGTATCGCGATTCTCCTTCGTCGCGTTCCTCTGATCAAGCTGCAGATGATGTATCAATGGATGAACATGATGGGAGTTCGAATTCGAATTCAAATCCGAATCCTCACTCTTTATTGCCGCCTTCTTCCCCTTTTGGTAGGGGGAGTTTGACCCGAACTGGTGAGAGTCTTCCACCGCGTAAGGCTCATAGGCGGTCGAATAGTGATATTCCATTTGGGTTCTCTACTATACTGCAGTCGTCGCCACCGTTGATTCCTTTGAGAAACCCGAGTACAGACAGGGCTGCGCCCTCCAACAGTCAAGGGTCAAAGCCGATTCAGTTGGTGAAACGGGAATCGATGTGGGAGAAAAGTGGTAATGAAGGTGATGCTGAAGGAATGGGAGAGAGGAAATCCGAAGGGGAAGTTGTAGACGATTTGTTTTCTGCTTATATGAACTTGGACAATCTTGATACATTGAACTCATCAGGAACAGATGAAAAACAAGGAACCGAGAACCGTGAAGATTTGGATAGCAGAGCTAGTGGTACAAAGACGACTGGTGCTGATAGCAGTGATAACGAAGCTACAAGTAGTATGAATGAAAGCGGGAATCATCTGCGAAATTCGGGAATCAGTTCGGTTGCTAATAAAAGAGAAGGGGTTAAAAGGAGTGCAGGTGGAGACATTGCTCCAACTACAAGGCATTATAGAAGTGTTTCAATGGATAGTTTTATGGAGAGGATGAACTTTGGTGATGAATCGCCTAAGCTCCCTCCTTCCCCTGGTGGACAAATTGGTCAACTGTCACCTAATAATTCTATTGACTCGAATTCAAATACGTTCAGCTTAGAGTTTGGTAATGGTGAGTTTACTGGAGCTGAACTCAAGAAAATCATGGCGAATGAGAAACTTGCTGAGATAGCTCTAAGCGATCCAAAACGAGCCAAGAGGTATGTAAACTTGTCATATATATCCATTGAATCATTGTATTTTACTTTTACCGTTTGGGAAGTAATCTAAATTTTAGAAAATTTTTTGTTTGTCTTTCTTTTAGGATCTTGGCTAATAGACAGTCTGCTGCTCGATCAAAAGAGCGGAAAATGCGTTACATTACAGAACTAGAACACAAGGTTCAAACTTTACAGACCGAAGCAACAACACTGTCTGCCCAACTTACCTTACTGCAGGTGGCCTTTTGTTTATCTTTTGGAAGAAAGATCATTTTTTCGTGGAAAAATATCCGAATTTTTGAAAAAGGTTCATTTTTGTGTTGTCTTTTAATTCTTTAATTTGATTTCCATACAGAGGGATTCAGCCGGGCTCACCAGTCAAAACAATGAGCTAAAGTTTCGTCTGCAGGCTATGGAACAGCAGTCACAGCTTCGAGATGGTATGATTATATTCCCTTTATCTAACTTTAGTCCATCCAAAAACTGCTGACGGGCGATTTTTTTTTTCTTTATTGACTTGCACAATTTGGTTAACCTCATGGCAGCTTTAAATGAGGCTTTGACTGCCGAGGTTCATCGTTTGAAAATGACTAACGCTGAACTAAATGGGGATGCTGCTAAGTTCTCTCAACTCTCAATCAGCCCACAAATGTTCCAGTTACAGCAGCAACAACAGCAACAACATGCTCATCAAATGCAACACCAAAACCAGCAGCAGTCCCACCAGCAAAATGGCGGTGCAGCCACCAAACCTGATTCGAAGCAGTAGGGCCGAGTGGCCCCTAATAACCTTGAGGTGCTGAGTTTGTTCATACAATCACTATGATGTGTTGATTTATATCCCAGGTGCATTCGTTCATTTGTTTTTTGTGTCTTCTGGGAATGGGTTCTGTTAGGAACTTCTAATATATTCTATCAAGTGTTTTAGTCATTTATATTATATATATATAGACAGAGAGGTTATAATATGAACTTAAATATAGTAAGAACGGTAAGAACTATTAAGGGCCACATTTCAAATGCGAGTGAAACTTGAATGCGATTTATTTGACTTTAAATTTCACCTTTTGAGATGGGGCTCATATTAGTTCTTACAATTTTTATTTATATTTAAGTTTCTATTTGATCTTGTATGTATACACACTACTTGGTGTTTTACAACTATTTATATTTTGTTCATGATCTTGATATTCATTGGATTTGAACTTGTTCTTGTTTTTGGTTGTAATTTTATATTTTGTATGCTGGTTTAATTATTTATTATGCCATAAGTGGATGATTATTGCTGGGTGGGTAGATTTTGTTGACTTGTATCAATAGTGCCGGTGGATGGGTCTTGATTTGCAAGAATTGCAATGTGCTTAAATTGATGCCGGACTCAACCCGACCAGACTTGATCCGATTAGAACTAGACTAGGACAGAAATATATAATGCTCTGAACCCATTTTGTCCCAAAATGGACTCTGAACCGAATATGTGCTGGGTTGTCTTAAATTTACGAAATAAAAGACTAAAAATGAAGCTTTGCTTTGTTCCAAAAGACCAGATACTAAAAAAAAGTACCGAGTTTTTTAATCAACTGTTGGATTTTGGCTAGGTGGCCCAAATTTGGCGTCAAAATGGTTCGAGTCTCTAAATTAATGTCAAATTATACGATGTTCTGGTATAGGACAATATTCCTTTAACATAAAGGGTGAGCCTTGGCCTAAGAGTAAGGTGCTTAAATAGGAAGAGTTGTTTTAAGTGAGTCTACATGATATGTTTAGGGACATTAGACTTGGTTTAGGCTTGTTTTGAGCTACTTTAGGTTGCTTTACGTTGATTTTAGGCTTGTTAAGAACTAGTGTATTTGGATCAGACATCTTTAGATGGTATATGGTCGGAATTTAGCCTATAAATACACCTAAGCATCTAAAAAAGAGGCTTTTGAAGCGAGGCGACAAAGTTGTGTTAGGTTGTGCCTGAGTTCCTGGGCGCATGTCATGTGGATATTTGACTACAGAGGTTGCTACACTGATTACACAAACGATCTTAAACTCGAGTTAAAAACCCACCCCAATTGCGGACTCAAAAGTCAAGAATGGTGTTTCTTGAGCAGGGTCGCAACCCGAAATTGCATACTAAAAAGTCAAAACCAGTTTTCATGAGCGGAGTCCTTGAACATGATTGATTTCTATAGACTACAGCCTCATAGACTTACATTTCGGTGCAACCTTGAAGACTGACCCAACTGGAACCGCATGAAAGGATCAGCCTCAGTCTGGTATGGTCAACGACGAGTCTGATCTGATCCTTGACCCGTGAATAATATAGCAGTGACAAGCAGGATTGTGATCTTTTTTTTAAAAAAAGATGACAATCTCTTCATGTGATATGTTAGTGGACTAAACGTCTTCAAACTAACCTAATCTATTTAAGGGACGTAAACAGAAAGTAAACAATAAAGTAAAGACAATATTCATAACTAATTTGCTTGATGATTCATAATTTTGACCAAATATAAAGATCATTCGTGTAATTTACTCTTTCTGCGAGTCTTTAATTAAAAATAATTTAGAGGGTATATGACATACACTCTCAGTTGACATGATCCTTTTTAAAGTTATTTTCTGACCTAATATGTTTATGATAAAATACGATCTACTGACAGATGTTTGTGAATGATTGTTTAAAAGTGTTTAGATGACTGGTTGAAAATTATTTATTACATTTTTCTACGACATTTTGTTCATAATGGCACTTAAATTATTAACCATATGAGAGGAACACAGTGTTGATAATTACCGTGATAAACTGAGAGTCAGGAAATGCTATTAGATTGAAACTATTTGGGTTCACATCAAATTTTCAATCGGAAAAAACTCTATCTTTTCATTCAAGAACAAGTATGATAAGTGCGTGAAAATTCATGAACAGAGAAAACAAGAGTGACCATAAATTGATTCGAAATTAACATTTGCAGGGAATGAATGAAAACTACCGTATTGAAAATTTACACTTTTTATCCTCGACTCAAGCCAGTGGCTCTGCCCCTTGGACCCCGCCAGAGGCGCTGCCCCCCGACACCCGTCAAGAGGGCGTTGCCCACTTGGAACCTCCATTGCTTAGGGGCTTCGCCCCTAAGAAAGTTTTCAATTTCAAAAATCATAATACACTCAAACAAATGTGCACTTCGCACCTTAAATTATTTGATGGATATTATGATTACATTGGTTATTAGTCAATTTATTACACTAAAATATCTAATACACCGTTCCAAAATCTTGTACCATTACTACCATTATGTCAAATACAAATTATTTCAGGTATCTAAAAACAAATTCTGAACACCTTGTTAAATTAATTGAATTGGCATGTATGTTAAATACAAGTTAGGAGTTCGGATAACCTTAAAAAGCTTTACCTTTCAGTAAATTAACCAACTAAATGTTGCATCTTTTTATCATAACCAAGTGTTAACATATGGTGAAGTATTATCAAAATTAGTATGACCAAACCAACAAATGCTGGCCACAATTCAGGTAATTGTTTATTTTTTTATTCAGTTTAAATGATTTCTATTCATAGATATTTTCGTTGAATTTTATTGATTTGGTTCATTTTTAATTCAGTTTAAATGATTCCTATTCATAGATATTTTGGTTGAATTTTGTTGAATTGGATGATTCTGTTTACACCTTGATAACATGTTATGCGCATCGGGTTCAAAGTAGCAAACAATAGTTTATGCCATCACTAGTCAAATTAGGTCACTCGTATGCTATAATCCTTTTAGTTGTCGCCAAATCCTTTTCACGCGTCTCTTGGGTAAACATACCCATGACCATCCTTATTATAATTTCCACCTATCATCTATTATCACCGTCATAGTCACCATCACCGTCAGACTATGAAGTAAAAGTTGTGCGGAAATAACCGGCTAGCATAGTAAAAACACCAATGAAAATTCGATTTACGGAACCTTAAACTAGTGATTAAGATTTTAATTATTGTTCTTAATCATATTACAAAACCCAAAGAGAACACCGAGTTTATGTAAAACTAAAATCATGAAGTTTTTCACACATCTTGATTTTATTCCTTTATGCGTTAAAAGTAAGGGTGTTCATTCATTGGGTTGGAACCTATCCCAAAGCCAAACTTAAAGCTGATGAAATAATGAAAACGCAACTTAAACATACTTAACAAGGCATGATGAATATACCAACTTGTTTTTTTTTTTTTTCTAGAAATCGATATAAAGAGACACCATTTCAGGTTTGAACATTATTAGTAATAACATAAAAACCGGTTCAATGAATACGCCTAAATTAAACGATGATCAAACAGATAACTTAAACAGGTACAACTAGTTTCGATTTGCTTATTTACTTGTGATTGGATGAGAGGTAACGGCGTATCATGCTGATCACAACTTCTCCCCTTCATCCCCTCAAGAATTTGGTTCTCTTTCCACCACTCCCACGATCCTTCACGAGCTGTACTCATCCTCACAAGCTTTTCCCCTCCTCTTTTTCCTCAAAACGGACGTCCACACCTTTGTATAAAAAGTAAGAAGCATACCAAAGCGATATGGTCTAAAACTTATGCGCAAGACACATTGCTTTTCATACGCGAGACACAAGGTGTTCATATAAATCTTTTATATTTATTGTAGGTTTATATATGATTTAGTATATAAATTTTGCTATAAACGAAATCTTAACATATATGATTTGATATATAAACGACCTACATGTACAATCTAAAAGGCATGCCATGATGCATATATAATCGTCCCCTCACATAAGTCATCAAAAGTGAAGCTCCTTAGAAGATTTTCTTGAAACATTCTAGAGAGATACCCTTAAAAGTATTAGAGAAACTGATTTCTAAAAACGTCTAATTTGAGTGTGTGCAAACAACTTGGACCCACAACAAATTCTTACCTTGACCAAGAATCTATTCATATTCATTGCTCCAATTGTCAATTAAAAAAGCCATTTGCATTGACAAAATGTTTATTCCATTGGACCATCTTTGATTATAAAGTATATTGATTTTAAAACCCAAAGGGCTCAAGCAGAAGAGATGCTTAAACTTGGCTAGTCATAACAAAAACCACTATTAACCATTGGAGTTTTATTCGTATAAGTTTCATTCCCTTTTAGAACATCTTTTAAAATGATTCTAAAACACAAGTGTTTAACTCAGTCTGGTTTTCTAAAAACAAAAACCAGACTAGACCCTAACCGAGTACGCTAACGAAAACCAGACTAGGCTCGGGCCAGGTTTGTTTTAACTCGATATGGTTTTTTCAAACCTATGTTTTGTTTAATAGTTTATTCATATAAAGATTCATACTAATAAAACTCAAATCCATATAAAGAAACCATAAAAACATAAGTTCTTACGTAAAATCAAGATCAAGAAAGTCAATAAATCCTTACCCAACAAAAAAGATTCAATCTTTCCACCTAAACTCGCACTTTACGATCGTGTTCTTCATAATTCACATCCAAATCCTTCTCTTTTTGATCTTTTGCACCTTGAAGCCACCCACCATCAATCGAATCAATGCTCCCATTTAACCCATCGTCCACAAAATCACCAACCCTTTTCACAATACCACTCGGTAACACCGGGTAATTCCCTGAAAAACACGCGTAACAAAAGTTGGAAGAGTCACCGGCCAACATCTTCTTCAAGCTGTCGATTTGAAGAAACGCAAGCGAGTCACACCCGATGAACTCCCGAATCTCCTCAACACTCATCCTGTTTGAGATCAACTCCTCTGAGCTCGGTGTATCAACTCCATAGTAACAAGAAGCGATAATGGGCGGGCTCGCGATCCTCATATGAACCTCTTTCGCCCCTGCTTCTTTCAACAACCTAACAATTTTCGATGAAGTGGTTCCTCTAACGATAGAATCATCAACCACCACGACCCGTTTACCCTCCAACACGGCTCTAACCGGTGAAAGCTTTAACTTGACCCCAAAGTCGCGAATCCGCTGAGACGGTTCGATAAAAGTCCTACCAACGTAATGTGACCTAATCAAGCCCTGTTGAAACGGAACACCAGCCTGGTTAGCATAACCAATAGCTGCAACCACACCAGAATCAGGAACAGCAATCACCACATCACAATCAACAGGAGACTCAGTGGCTAAAATCTCACCAAACTTTCTTCTTGATTCATACACAGACTTCCCAAAAACAACAGAATTCGGCAACGAGAAATAAATGTGCTCAAATATACAAGATTTGGGCTCTGGGTGTGGCATCAAACACAAAGATTGAACACCATCTTTGTCAATAATCAAAACCTCACCAGGGTTAACCTCTCGTTCATAAGTCGCCTCAATCAAATCAAGAGCACAGGTTTCAGAAGCAAAAACAATAGCACCATTGCTTCTTCTACCCATCACCAACGGCCTAAACCCAAAAGGGTCTCTAACAGCAACCAACTTATCTTCAGTCAAGAACACCATCGAATAAGCCCCTTTAAGCTTCTCACAAGCTTCAACAATCCTCAAAAAGAAAGGCCTCTGTTTCGAAATAGCAATCAGATGCAACACCACTTCAGTATCCGAACTAGTACCAAAAATCGACCCATTTTCCTCCAATTCAGCCCGTAAAGACTGATAATTCACCAAATTACCGTTATGTGCGACACCCACACGACCAAATCGGTATCCAGCAACAAACGGCTGAACGTTTTTGAGCATCGATTGACCAGCAGTCGAGTATCTCACATGCCCAATAGCGTTGTCACCGGGGAGTTGATCGAGTTTCGATTGGTTGAACACCTCTGAAACAAGACCGACGCCGGTGACGGACTTGAGGACACCGTCGGGAGTAGCGGCGACGATTCCGGCACCCTCTTGACCACGGTGCTGCAGTGCGTGTAACGCTAAGTAGCAGAGTCGTGAGGCCTCTGGGTCACCGTAGATACCCACAACCCCACACTCTTCACGGGGCTTCTCGTCATCATCAAAGATCAAGTTTTGGTCATCTGGGTGTGATTCAGATGCTGCAATAACGTCGGAGATTGGGTTTTTAGCAGAGGTTTTGTGGGTGAGAGTGAGGGATGGGGTTTTGGTTAGGGGTTTGAAGAGGGTGTGGTGGAGGAAGGAGGTGGGTGGTTTGTCGACGGCGATGCGGGTGGCGGAGGCGGTGGTGGTGGTGGCGGTGGTGGCGGTGGTGGCGGTGGTGACGGTGGCGGCGGCCATTGTTGTTGTTGTTGTTGGAGGAAGAAGAAGAACAGAGATTTGGACTATGAATAGCCAAAGTGGAAGGGCTAGGTTTTGGTGGATTTATAATTTGTGAAGAATAATATTTTGTAAAAGTGACGGGTGGTGATATTAGTAGGGGAATGACGTTTTGTTAGTGGACCATAATGTAATTTCGAAGATTTTTATGTAAATTATTGAGAGCTAAGATTTTATTTCTCCTAGAGTTGAGGGTTTATTGTTGCGGTCAAATTTAGGAAAAGATGTCACAAAATCATGATTTTTATTATTATTCTCTTTATATAAAAAGATTGATATACGATTTAGTACTACAATGTGTGTAATCTTGTTGTAGTGATCATGACGAGTATAATACATTATAGTGGTAAGTTTAAGTTTTTAGTTTTGATTTTATGTCTAACTAGTTTTGATGCTTTATTGATTGATATACGATACTTTTAATTTAATTCATTAAAATGGTTCATACAACTTTTCATGTCTGATTCCTTGTCGTAATGTATTTTGATTACATAGCTATCATTTTTACATTATTAATGATACATATGACACATTACATGGTCTGTCAAACCTCATGTATATTGATGCAACAACTATGCAATGAAAATGACATAAAAAATCATTGCATTAGATATGTTTTCCTATAAAGTGCACAAAGAAATTATGTGATTGATTGAATTAAATTTATGGATTGTATTTATGTGTTAACAAGATTATAACTAACTAATGTGTGAGAACTAGGTGGTGCGGCGAGAGTATAAAAATTTCTAAAACTCCGTATCTTTGGCTAACTCTATCTTTTTGTGCTAACCAATGATTTAAAAATCAGATCGCATTGGTTGGTTCAACCAGTCTTACCATGTCGATGTATCCGGTTCAAAACCTAAAATACTATTGCCAATTTAGTTTTTATGTTTCAGGGCATAAAAAGGGTATGTGCGTGAAACACAACTCCTCTTTTAACTTTAAGCAAAAGGCTTCTTACATAGGAGTTGGGTATTACTTTGGTTTTTCTACAGAACTAATGTGAGATAGAAAATAATTTCTTTAATTTTGTGTTAGGGACAAAATAATTAATATAGTAAAGATTTATACATCAACACTTTTTTTAAAAGGCAGATTAGTGGTTAGTAATTTGTGGTGATAATTTCTCCATTAACTTTATCCGATCTATGAAAATAACCATTGAAACATGTCTCTGACTATTCTAAAACTTTAACCGACATTCATAAAACAAACACCCCTCCCCCCTTAAAATCTAGGTAATAAGTGATTTTGACCACAAATATCATCCATGTTTTTATTACTCTTGTTGGGATAATATAGTTGTCTTAAAAACTTTTGTAATATACATAATTGTTTTTTTTCATTTAATTTTTTCAATAATTGTATTTTGATTTTTTAATTTACGTCATAATCCATCGAGTCAATACTGACTAAAATCGAATTCCCAAAAAATCACGCAACAGTTGTACATCCGCAACGCGCTGGCATTTCCATTAGTTATTTAATAATGAATAAAACAATACATATATGAATAAAGCAACATATATAATCATAACAATAGAGAGTAATAACATGAAACAACACATTTAATTACATCAACAGGTTTTATATTATATGCTAGTGGGTGAAACCCGCGCGGTGCGGCGGGAATATAAATATTTTTAGGATTGTGTCTCAAGCTAACTCTTCCTTATTGTGTTAACTTTCATTTTGCTTTTTATTTGATTGATGTCGGATATCAAACATATCTATATTACTATAGGGTTGAGCAAACTTATAAAAAAATGTTTATGCATAATCACTTGTACCAAATGTAACAAAATTATTTTTAAGTGTCTTTAAAATGGATTAAAATTGCAATGTTGTCTAATAAGTTGTATTATACACTACTATAGATATAGATAGATTAAGATAACTTTAAATATAACAGTCATACTTTAAATTTAGTTAGAAAAATGGAGTACAATTATTTAAAGCTTAAAAGGGGTATAATAGGAATAGATTTTATGACATTACACATTAAAGCTTGCAACCTTCATATGTCATCTTAAAATTAATGTAAAATTATAAATATAATTATGGTCTATTATATAGTAGTATAGATATAGATAATAGAAAAAACTAATAATCACATAAAATAACTTCTAGATATGCAACTAATGAGAGCTAGCAATAGTCCACACAACTCTTTGTTTTTTTGGTACGAAAACATGCTGAAATAACAAGAGGGTAAAACTAATATCGTTTTCAACAAAATTATATAATCTCATCTTTAATACGATTACAATTATGTGATATATGTGAAATAGATAGATATATTTATGTTTCAGCTAATTCTAATAGATGCTATAACATAACTAATGCAATTTTTTCTTATCTATCATAATTTCTCGCTTGTATTCTATAAACTATTCAAGTTGACAATCAATTTATTTCAACTTATTGTCTAATATTCATCATATCATTGTGTAATATCAGGTTATGGTATAATTTTGGTCAGAGCATTATGCCTAATGATGATCATGGTGTTTTTTATTGTGTTTTTTTTAAATAATAATATTTAAATAACACAATTCTAAAAATATAATTATTTATATTTTCAAGTTCATTGTGTATCCCTGATTAGTTCATTAGGTAATATCGTCAAGTAGCTCATTTTGCCTAATGATGATCATTAAGTTTAGTGCTTGTCATTAGGTTATCCAATGTGTCTAGTGTTGACTATATATTGTGTTGTGCATTGTGCTTTTTAATGATAATTTTTAAATAACATAATACTGAAAATATAAACTTATTACGTTTTTAGTTCATATGTAATCCTTATCAGATAATTATGTAATCCTCTTCAATTAAGAAGATCACACAATTAGGGGTGTTCCAAAAATCCGATATCCGAAATCCGATCCATATCCGAATCCGAATAAATCGATCCAAATCCTTATTCGGATATTCGGATCGGATCTCATCCGAATCTGAATTCCTTATTTGGATTTCAGATCGGATTTCGGATATCACAATTTTTTAATTGAGTTATTCGGATTATTCGTATATCCGATTAATCCGAATAAGACTTCAACTATGTTTAAAGCCCAATACTTATTAATCAACTATCTATTATGTTTTCAACTCAATACACAAGAATCTTTACATATTCTAGTCATAATCCTAAATAATTATGCAATAATCGACCGTCGTTCTAAATTAGATATTCTAATCTTCGGGTTCTATATAATTACCTATTATGTTTTAATTTTGAATTTGTTTACAAGTCAAATTTTATTTTTTAGTTTTATAACTTTTATTATGATTTCCAACTTATAAAATATTAAGAATAAAAAATTAACAAATAAATAAATAAATAAATAGAAACAAAAAAATAGAAAAAATTATTATTTGGTTTATTCGGATAAATTCGGATTATTCGGATATATCTGAATCCGATCCGATTGAATTCGATAGATTTGGATCGGATATAAAAATCCTTATTCGGATCAAAAAATCCTTATTCGGATCGGATCGGATTCCGGATAGGATCCTGAAATTTTTAAATCCAAATAGTTCGATCCGAATAATCCGTTATCCGATCCGATGAACACCCCTAAACACAATGACCTAATTAAATTACACAATGTGCTAAAAAACGTGAATATTTTTCTTTGCTTTTTTATATCTACACTACATGCGTTTTAATAATAAAAAATGCTTGATTTTATTTTATATATATATATATATAATATATATATATAATATATATATATATATATATGTGTGTGTGTGTGTGTGTGTGTGTGTGTATGTTTTAAAAGTAGTATCACACGTAAAAATTATGAGCGTTTAAAAAAAAGATGAATCTTGAGAAGAAGAACATTAATAATTTTGCCATCAATATAATCTTGATAAAAAACAATACGTGTAAACATATTAATCCTTATTAAACTTTCTAGTTTTCAAATACTTTCTATTTATAGTTAATTTCAATTTTGTTTCTTAAGTTTTGATAAAAGTAACTATTTTCCTTTAAAAGATTAAAAACATCAATTTACCTCCAAAAGTTTCATAATTTGTTTCAATATCAGTTCAAAAGTTTTATTATTTTGGATTCAAGTTGAAACATTGATGAAACTTTTGAACAAAATTGAAACAACTTATGAAACTTTTGGAGATAAATTGATGTTTTTAATCTTATGAAACTTTTAATTACGTTAAATCTTTCTCTCCACATACACATGTATTATCTACTTATAGCTGGTTTTTCACAATTATCCATTGATAAACAATGGTGATTAAGCAACCAAAATATATGCAATCCATTATTAAATCATAATTTCATAGTAATGTTTATGAACACCCTTTGACATGTGTAAGTGATAATTTGGTAATGAGAACTGCTCATCAGTTTCTAACAATATAGGTTGCTCTTAAAATCAGGTTATAAGAAACTAATCAATCTATATTTAACGATATAAAAAAAGTTTTAAACTTTTAACCATGTTCCCTTGAGCGATATCCATTTCTTTACAAAACTCGACTCTAATTTTTTTTTTCTTGTGCACTCGAAGATATTATTATAAAAACGAATTTTATTATAGTAGTGAATCAACTAAAATTTAGTATGTAGTCAATTGTGAACTTTAGAATCCTACTACTCTAATAAAAGGGTAACTATGGTTGCCACATGTCACATTTTAGACTCATCTAATGCCACATGTCAACTTGACATTTAATAATAAATATTTTTCCCGCCCAAAAAATTAAATCTACCATTTTTGTATTAAATTTTTTAAATACACATTTTGTTTCCAAAATTAACGGGATATAAATTAAAACCTTTCCATTTTAAACTAAAAAACATATATCTCCTACTTTTACTCCTAGCAAACTCTATTGGTTAATTTTTAAAATTATCTTCTTATCAAATCTTTATTTTTTGAAAGACAAAATAAATCATAATTTTAAAATAAATGTTTACTTTAAAATTGTATAGTACCACTTAAAAAGCACACCAATTATAATGTTTTATATGTTTTTCCTATAGAAACTACTATTAGTAAAAACAAAGAATTGGTTATAGAAATTAAAATAAAATACTATTAACAAAGGTATTTAAATTAGATATCAATATTTTCAATTGTCTTTTATTTCATTACCGTCTCTCTTTTTTTTATTTGTTAACATCAACAAAATTATTATTTTCCAAAATTTAAGATGTTTTTAACTAATTTTTTAAACGTGTTTTTATTTCGTTAGAAATATTTTATTTTATTTAATAAGTGGTTTTTTTAATTTTTTAAATAACATTTTTTTCTGTTTTCTTTTATCCAATTTTATTATATTATTTTTTTATTAATGTAGAATTCTTTAATCAAGTCTGTTAAGATATAGAGTAGCTGAAATTTAGAAGGTTCTTTTGATTCATTTTTGTATTGTCCATGCTTAGTTGTATCATCGTATGAGCTTAAGTTTAATAATAAACTTAACAAAATATGTGCATGATTATATGTTATAATTAGTACGAAAAGGTATCATGGACCCTTCTTCCTATGAGGCTTTTTCTTAGTATATTTCCATGCAATTTTTACTTACACCATCATATTTTACGTTTTTTTGTATTTATAATTGCTTGAGACGAGATTAGTCAATATTTTACTTTTTTTTAATGTTTATTTTAGGTTATTTAATTAAAATTTTAAACTCGTGTACATTCAATGGTTTTCTCATACAAAACTTTGATATCATTGATTATTACTTATAATTTTTACTCATACGTAATTTTAATCGTATATTTTAAAATATCGTTTCATAATTAGTAAATTTTTTTTGTTATGTTTTATTTATTCAACCCGTGTAATACACGGGTTTACTAAAGCTAGTCCATATAATAAGTCGGTATATTATTGTTTTTCCGGAAAGACGAAGACATTAACTAAACTTTTAGTGATAAAGAAATATAAAATCAAAATTCTCTTGCAATTTACTTAATTTACTTAAAAATAAATAAAGCAACTAAAGGCAACAAACAATAACGCGAGGCTCGAGGTCTGATTTCAAATTTTTAATACTTCAATTATCTCTTGAAAACCATAATTCATGGACATGTGATATAGAGGGTACCTTTTTATTTTTATTTTTTTATTTATCATACTCACCGTTAAACTTTCACGTTTATACAATTTAAACCTTTTCTTATATATTGTTTTTTTAAGTAACTATTTAAATCAAGTAAATAAAATTTTCAATTTTAATCGAGATATATGTTTTATTATATCTATTGAATTATTATTTAATTATATCTTAATCATATCTTCTATTTTAAAAAATAATATAATAATCTGAGTATCTCGATCAGGGGCGTCTCAACAACTTAAAAATAAGCTAGAGCATTAGGCCTACTCATTCTAATAGGTCACCAAAAATATAGTATAGCTCATTCTCGATCTAAGTCCAAAATAAACTAAATTAAAAAAACATAATGAATGAAAAAGAAGGAAACATAGGTCGGTAGATCTTCAACACAGGCTATTGGTGAATTCCTGATTGGGGGGTTGGAGTGGGGGGAGTTGAAAGGAAGAGACGAACAAAGCCAAATGGTAAAGATGAACAACCGCGCACCCATGATTCGCTTATGATTTTGCTTGCCCCAAGCGAACCGAGCTACTCAAACCTTCAATTTCTTCACTGGAATCACAAATAAGAACCCCCCACGCTCATTTGATTCTCTAATTTCATCCGGTGGAGTCACGATTTGTTTCTTTGATTTCGTTGCAATTAAGAAGCCTTTAAACTTCGATTGCATCTGCACATCTAGTGTAGTAACAAACTCACGATTAAGTACTAGGCTAAACGGGTTCTTTGATTGATTGATTCTCTCCCTAATAAGATAAATTGCTTAATGTATTGCTAATTGTTTTTCTTTAATTCTTTGTCCTAGGGACAAGTTGTTAATTGATAATTGTTCTAAATTTGTTTTAGTTTTGTATATGCTTCTTTTTATTTGATTTGCACATTGCTAATTGTTTATTTGTTTTAGCATTTTACTTTTATAGTTTATTAGAATATAAAATGATTGAATCAATTAGGATTTGCTTTGAATTAACTGATTTACGAATCATAATCAACTAGTGCTTGTGCTTCAAAACATGAGAGTTTTTTAAGATAAAATTTTAAAAGTCCTCTGATTTCATCTTCGCTTTAGGCCTCTAAAAACGTTAAGACGCCCCTGATCTCGATATAATTTCAATTGAACATGTGATAATCAAAAGTTAATTTATGAATTATTATAACATTTACTTTATTGATTATAAAAATAGTTTTCGTAACATAGAGGACTTAAAATTGTATTTAATAATAATTATTATCATTATTGAAATCTATGTGATAATCAAAAGTTTATTTATTACTAATTATTATATTTATTTATTAATTTTGAAACAAGTCGCCTAACATATAAGAGTTAACAGATTTTCTAATAATAATTGTTATTATTAGATATCGAATTTACATTATTAACTAGCAAGGACATCAATATTTTGAATTAATCTCTATATAATATTATTATAGACAAAAACGTACATACGAACTCACACAACTTATGAAATGACATTCATTCATAACACAACTTATGAAAGGACATTCATTCATAAGACGATTGTTTGATAATGAGACGCAGTTGGTGCGAATTTGACAAGAAAACATATGATGTCACGAGATATTTTGGGAATTGTAAGTAGAATGAATATAATGTCTCTATGCTTAAATTCATATACAATACACGTAAAAAAATTCTAAAAACAAGTCATGAATTGAAAACTATAATGCAGGTTCCTATGCTTGAGTACATGATAAGGATTATACTTTTAGAAAGGCATATGAATAGTTTTTTTCAAAAAGTTGGAAGCATTATTATTCATTCATCCAACATCATTTGAGTTATCGCATGCAATTCCGCATGTGTTAATGTTGGAACCACATACAAGACAAACAAGTATGATGTGTTTTTTTTCAAATTGTTGGCGTAACTTCCGGTAAAAAGACAGTTTGCATGGCTTCCGCATTTATGCATAAAGAAACGACAAAGAGCTATGTTTGAGTATTAGAATGTTTAACGCCAACTCTAGCTGCATATATGCAACCACATGTGATAGGAACGGACAGAGAGTTGGCATAACATCTTGTTTAGAAAAGTAGTGGTTACCCCTTCACTAGTAATTGGCTCCTTCTCAAATTGTATACCTTGAGCGTTATCCTACTCATCATCTTAGTTTCCAACTATATATATAAATGTACATAACATATTCTTTAAAGACTACATCTGTGCTTACAATTACTTGACTGGCATGAGTATAAGCTAAGGATCCAAAAACCTTTAGATTAATATAGTTTGTCTTTGTACTTGACAAATTCTCCATAGAAGTTAACATATCAATTGTTGATGCAAAGCTCCTATTTAGCAAATACGTGGCCGTAGTAGCAAATTTACAATAGAACTTGTTTGTTAACCTTGAGCTAATTAACATGCATCTAACCTTATCCATAATGCTTCTATTCATTATTTCTATTATCCATTATGTTGTGGGGTTTGAATCTACAACTTATTAATTGTGGAAATCCTTTTATAATTCATTATATATTTATAAAAAATGAAAGTTGATCATTAATTTAGAGGTTGTTGTTTCACACACCACCGGCTGAGCATTTTACACCAGACAAGACAAATGACCGTTTGTCAAACTGTAAACGACCGTTTGTCAAACTGTAAACAACAGTGTGTCAAACTGTAAACGATAGTTTGTATGAAGGTAAACGACATATTGCAGTAAAGGTAAACGGTCGTTTATGGCCATATAAACGACCATTTATGCTTTTATTTTATTTTATATATTATATTAACTTTTTCTATATATAGTTATATTATACTTATTATTAACTTTATACATATATATATATATATATATATATATATATATTATATATATATATATATATATATATATATATATATATATATATATATATATATATATATATATATATATATATATATATATAGTTTACATTATATAATTTTATATAAGTTTAAGATACAAATTTTAAGAAGAAGAATGGTGAATACGGTGGTAAAATTTTAAGAAGAAGAATGAGATGAATAAATGTGGTGGATGTGGTGAATGGTGGTGGGTGCATCTGGTATAAATGGAAAGAATGCTTCAAAAAAATGACTGTTTGCTTCACTCTCGATATTTCAAAATTTGAAAAGCAACAAAGATGCAAAACTCTGAAAAACAAAACTCTAAAAAGCAACATAAAGTAAACGGCCGTTTGTCAGGGCTGTAAACGGCCGTTTACTAGCTTCTAAACGACCGTTTGCATCATCTGGTCATATCGTTGGGGTACCAAACAAAAAACCCTTGATTTACTATTATATGTAAAAAGTTAAAACATTATCCAAATGTATTTACTCGATCGTATATTTAGTTCAAAAAACTGTCTTTATTATTGATGTTCTTTTTAAAATTATATAATTGTATCACATTTCTTATGGCATCACATGGTAGGCGCAACTGTAGTCCAAAACTAAAAGAAATTATATTGCGAACACCAGTTGAAAACTCCTTGTGCTATCACCGGTTAGTATCCATTGTGTTATTATCCAGATTTTAAGTTTACATGAATACTTGTGAATACTTTTTCTCCTGATAATTTCATATTGTAATTCTCTTAGATTTTAATCAAATTCTTAAATCACTTTAAGTAGTCTATTTTATGTGCAAACTTTTATTATTATGGTTAAAAATACAAGTTAGCTATTTAGAGATAAAATTCCTTATGAAAATTTACCTTGGTTCTTATCATAGTTATACTCTCATATTTGTACTAGTATACAACTAAGGTATATTTATATATAGTAAAACTCTTGTGGTGTTAGGAATGACGAGTGTCAAAAAAATTGTTAACAATGAAGTTTTTAATAAAAGAGAGAAAATATTTTTTCCAATTTTAAACATAATTGCAGTATCGGGTTTGTCACTTAAACACTTGTATTTCTCTCAAACTCACTTATGGAAACACTCAAATCAGATGAAGTAATGTCTTTTACAAGAGTTAATAATAATATAATAAGTAACAAAGGAACAAGCAGAAATAAATTTTCAAGGCACTTGTATATATTACTTCTCAACTCAAGATATTACAAGACTCTTACAAGCATAAAACAAGAGTTACAATGAGAAACTATATATACTAGATCCTACAGCCGGATATACTTTGATACCAGCTGGAAACCTAAGACTAAAGCATATACTACAATGCTAAAGTTAAGGTATCTTAGATAAAGTATTATCTAAGATATGGTAGTCATGACATGTCCATGACTTACCTTTTGTCACCAACTAAAGATGACAACTGTACTAACATAAAAAGGTAAACAGTGGATTAAAGTATGGTCAACTACATGTCTTTTGAGAAAAACGCCATGCAGTATCTCAGAGATTTGCAGCGGAGTGTCAGAGAGACCATACTTATGTCCACTGGATAATAGGAGTGTCTTCCGAAGGTTAATTGGCTTCGGAAGAACAAGTTCTTCTGAAGCCACTTATACTTCAGAAGAGGCTTCTATGCTTCCGAGGCTTTGAGGACTTCTGTACTTCGGAAGTTGACTTCAGATCTTTCTTTCTAAGTCTTGATATTCGGAAGTAGGTTCTTTGTCTTCGGAAGTTGGAGTTTTCCTTCGGAAGTGAGTTTTACACTTTGTCTTCGGAATAGCTCATTCTTCCTTCGGAAGTTCCATACTTAGCTTCGGAAGTCCTTTGTTTGTTGTACCAAAATATTCTAAGTGACTTGGTTTTGGTTGCACCAGCCTTTCTAGATGCAACAAACTCCCCCTACGCTGATGCTACCAAAACCTCACTTATTTCTGCTTCTCAAAGCCTTCAGCACCAGGGACAAAAGGTATTTGTCTGTCTCTTTGTTCTTCCCTGAAGTAGTGCTGAGAAGCTTGTACAAGTCATTGGTGGATAGGAGATCCAATCTATCACTCTGAATGACATGTACCCTCTGTTGTGTCCCCCTGAAGAGAGTTAGTTGACGGGAGTTATAGTCATACTCCCATCTAACTATGGATTCAAGTTCAGGACCTTCAACCATTTGTAGAAAGGCTTTGCCTTTGGTTGCTGATCCTTTCCTTTCCTCCTCCTCTCTCAGTTTCAACTCCTCTTCAACCTTGCTTCTAGCAGTAAGCTCGGCCATATGAAGGCTGCCTAGATGATTTCTGATATAGGCAGCTACATCAGAGTTTGAAGGGTTGGAGAATGGCTTCTCTGCTAACTCAGCAATGTCAAACCTACTCAAGTGTAGCAGAGATGAGGCACTCAGGCTGTTGAGCTCTGTAAGGATTCCTTAAGTCTGATGCAACCCAAAACATCCAAAGTGTCTCAGCAACATGCACTAAGTACTGAAGTGAAGAATGCTTCGGAAGTTTTACACAATGCATTAGAAAATACTCTAAGTGTAAAATCTTCCGAAGCCAATACCAATATCTTCCGAAGCCAAACATGAAGTCTTCCAAAGCCTCAGAGACAAAGTCTTCCGAAGCTTCAACCTATGAAGACAGATTTCTTCCGAAGACTTTTAGTACACATGCTTTATCTGATGTACTGTTCCATAAAGCACCTTTTCCGCTGCATCTCTATAAAGTCACCAACTTACATGAGTTGGTGAAAAGGTCCATGCTTTTGGTAACTGTACATTGAGTTCTTGAGTCTGTAACTTTCCACTTTATGTACTTTATCCTTTTTGTAATGTATAAGGATGTGAGCTATGACATGTAATAGTCACAAGGTCAAAAGGCAGATATGCCTTTTGATCCTACAATAGATTTTGTTAGTGTCTAGTCAATTGTATCCAGCTGGCTTTCAAAGTATAGCCGGCTGTAGGTTGTAGTATAAGTATTTCAAGTTCTTATATCTTTCTTCATGCTTTGTAACACTTGTAAAAGAACTTGAGAAAGCAATATACTGCCTCCTTGAAACCCATACTCTCTTGTTCTGTCTCTTGCTTTACTTGTGTTCTTTGTATCACTTTGGTTAACCCAGTTCACTGTTTGATTAAAGTTTAGTTGATCTCCTCATTGTGTTGTTGTGTTGTAATTGTGTTAAAGCCCTTAAACGGTCCTGCAATTGGTATCAGAGCTTTCCAGGCTCTTGATATAAGATCTAACCATCTTAAGATCCCTCACACACACAAAAACTAAACTCTTCAAATGGCTTCCATCTCAAAGACTGATATGGAGACTGGAACCATGAACAAATCCCCACTGATCACTCTTGATGATTTTGACACCTGGTGCATGAGGATGGAAGGCTTCATCAGGTCTCTTGATTCAAGAATGTGGGAATCTGTTGAGAATGACCTTTCATACCCAGCACCCCCTCTGCTACTGGTGCTGGTATGATTCCTAAAGATGTGGCCAACTACTCAGATGAAGATAGAAAAAGAGTAGAGATTGATAGGAAGGCCATGACTGCTCTTCAGACTGCTCTCCCAAACTCTATATACAGAGGTTTTAAGAAGTGCAAGACAGCCAAACAACTGTGGGATGCACTGAAGCTGATGTATGAAGGCTCCTCTGAAGCCAAGGAGAACAAGAAGGATCTTCTGAAGCAGCAGTTTGAGAATTTTACCTTCAAAGCAGGTGAAACCATGACCCAACAATACTTCAGGTATGTTGAGATTGTGGATACCCTAGTGGATGGAGGAGTTCCTTTTGAGAACAGGGACATTGTAAGGAAGTTCATGTCCTCACTTCCTAGGCAATGGACACACTATTGTGTGGTGATCAAGAGGACTGAGAACCTTAAAACTCTTACTCTGACAAGTTGTATGGGATTCTCAGTGGATACCAGATGGAGATGAACATGCAAGGTTCATCTGGCAACTCCAACAATCAAATGGGTTCAGCCCTTCATGTGGTTGAAAGGGACAGCATAGAACCCCAACATCATCTTATATGCTACCCTGACAACTCACAAAAGGGTCCTTTCATCACCTTTCCGGAGACACCAAGGGAGAACTTTACTCAAGGAAGCCCATTCCAAGAGACAAGTTCTTCTCAAGCCTTTGTGTCTACTGATGAAAGCTGTGGGAATTATCTCTTTACTCTTGAAGACCTGGACTGTATCCATCCAGATGACCTGGAATACATGGAGATAGTTCAGCAGATGGCTCTTCTCACTCACAGAGCCAAGAAGTTCTACAAGAGGACAGGAAGAAGATTTCCAAGCAATGCTACCAGTGGTAAGTTTGGGCTGGATAAAAGCAAAGTTAAGTGTTACAACTGTAACCTTATGGGTCACTTTGCTAGGGAGTGTAAGGCACCTAAAGCAAATGGGGGCCAAACACAACCCAGACCAAACTACACTGACAAAGCCCCTCAGGCTGAGAAGACAAAGCAACATGTTGCTGTTGCTGTTGAAGAGGGAGGCTTTGACTGGAGCTTTCAGGTGGAAGATGCTTCTCCAAACCAAGCACTGATGGCTGACCATGATGAAGCCAAGGTATTGGAACATCTCTGCACTCCTGAATGCATTGCTAAAGTAAATAGATACAGGTCCTACAACTTAGAGATGAGATCTGATCTTGAGTCATTAAACATATTAAAATCTGATTTTAGAAAGTCTGAAAATGATTACAAGTTAAAGATAGAGGACTTGGAGAAAACCATTTCAGTACTAAAACATGAACATACAGATTTTAGAACTCAGATCCAAGATCTCATAACTAAGTTGACTGAGTGCCAGGCTGAGCTTGTGATCAGCAAAGCCAAGGCAGAGAAGAGTGTTCTTGAAGAAGAGACCTTCAAGAACATGATATCCTCATCCCTGCACAACAAAGTTGTTATCAAAATAGACAGGGACTGGGATCAAATGAGATAGCTCCTCCACACACAATCTTGTCTGTAAGATCTCCTAGGTGTGAAACTTGTGAAGATGAGCTTCCTCTCATAGATCCTATAAGTGAGGATGATGAAGAAGTGATAGTGAAGAATTCCTCTGAGAAGAGTGAAGAAGAGGATTCTTCCAAGGGCCACTATCCTTCTGAGGAGAAGAAATCAACTGTGATGACCAAGTCCAAGAGAAAGAACTTGATCAGAAAGAGCAAAAGGAAAGCAAAGAAGGCTCAAGAAATCAAGGCTACTTTTGATGCTAAGCAGAAACAAGTTTTTATCTCTGCAGGTTTCAAAGTAGTAAGGACTGAAGACATCAACCAAGACTCCTCAGCTAAGAGTCCTGGTTCTGTTCAAATCATCTCAGTGCAAAGAAGAAGACTGAGCTGCTGTGTACCACTGCTGCACAGCCTGGACCATCAAACTCCAAGAACAGTTCACAGCCCAAAAGAACTGTCTCAGCATCTACCAAGATGAAGTGGAGAAGGGATGTGACCAAAGCCAGTCTTGCTCTCAAAAGGAGACTCCTTTGAAGAAGAAAATGTTATGTGTCATGTGTGAAAGTACTTCTCACATTGCTAAGGATTGCCCATACAATCCTAAAAGTACCATCCACATGACTAATACAAAGACTTCAAAGAGTCTCAAGAAGTCTCAAGCTTCGGAAGGAAAGTCTGTTTCCTTCGGAAGCTCCAAATCAAAGAAGAAGGTAAATGGAAAATTACCTTCGGAAGCAAAGTTGGTCTCGGAAGAAAGGAGTTCTTCCGAAGCACTGAAGTCTGCTGCAGTGACTGTAGACTCTTCCGAAGGTTCAGTCATCAAAACTTGTGAAGTTTCAAAAGCTTCTAAGGTTTTGAAGGTCAAGTCCAAGACTCCAAAGGTGGTGTGGAAGTCTAAGAAAGACCAAATGACTGAAGTTTCTCCATCAACAACTGAAGATCCCCATAGTACAACCATAGGATCTATTACTGTTGCATTACCTTCTATTATACTTAATGAGCCCAAGACAAGTAAGGCTTGGGTTTCCAAATGTAACTAATCATTTTCTTTGTGCAGGAACAGCTCAAGACAAACAGGAATGTCTGGATAATTGACAGTGGCTGTTCCAGGCACATGACAGGCAATAGGTCTCTACTCCATAATTTTGAGAGAATTGATGGAGGACCAGTTGCTTTTGGAGGAGATGAAGGTGGTTACATTTCTGGAAGGGCAAGGTCACAAATGGTAAGCTCAGCATTGAGAAGGTAAACTTTGTTAAGGAGCTTGGGTACAATCTTCTGAGTGTATCCCAATTTTGTGATCAGAGTCATAACATGCTCTTTACTGAGCATGAGTGCATTGTTCTCAAGCCTGGAGTGGTCATTCCTCATGAGCATATCCTGCTCAGAGCCCCCAGGAAAGGGAACATGTACAAGATGGATTTGCAAGAAACATCTCCCTCTGGAGAAGTTTCATGCTTTCTATCTAAAGCAAATAGTGATGAGTCTTTCCTATGGCATAAAAGAATGTGCCATGTAAACTTTAAGAACATGAATAAATTAATTAAACATGATCTGGCAACTGGAATGCCAAAGAAAGAGTTTACAAGTGATGATCATTGTGTTGCATGCCTGAAAGGGAAGCAACACAAGGTATCTCACAAGCCTAAGGAAAAGAACTCCATCACTACTCCCCTACACTTGTTACATATGGATCTCTTTGGCCCCACCAGTGTAATGAGTTTAGGAAGGACCTCTTACTGTTTGGTGATCACAGATGATTTTACAAGATTCACTTGGGTCTTCTTCCTTAGAACTAAGGATGAAACCCCTGAGATTCTGAAGAATTTCATCTTAAAAGTTGAGAATCAATGTGATCACAAGGTCAAAACCATAAGATGTGATCAAGGAACTGAATTCAAGAACCAAATCCTTGATACATTTTGTGATGAAAAAGGTATTACAAGACAATATAGTGCTCCCAGGACTCTTATTGAAGCTGCAAGAACTATGTTGTCTGACTCTAAACTGCCTATCACCTTCTGGGCAGAGGCAGTTAATACTGCTTGCTATGTGCAAAACAGAGTTTTAGTAGTTAAGACACATGGTAAGACTCCTTATGAACTTTGGCACAAGAGGAAACCTTTCATTGGTTTTCTCAGGTCATTTGGATGTCCCTGCACCATCTTGAATACCAAAGATCAAATTGCCAAGTTTGCTGAGAAATCAGATGATGGACATTTCATTGGATACTCTTCCCAAGCTAAAGCTTATAGAGTATACAATCTCAGAACTAGAATTGTTGAGGAGTCAGCCAATGTGACTTTCAATGAGCACACACCCTGTGTGGCTGGTTCTGGTCCGGATTGGCTGTTTGATCTTGATTTAGTTACCAACTGTTTTAACAAATCTTGTGAGCATGTTTCAGGATCTGCAGAAAATTTAAATACAGGTGATCCTGATCCAAGATTTGAGCTAGGAAGACCCTCAACTCATACATCTTCAGCTCCAGTTGGAACTACTTCAGCAAATGAGGTTTCTATCAGCACAACAATGACAAATTCAGCTGATACATCTGGTATGCCTTCAAATTCCAGCTCAGAGGCTTCTCAACCAGATAAAGACACCTCAATTGTAGAAGACAACAATGGTGATGGTGATAGTGATCAGGAATTTCTTGATGCTAATAACCATACCATAGATGACAACATCAATGATGTTACACACTCATTGGATCAAGTTAATCTTGATAAGTGTGATAATGTGGAGGGTGAATCTTCCAGGCCAGATCTAAATTTCTCAAATTTAGATCTTTCTCAGCAACTTGCTGTGATCCCTCAGCTAAGGATCCACAAGTCTCACCCCACCACAAACATCATTGGAGATGTTGTCACAGGGGTAAGAACAAGAGGACAGAAGCAAATGTTTGTCTTCACTCTTGTTTCTTATCTCAGATAGAGCCCAAGAAAGTTGATGAAGCTCTAAAGGATGGAAGTTGGGTTGAAGCTATGCAACAAGAGCTGCTTCAATTCAAAAGGCAGAAAGTTTGGAACCTTTGTCCTCTTCCTCATGGGAAGACTACCATTGGAACCAAATGGGTTTTTAGGAATAAGAAGGATGATAGAGGAATCATCATCAAGAACAAGGCAAGACTAGTTGTTCAAGGATACACACAAGAAGAAGGGATTGACTACACTGATGTCTTTGCTCCTGTAGCAAGACTAGAAGCTGTTAGGATATTCCTGGCATTTGCTGCATCCAAGAACTTCAAGGTCTACCAACTTGATGTAAAGTGTGCTTTCTTATATGGAGTGATTGATGAGGAGGTTTATGTCAAACAGCCACCTGGTTTTGTAGACCCTGATCATCCTGATTATGTCTGCAAGCTTGACAAAGCTCTTTATGGGCTGCATCAGGCACCCAGAAGTGGTATGAGACACTATCTGAGTATCTTTGTAAACATGGATACAGGAGAGGTACTATAGATGGAACTCTCTTCATCAAAGGACAGGGAAATGACTTATTGCTGGTTCAAGTATATGTAGATGACATCATCTTTGGTTCAACTAATCCAAAGCTCTGCAAAGACTTTGAGAAGCTGATGAAAGACAGATTTGAAATGAGTTCAATGGGAGAACTCAACTTCTTTCTGGGAATTCAAGTGAAGCAGGTTGAAGATGGCATCTTCATAAGTCAGTCAAAGTATGTTCAAGACATACTCAAGAGGTTCAACATGACTGATTGTAAGATTGCTAAGACACCCATAGCCAGAAACCACTCCCTTGGTCCAGATCTTGAGGGGGAGTGTGTAGATGAACACTTATACAGGGCTATGATTGGGTCTCTTATGTATCTTACAGCTAGCAGGCCTGATATCATGTTTGCTACATGTATTTGTGCAAGATATCAAGCCAACCCTAAGATGTCTCACTTAATCACTGTGAAAAGGATTTTAAGATACCTCAAAGGTGCTTCAACACTTGGTCTATGGTATCCAAAGAATCCAAATTTCAATCTGTATGCCTATACAGATAGTGATTATGGTGGTTGCAACATGACTGCAAAGTCTACATCTGGGGGATGTCAATTCCTTGGTGGAAGGGTTGTCTCATGGCAATGCAAGAAACAATCCTGTGTGTCTGCATCAACTGCTGAGGCTGAATACATTGCTGCTGCAAGCTGCTGTGCTCAAGTGCTTTGGATTCAAAATCAGATGCTGGACTATGGATTTAACTTCAAAGAGACTCCTATCCACATAGACAACAATAGTGCTATCTCTATCACTGAGAACCCTGTGCAGCACTCAAGGACCAAACACATCAACATCAGGTATCATTTAATAAGAGATAACTATGAAAAGGGATTAATTAAACTAGTCAAAGTTCATACAGATGAACAATATGCTGATCTGTTCACAAAAGCTTTTGATGAACAAGATTTAAGTATCTGATATCAGCTATTGGGATGATTAACTTTGAGTAGACTTTTTCTTAAAACTAATTCTAATTATTTCTTCTTAAAATATGTGTGTCCTAAGTTGTCTAGTTCATCACTTTCATAAGCTCATGTTTTCTTTGGATGTAAAATTCTTTTTGAAGACTTTCCTTAGATTCTTGAAAATTTTCTGATACTTCGGAAGATAAAATTTTATCTTCGGAAGAAAAACATGTCTTCAAAATAAATAACTGTCTAAGAGATTTTACCTTCGGAAGAAGTCAAATTCATCTTCCGAAGCTTAAAATTCTTATCTCAGACACTTATTCATTTTCAAGGACTTTTTCCTTCCGAAGCAAAATTAACCTTCGGAAGCTTTGTTCTTTCTTATACAAAGCATCCAAGGGTTTATTTCTCTTCCGAAGCATAAATCTTCAAGACTCTCAGGAAAATCTTCCGAAGCCATTTTAGCTTCGGAAGCTTTTTCAATCAAAACTTCCGAAGACAAATTACCTTCGGAAGCTTTTCGAATTCCAAGAAAACTACTTTTTGAGCAAAAGTAAACTACCTTTTCAGAGGTGGGACCGACTTCCGGATTTCAAAGTTTATCCTCTTTCATTAATTTGGTTCAAATCCCTTTTCACATAAATACCCAACGGTTCCCCCTCTTTCCCACTATCTTCCTCAATTCTACTATTCCTCTAACCTAATTCTCTAAACCGCCTTTGCTTTCTACCTTTCTTCACCCTTAAGCTTCTGAAATGGCCAACCTTAACCGCAGAAACAACCCAGATTTCTCCATGCAACTTCACAGGCAACATAATCAAGTTGCTCTGTTAAGCTCTGAGAAAGATGCAAGTTTCTCAGAGATTTGCCAATTCTTGACTCTGTCAAACTATTTCACCTCCCTGACCATTGATCCTACTCTATATGAGGATCACTTGCTTGAATTCTGGAAGACCTGCCAAGAGGTCATTATGGATGGGGAGAAGGCACTGTCTGCCACAGTGCAAGGGAGGACAATCTTCATCACTCCGGCCATCATTAACCAACACTTACAGCTGGATGATGAAGAAGGTGAGGTGTCCTTCCCAAAGGAAGCTGTTAATCATTCCTTTGAGCAGATGGGCTATGAAGGAGATCTCTGTAAAGACCTTCAGGAAAGGGAAGGTCTCATCCCAGTGGAAATACCTGCTCCATGTGGTTATCCACAGCTTATCAAACAAGCATGGTGGATGGGACCAGATTCCTGAGGATCTCTCCTTTATAGTTCATGGAATGGTTCAGGGGGTCAAGTTCAGGTATTCACAATTTGTTTATACTAATTTACTTGCAAACTTAGACTCCTTAGAGTATTACATGTTTCCTAGATATGTTCAACACATTCTCAACTGTGAACTGGGCTCACAGTTGAGGGAAACAAGTAATATTCTTAAATTGGGACAGATGAAGCCCGACATCTTTAAAATAATGAAGAAGCCAACTGTAGGCTTCTCAGGGGTAGAAACAGCCCTAGTCCCAAAAATGTTAGAGCTCATTGCTCAAGGTGACAACCTAGCAACACAAGCTAGTGTTGAACCCACACCTCTTTTATCCTTACCCCTAAAAAGACCAGAAATCACCCTCCCTACCAAAGAAAATCCAAACGAACCCCTGCTCAGGCTATTGAGTCTGTGCAGGCCCCCATATACTCAACCTTACAGGAAGAAGTGGACACTAGAGCTCCCACTTCTCCTGAGGAGCAAACCACTCCCATTATTTCACCTATCAGGGCTGAGGTTCCTCATGCTCACCCTGATGAGCTCACTAGCCCAACAGCCTTAAGCCTTCACTCTGAGTCTCAACACTCAAGTGAACAACCTTCAGGGGACAGCTACCATCCCCAGCCTTTGGATCTCAACCAACCAATTCCCAACCTATCCTTCTATACTGATGAAGACTTAGGATTCAGTGAGTTCCATGAGTCTCTCTTCTCCTCCCCTACTCAAAGAGAGATGAGTACCTCTGACTCTTCTCAGTCTATCCCACATCAGTCACCTATTACTGAGGTGGACACTTCTGAACCTGTTCAGGATGTCCATATGGAAGAGGCTCTCACTTTTGAAAGTGATTACATCATTAAGACCTCAACCATGGCAACTCAGCCCACTGGCATCTCAACTGAGGCTGCCAGTGAGCAGAGGAAAACCAGCAGCCAAGAAACTCAAGCTGGTGGTGAGAGAGAGACTTTGGTCCAATCATCTCATCCCCCAATGATTCTTTTGATGAAGATGAGGGGAATTTGAGACTAAAGGTGCATAAATTGTCAAAAACATGCACCTATTTAGTCTCTAAGGTTAGTCACTTGGAATCTCAGGTGACTACCTTACAAAACAGGGTCAATGATCAGCAACTTCAGATTTCATATCTGCAGGAAAAACTAGCTGGGAGACCTTTAAGGAGAGCTCAACAGGAACACAAGAACCTGTGGAAGTGATTGACTTATCCTCCAGCTCACCTATGCAAGTGGGTGATGCTACCAAAAAGGGGGAGAAAGTTATTACAACCACAGAACCTGGGAGTTTTTCAAAGAGAATGGACATAGAGGACTCACCATCCTCACTTGCTGTTGTGCATTCTCAGCAACTTCCTCAAGTTCACATTAATGTGGACTCTATAGACTCAATCATCAGGAGTCTCTTTGAGGAAGGTATACCAAGGGCTGTCTCATCTCCACATAAGGAACTGGCAACTACATCATAAGGTGGAGGTATGATGATGACAGAAGAGCCCTTATACTTCACAGAGTTCAAGGCCAACAAGAAGTTTTTCAGTTCCAAAGCCTGAGCTTCTATGAAAGACTGGATTTAGTCAACATGCCACTTGTCAATCCAAGCAATTCAAGACAAGCTGACAGGCTGGCTCAAAGAATCCAAGACAGGATCCTTGCAGAGTTCTCTCTAAGAAGGAGACTTAGGCAATCAGGCAATGTCATCGGTCAACTGGATGTTGAGGTGGACCCTAAGATTAGTTTCATAGGGGAAACCTTGACTGAAGGCCCAGTGGCAGAACCTGAGACCCCTGTCTCATCATCAACAACTGCTGCAGAGGTCCAAACTCCATCTGAGACACCTGCTGGTGAAGGTGTTTCTCAGCCTCTCTCTGGCCAGAGCATGGAAGCTACACCAAGCAATGAAGGCCAAGCCTCAATCCACCCTGAGTCACAAAGGTCTGTTGGTGACAAAGGGAAAAGGATAATGACTTCTGAGGAAATTGAGGAGGAAGAGAGAGAGAGGAAAAGGAAACTAAGGGGAGAAAGTTCTTCTGGGTCATCTAGCTTCATGCAAGCTGCAATCAGGGCTGCCCCCAGACCAAATACTCAAGATGATGAGTTAAGGGCAGTCAGGATTACCTATTTACAGACCAGGAACTATGATATTGATGAAATCATCTCCCTCCCCTTAGAAGAGTTAAATGAACTGGCTGACATGGAAGTGTCAAGAGAGATAAGGAGAAAGAGGATGCAAGGTTACTTCTCCAATTCAAAGAGGAGAAGAGACAGAAAAGACTTTACAAGCATGCTCCCACTCTCTCTCCAGTTCAAGAAAGTCCTGCACAGGAAGATGTGGCTCCACAAGAACCTCAGGTAGATAAAGAAGAAGATAGGATCAAGATGATCAACTACCTGAGTGCCACAGGCTTCTATCAGGCAGATGCACTTCTTCCCCTGTCCTATGACTTCATTGAGTTCGAGTACCTAAAGCAACTTGTGCTTGAGCTAGTCAAAGAAAGAAAAACAACCAAAAGGAAGCTAAGGGAAGAAGCTGCAAAGTCAAGAGCCATCATTCAAAAGAATGCAAAGAAGTCTGCTGACAGACAAAGAATGATGAGCTTCTTGAAGCTATATGGATTCTCCGGAAGGAGACTTGGCCCCATGTCTCTATCTACAATGGATGAGCATATAAGGGTGATCAAGCAGAAGATTAAAAGTGGAGAACTGATTGACTTGCACTCTCTTCCAAGTCAAGTCCCACCTGAAGTGGAGGTCAAGTTTGAACAACCAGAGACACCTCAACCAGAATCTCCAGCTGAGCCTCAGCAAGCTTCATCTTCTGATCCTAGGCAGGGTCAAACTCCCTCTCCTTCTGAACCTGTGAGGGAGGAACACCAACTGAGAAAGACACTGATGATCAACATGGTGCTGCAGACCAGTCTTCTCAGTTAAAGTCATCTAAGAGGAAGAAGAGAATGGCTTCTAAACCAAAGACTAAGAAGAAGAAGCCAAAGTCATCTACCTCCGCACCTCAGGCTGAATCAGATCAACCTGAGGAAGTGCATGATATGGCAGCCCAATCAACTCCTATGCAAGTGGCTCCTCTAACAACTGAGACACCCATCTTGTCCTGGACTTATTCTACCAATCCAGAAAGATGGAATGTTATCAGAGATCAAGGTGTTGAGAATGTCTACTCATGGCAAGACATAATCAACTTACCTCTCCATGATCTCTTTGAGATGAGAAGATACTATGAGAGTCTTGATGATCCTGACCATCTAATGAAGAAAGGAATGGTCTTGATTGTACTGAAGACTACCAACATTTGAAGATCTTCTAAGTGTTTTGGTAGCATCAGCCTAGGGGGAGTTTGTAAGGATTCCTTAAGTCTGATGCAACCCAAAACATCCAAAGTGTCTCAGCAACATGCACTAAGTACTGAAGTGAAGAATGCCTCGGAAGTTTTACACAATGCATTAGAAAATACTCTAAGTGTAAAATCTTCCGAAGCCAAGACCAATATCTTCCGAAGCCAAACATGAAGTCTTCCGAAGCCTTAGAGACAAAGTCTTCCGAAGCTTCAACCTATGAAGACAGATTTCTTCCGAAGACTTTTAGTACACATGCTTTATCTGATGTACTGTTCCATAAAGCACCTTTTCCGCTGCATCTCTGTAAAGTCACCAACTTACATGAGTTGGTGAAAAGGTCCATGCTTTTGGTAACTGTACATTGAGGTCTTGAGTTTGTAACTTTCCACTTTATGTACTTTATCCTTTTTGTAATGTATAAGGATGTGAGCTATGGCATGTCATAGTCACAAGGTCAAAAGGCAGATATGCCTTTTGATCCTACAATTGATTTTGTTAGTGTCTAGTCAATTGTATCCAGCTGGCTTTCAAAGTATAGCCGGCTGTAGGTTGTAGTATAAGTATTTCAAGTTCTTGTATCTTTCTTCATGCTTTGTAACACTTGTAAAAGAACTTAAGAAAGCAATATACTGCCTCCTTGAAACCCATACTCTCTTGTTCTGTCTCTTGCTTTACTTGTGTTCTTTGTATCACTTTGGTTAACCCAGTTCACTTTTTGATTAAAGTTTAGTTGATCTCCTTATTGTGTTGTTGTGTTGTAATTGTGTTAAAGCCCTTAAACGGTCCTGCAAGCTCTCCATTCTCTCTTTCAACAACAAAGTTATGAGAAGAGTCTTCAAACCTCCACTAGATGATCTTCTTTCTGGGTGCAAAAGGTTGTCTTGGTACCCTGTCTCCTTTCTTAGTGTCTAGTAGAGTCACCAGCCTTCTCCTTAGCTTTTTTTCTTCCTCATTCAAAGTTTCTGAATTGAGGCCAAGGAGGTTTGCAGTTTGGTCCAAAGTTCCTCTGGGCAGATCAAGAAATTGATCTCTTGTGAGGGAACTTGAGGATCCGTCAACATAGGTCAAATTGACTGAATCCTCCTCACAGGAGATATCGCTCAGTGTTGTGCAGTTTATGAGCTTTGTCTTGACTGCCTTGAAATCTTTCATGGAGAGATGTTTAGAAGGCTGAGGGGATGGTTTGATGGGTTGATGGGTGGGTTTAGGTGTTTGGGTTCTAGCTAAAGTTTTGGGTTGGAGGATAGGTAGTTTAGGTGGTTGAGGTGAATAGGTTGGTAGGTGTGATGGTGTAGGTTCTGGGGTGTATGGTTCAGAGGTTGGTTCGGTTTTGATTGGGAAGGAAAAGGGTATAGGTTCAGGTTGAGGTTGGGTTTGGAGTTTGGGTTGAGTGGTTGCTTTGAAGGTCATCCCCTGTCCCCTTCTATACATCTCATTCCTCTTCCCCGCGCGAATGTCAGCCTTAATGTCACTGACATGTCGCTGGAGAGTCTTTTCTGACATAGGACCCACCTGCCTGCCAGAGAAGCCATGAGCCTTGAGATAACTCTTCATCCAGGCTTTCTCACCTATCTTCTTGGCAGCAGTCAGTCCTGCTTCCTCTTCCTTCTTCTTCTTCTGCAACAGCTTTTCCCTTGCAGCTCTCTTTCTCTCTTTCTCCATTTGATCTTGCTCTTTGTTGAAGAGCCATAAGATCGTATCATTGTTATGTGGAGACAATTCTTCTTGAGAGAAACCTCTGGAGAGTAGGAAGGTTATCCTTTCCCTCCTGAGCTGCAGATCAGCTTCTCTTTCCTTCCTCTCCCTTTCTTCTTCTAAGGCCAACCTTGCAGCTTCTTCTTTTTGTTGTTTTAGCAGCAAGGTTGCCTTTTCCAGCTCTATTAATTCCTCTAATGGTAGCAGGAGTACATCTTCAGTTGTAGCCCCTAGACCAACAAGTCTATCTATGACCTCTACTCTTTTTCGGTTGTTGACTGCCTCCTGGTTGGCTGCAGCTGCTTTGGTACTTGCAGCTAACAGTTTCCCAGTTGGAAGCCTACCTTTTCTTTTAAGCTTCTCCAACCTTTCTTCCTCCTGAAGCTCTTCCGAAGTCATATTCCTCTTTCCTTTGATGTCTTCGGAAGTACTAGACTTTGGGGGTTCTTGGATGGAAGATTCAGGTTGGGTAGTAGAGATGGGAGCTGGAGTTAATGCTGATGTCAGAGCTAAAGGTTGGGTGAGAAAATCCTCCCTATTAACCTCAGATGCAAGTTCCAGAATTGCATCTGTGACTATTAGATCATCGGATAATGAGAATAGTCCTTCCGCAGCAGCAATCTCAGCTTCGGAAGTTTGAGTTTGTTCTTCCGAGGCTTTGAATTGTGCTTCGGAAGTCTGTGAAAATACACTTTCTGTCCCAACTGTTTCAGTTGCTGGGCCATCAATCCTTGTTTCCCCTTCGAAGTTAATCTCAGGTTCCACTTGGACCTTAGGTTGACCAACTTCCTCGATAGTGGTAGAAGGTGCATTTAACCTCTGAAGCTCTTGAGCTCCGAAGTAGATCACAGACATATCAGAGCTTGGCTGTTCTATAAGGGATTCCAATAGGAACTTGTTAAAGAACCTATTGAAATCTTGGAGCATCCTTTGATCCACTTGAAAAATAACTGGAGGAGGCTCAGGGAAAATTGCAGCTTGTTGCGCAGGATACTTTGAGCTCAAGGAAGTAAGAGCTTGACTTTGGGTTTCCTCCTGTCTTTGACTTTGTCTCTGAACACTCTCTCCCTTTTTGGTAGCATCATCCTGAGAGCTTGATGAGCTAGAGAAAGAGGTCAAGGAGACCTGAATTGGTACATGCCTAACAAACCTCTCAATCTGTTTCTCAGCTAGTTTGGCCTTGAGAGTTTCAATCTCAAGTTACTGAGTGGCAGACCTATACTCTAAAGTCCTAACCTTAGATTCAAGGTTTGAGACTTTAGAAAGTAGGTCTTGAATGGTGAGTTGCATTCTTCCCTCATCTTCTTTAGAAGAATCATGGGGAGATGAGGTAACATACCTGGTATGTTCATCCTCACCACCAGATGTGGTTTCTTGGCGCCCTGGTTTCTCTTGCACAATGATGCTCTTTCAGAGTCATCAAAGGGCATGGTTGCCGTAGATTCAGTCTCAGTTCCGTTACCACTGTCCTGAGGATCCATTGAGGCTCCTTCAGTAGTGGCAGCTGAATCTACATGAGTCCCCTCCACATCAGTGGGACTCACCTCAGTAAGGCTTTGCTGATGGGGGCTAGAGATAAGGGGTCTCTCTAGACTCTGTTGATCCTTGAGAGGGTGTTGTGGATCAACTTCATTGCCTTTAAGAGACATAATCTCTTCACCAGCTCCAGTCAAAAGGTCAGTAAAGGATTTGGAATTGAAACCTAATGACCCGGGACTTTGATCAATGTCTAGTGGCATTGAGCCTGTGATAGGGCTGTCCCTTTTTGGCTGCTCAGGGGAGTATAGAGACTCTCCCTGAGGGCTATCAGCTTGGGTTTCGGGCTCATGGGTCTGAGACTGAGGAGACTCAAGACCCATATTGAGGTCAATTGTGAAGGATGGTTGGACCTCAGGCTGAGTGGGAGCCCTTTGTTCCACTCTAGCCTTTTTGGGTAGAACATGAGGAGCTTGTTCAATCAGAGTAGATTGAACAAGGGTTCGTTTGTGACGTCTCTGATAGGTAAATGTAATGGGTGGAGAAGGTAGATTTGGTAGAGTGAGGGTAGTTGCTAGTGTGGGTTCATCACCTGTGGGGTTAACAGGGATGTCACCAGGAGCCATTGGCTCAATCATACCTAGAAAAAGTGCAGTATCTCTTCCGGTGAAGTTGGTGGACACTCTCTTCAAGGTCTTGAAGATGTTCAGCCTCATTTGAGGAGCAGTCAGAGCAGCTGCATAGACAAGCTTGCCCTGGTCCAGCTCACAGTTGATTATGTGCTGGAGAAACTTGGGATACATGAAGAATGTGTCCCTTTGAAGATTTCCCATTAGGTTAGTTAGCACAAACCTTGAATAGTTGAAACGGAGGCTGTTTACCAACCCATGAACTAGGCACCCAAGTTCATATGGGATTTTATCCCATCCCCCAGATTTATTAGACAGGCAGTGAAGAACCACATGCAGCAGGAACTTCCATTTGTAGGAGAAGTTGAATTTATAAACAGTTGACCTGCTGACATCTCCACCATATCCCATTTGGAGATAAGAATTGTCCATATCTGTTTTGGGGAATTCCGTTGGAGCGCCCTCATCATGAAGCTCTAGATGCTCCCTGATGATCTGTTCAGATATGACCAACTCCTGACCACAGATGCTCGACCGAATAACACGAACCCCATTTAGGGCTTCAATCTGACCATTTGCCCAAAATTCAGACATTTGGTTTGAGTAAATAGTGGGGTTTACAGTCAGAGCGGTGTAGTACGAAGATTGGGTTAGAAAAGAAATGATGTCTGAGAAGTCAACATCCCTTGAAGAATCAAGGAGTGCGACTTGGTTGTGCTGAGGGTTTTTTGCCATTGAAGAAGATGACAGAAAGATAGTTCGGAATAAGGTAAATTGGAGAAGAAGAAAGCTTTTAGGGCAGTAATTTGGGTAAAAAGGATGTAAGTGATTAACTGGAAGTATTTAAATGGGTGAAATGGCGGTTTAAAGGGGGTTTTGGATAAGACGATGTGAAGTTTCAGTGGATGATGTGACATGAGCGGTAAGGTTAGTCCATTTAAATAATCCGACATCATTAACAAAATCTTTACTTTTTACAGAGAGGAGCCCAAAAGATTTCCGTTACACAGTAAAATCTTTCTTCCGAGTATAAAGCATTTCCGAAGGTAATATTCTTCCGAAGGTAAATTAATTACTTCCAAGAGTATACGTTGCTTTTCAAGTGGAGTGTATTAAAGGTTTCGGAAGTAGATCTGATATGAAATCAATCGCTTCTTCCGAGACTTAACACTCTTCCGAGAAGAAAATTATCCTGGGAGAAATTTGCTTCGGAAGATATGCAAAATATCTTTCGAGGGTTAATTTCACTTCGGAAGAATTTATACTTAGATAAAATTTAGACAAAGATCTTTTGTAACAGGGCTTAGATTGTTTTGACATGAGACTTTACATATTAAAAGGTTTTCAAATGAGATTAACTAATCAATGTTTATCATCCCAATAGCTGTAATGAGATATTTAAATCTTTGTTCATCAAAGGCTTTGGTGAATAAATCAGCATATTGCTCATTTGAGTCTACTTTGATTAGTTTGATAAGATTTTTCTCATGAATATCTGTAATGAAATGATACCTGATATCAATGTGCTTAGTCTTGGAGTGCTTCACTGGATTTTCAGTAATGGATATAGCACTATTGTTGTCAATGTGGATAGGAGTGCTCACGAAGTTGAATCGTAGTCTATCATCTGGTTTTGAATCCACAGCAGCTGAGCACAACAACTAGCAGCAGCAATGTATTCAGCTTCAGCAGTTGATGTAGAGACACAGGATTGCTTCTTGCATTGCCATGAGAAGTATTGATACATGTATGTCCCTAGATCATGATTTGTAATGTAATGAACTTGTCTGTCTGATTTTGATGTAATTGTAATTGATTAATGAAATGATATGAATTGGTTGTTACTTGTAATGTTTAATATTTCATTAATGAGTTGTGATTGAATTGATTGGGTTTATGAATGTTTGAATGAGTGCACATTAAGTTATATTAAATAGAACATTCAAACTTAACTTAATGAAGTTCTCATGCGAATGGCCCATGCGAATGGACCACACGCATGAATAACTTCATACGATTGACTCAATCGCACGACTGAACCAGGAGACTGGATCAGTCATATGATTGACACATAAGATTGACTCAATCGCACGACTGAACACTCAGTCGTGCGGATGAATCAACCGCATGGTTCAATCGCACGACTGAACCATACTTATGGCCCAGTCGCACGATTGACCAATACTAACCTATAAATAGACCCAATTCGTGGGAAAACGTAAGCATTCATCCCATTACGACTCCAGACGTACCCTAGCCGTCCAGAAGCCTCCCAAATCGTTCTCCAAGTTCATAGAACACATCAGATCGGTTCCTAATCGATTTCTGACGTTGACATCAATTCTTGATTGATTCATCGTGTGTTCTCACTGATTGGATCGCCAATCAAATAGGATTCCGCACTATTTGAGTTGGTTTAACACGCAATCACTCGGTATTTCGTTCAAATACCAGGTCCTAACAAGTGGTATCAGAGCATAGGCTCTTGATTTCGTGTTGATTCAATCAAGATTGCATAAAAGTTTGTGTTTTTGCACGAAAAACGCAATCTTTTGCATCAAAAGTGATCTTGGACGTTCCCTGCTCATTGAAGTTCAGTTTCTACGGACTTAGACGATTTGGACTTGCAAAATTTCGAATTTTTACGGCTGAAACCCGTCAAACCTAGAAATTTTCGCAAAACAGCAGCTTCAGTCGCACGAGTGACTCATTCGCACGACTAGACTCATTCGCAGTGTTCATTCGCACGACTGGACCTAGTCGCACCTTCATTCGGCCGACTGAACCGTTCGTTCGCATAGCTCATACGCACCAGATTCATTCGCACGACTGAACCAATCGCCCTGTTCAGTCGCACGGTTGAACCAATCGTAGAGTTCATTCGCACGATAAGACCATTCGCATTCTTCAGTCGCATCAGTTAAAGTTGATTTGATTAGACTCTAAGTTTATTAACCATGGAAGATCAGATGTCAGCCTTTACTGCGGGGAAGGACTCAAGAATTCAGAACCTGCTGCTGCTTGAGAGTGAGGTGGGTATTCACAATAAACCACCAAAGCTCTTGACTTTAGATGAGTTTCCTCACTGGAAGCAACGTTTTGAGATTTACCTCAATGGAGTAGATCCTAATCTGTGGGAAGCTATCGAGGTTGGGTATAGTACACCGGTGGGAGCAGATGGAGTAAAATTAACGTTGAGTGGGATGACTGACGCTCAGAAAGTAAAGTATAATGCTGAGAAAAGAGTTTATGCTATGATAACTCAGTCTATCCCCAAAGATATATTCCACCAGTACTCAGAGAACAAGCAGTCCAAGAAATTGTGGGATGAGCTAGAGAAAAGGTATGATGGGAATGCATCGTTAAAGGCAATCAAAGCAAAGGAGTTAAAGAAGGAGTTCGATAACTTCTCATCAATTGGTAACGAGAGTTTAGATGAAGTCATAGACAGATTCTACCATTTGATGAGCGAGTTGCATACACATGGAGTGGAAACAACTATGGAAGAAAAAGTAAGCAACTTCGCAGATGGATTGCCTGATAAGTGGGCCTCATTCGTGTCTAATCTTAGACAGAATGGTATACTTATAAAGCTGGATATAAATGACTTTATTCTCAGGCTGCGTGAAGAAGCACTAAGGATGAAGTATAGAGCACAGAAGTCATCATATACACAAAACCCAGCTTTATACAATGCCACGCCTCAAGCTAAGACATCTGGAGCACCTCTCCAGACAGCATTTGTGTCCAGCTCGTCAGGTCCTTCACATGCTTCTACTTCTGGATCAGACACGTCAGGGTCGTCATGTACCCATTATATTGGATCAGAAGCAAGTGCTACTAAATTGAAGACCGAGAACCTCGGTAATGTGACTGTAGAAGTAGCACGAGAGCATATGGATCTTCTCGCTGCAGTAGTTCACTCATATGATGGACTTGTAGCTGGGAAGATTGGAAACTGTCATTTGGCAGATGAAGACTACGAGCAGGTAGATGAAATGGAGCTTGAAAGAATGGATATAATGTGGGCCTTAGCTAGCGCTGTCCGAAGGGCGAAGAAGTTTGTTAAGAAGACTGGACAGAATTTGATAGCTACTAAGGATACCACATTTGGTTTTGACAAGAGCAAAGTGACCTGCTTCAACTGTGGAGAGAAAGGGCACTTCAAGAGGGAATGTGTCAAACCAAAGAAGACGGGTAATGGGAACCCGTTCTCATCCTTTACTCGCAAGACAAGCAAGCCTCTAGTTCTACTTCATCAAACAAGGACCCAAAAGCCTTGACTGCTCATGATGATGAAGGACAGGACTGGAGTTTTAGATTTGTCAACCCAGAATCTAACATTGCCAGTGTTGAAGATATTGATGATGATTCTGCGAGTGAAGGTGATTTAGCAGTTGATATAGCAATGTCACACAGTGAAGAAACAACTGCAGCTGAAGTCAGTTACACACCAAAGGAGAAACTTCCAAGTCAGATTCAGAAAAGTCAGAATCACCAGAACCAGAGACGTCTGATGCTGCGTTGATGGCTAACTCTTCTGAAACAACACAGGTAAGTACAACTGACCAATTGTTTAATAATCATGCTTGTTCTAACTGTGATTTGTTTAGGAATAGCATTGATGAAAAATTTGCTAGGTTATTAGATCACAATGATAACTTAGTAAAGGACTTACAACTATGCACTGAGGCAATAGAGTTCTAAAACAAAATGAGCATAGTTATAAAGAAAAGATAGACCTATTGACTAAACAACTTAGGGAAACCGAAGTAGTTGCCTTTAATCAATCAAATGACATTAGGTACTATCTAAACTCCCTAGAGGACACTAAGAAACAAAAGCAGTTCTAGAAGTAGAAGTTAATTCCTTAAAACAGAAACTGCATAGTTGGACTAGTTCTTCACACATAGTTCAACACTTAGTGAGAGAAAGAAATAATGGGGAGGGATTAGGCTACAAAGTGGTTCCACCACCACCTGAGACCTTGATGAACACCAAGTCTAAACCATTAAACAACAACCCAATCAAGGATCATGTGGTGACCACTCCTCTTGTTACTGATCCAGACACATCATGTTCATCTACTGCATCTGGACAGAAACAAAAGGAGGCCACTTCAAAGGCAAAGGGTAAATTGCCTTGTGTTAATCTGGAAAATGAATTTGAAAAAGTTAACTTAAAGTCAGGGTCAAACCGAGTCAAATCAGAACCCAAAAAGACTTCAAATGTTAATTTTTCACATGCTACAAGTCAAAAACCAGTTAACCAAAAGGTTGAACAAGTTAAACAGGTTAAAACAGTTAAATTTGTTAAACCAGAGAAAACATCAAACATGCAAGAGTCAAAACCTAAAGTGATTGATGTTACTAAAGTGTCACGCATTTCTCCACAAAGAAAGTCAAATTATAAGGTTGATAGCAGATTGTGCTACAACTGTGGAGAATGTGGACATATTGCTTCCTATTGTCCTTTCTATCAGACACCTAGGAAGAAGATTGATCTTCAGGACTCTAGACCTAGGTCTTCTAAGAGGAGTTCTCTAACTCCACCTAGAAGATCTAGTGAACCTAAAGTTCAACCTGTAAGCCAGACGACTGTTTATCATAAACAGGCATTGCACAAATCTGGCTTATGGAAAGAGAAGACTACCTGTGTGACTGATACTGATGACAAGAAGGAATCTGAGTTACCCTCACCTTCTAAAGGTCAATGGGTAGAGTTTATGATGTGTGATGCCTCTGGGAAACCCAAGACAGTAAAGGCTTGGGTTCCTAACCTAAACTAATACATTTACTTGATATGTGCAGGGTGTTCGGTATAGCGCTGAGACTAACACGTGGATTATAGACAGCGGAGCATCCAGGCACATGACAGGAAATAGAGCCCTTTTATCAAATGTCAAACAAATAAAAGGAGGGCATGTTTCCTTTGCAGGAAACAAGGGAGGATACATCACAGCACAGGGAGAAGTGGGAAATCAGAAAGTTAAGTTTGATAAGGTGAACTACGTTCAACAACTTCAAAATAACTTGCTTTCTGTTTCCCAAATCTGCGATAAAGGATTTAAAGTCATCTTCGACAACAACAAGTGTTACGTGCTGAAGAAAGACTATATGATTCCAGAGGACCAAGTTCTGATGACTGCTTCAAGATATAAGGACCTATATGTCTTGGATCTGTCAACAGCTGCTCCAACGGATCATGAAGTGCAGTGCTTTCTATCTAAAGCTACTGAGAAGGACTCAATCTCCTGGCATAGGAGAATGGGACACATTAGTCAAAGGAAGATGAATCACTTGATTCAGAAGGACTTAGTGAGAGGAGTAAATGTCAAGAACTTCCAACTTCCTGACTTTTGTGTAGCTTGCAAGAAAGGCAAACAGACAAAGAAGTCTCATAAGGAAAAGAAAGTTCATTCAATAGAACTTCCTCTTGAACTTCTTCACATGGATCTGTTTGGTCCAGTCAGTACAAGGAGCATTGCAGGCGATCTGTACTGTTTTGTGGTCACTGATGACTACTCAAGGTTCACTTGGTTAATGTTTCTGAATCCAAATCAGAAACATTGGAGTCATTCAAGGAATTAGTCACACCACTATGGAATCTCTCTACAAGCTAAAGGTTAGACAAGTACGCTCAGACAACGGGACCGAATTCAAGAATCAATGGATGGAAGGCATACTGCAAGGAAAAGGGGATAAAGGGGAGGATTGTTCATCATTCACTTCAGCCTACACGCCTCAGATGAATGGTGTTGCTGAGAGGAAACATAGAAGCTTGATAGAGACTGCACGGACTATGCTGGCGGACTCGAAACTGCCTATCCAATTCTGGAATGAGGCAGTAGCAAATGCATGTTATACACTGAATCGAGTCCTAATAGTCAGCGCCACGGAAAGACATGTTATGAGCTACTACAAAGACGCAAACCGAATTTGGAGTATCTTGAACCTTTTGGGCGCGCCATGTACACTTCTGAAGAAGACTCAAGAAGGAAAATTCAGCGAGAAGGCAGATGAAGGAATTTTCTAGGATACAACATACCGAATAAGCGAGTTTACAATAACTCACGGGTCTTGTAGAAGTGTGGTGTAATGTCGACGTTCAGAGATATACACCACCTACAGGCAAAGGACCTGCCTACTTCTTCGATATGATGGATTCAAATCCTTCAACAACCTCTCTCTCCCTCGGACGATGAGCTAGCAACTAGGATGATGTATGATATTCTGAATACACCATCTAGCACACAGGGAGAATCATCTACTCAGTCAGGGGGAGTAGTCGACAACAGTGACTCCTCCTCTGAAGATGAAGCTGAAGAATATGACCAGAACAGTCAGGAGGAACAGGTTCCAGTTCCAGCAAGTCCACAAGCATCTACGAGTGATGCACACTTCGACTTAAGAACCTCAAACTCCAACTACCTCAGATGCAGAACCAAAATGTTCACAATCTTGGCTCTGAGGTAGCTGTTCCTACTACTCCAGGATCACGACTAAATGTTATCATCCCCTTGACAATGTCATTGGGAGATGTCAGATCAGGAGTACAAACCCGAAATCAGTTGTACTCAGCTGATTACGCCTCGGTCATGGAGAAAGGTTACATTCATGATGGTGCCTATCGATGTTTTGTCTCGCAGGTTGAGCCAAATATGTCAGTGAAGCCACTCAATGATGAGGCGTGGGTGAGTGCCATGCAAGAAGAACTTCTGCAGTTTAAGAAGTTAGGTGAATGGACACTGGTTGTTTAAACCTAAAGGTGCTAAAGTCATTGGCACTAAATGGGTACTAAAATGCAGAGAGGATGACCAAGGGGTCATTATCAGGAACAAAGCTCGACTGGTGGTTCAAGGTTTTCGCCAAGTCGAGGGAATTGACTACAATGAGGTGTTTGCACCCGTGGCAAGGATGGAAGCGATTCGTATCTTCCTCGCCTATGCATCGTACATGAAGATCAAAGTCTACCAATTAGATGTAAAGAGTGCATTCCTTCATGGAGAAATCAGAGAAACAGTCTACGTAAGTCAACCCGAGGGTTTTGAAGATCCTTACCATCGGGATAGAGTTTACAAGCTCGACAAAGCTTTGTATGGGCTTCATCAAGCTCCTCGAGCTTGGTATGAGAAACTCTCAACTCATCTTGTGAAACACGGCTTTCGCAGGGGAGTAATTGACTGTACACTGTTATTAAGGAAAAGGATGGCGAGACCTACTGCTTGTACAGATATACGTGATGACATAATCTTCGGGTCAAAGAACGAAGAGTTATGTAAAGAGTTTTGAAGCAGTAATGAAGAAAGAATTTGAGATGAGTGCCATGGGGGAGATGAAGTTTTTCTCGGGTTACAGGTGGATCAAACACCTAATGGGATCTTTCTACATCAGACCAAGTATGTAGGAGACATTCTCAGTCGCTTTGACATGGAGAATGCTTCTGCTGCTGTGGGACTCCACTTGCTACTAATCATGATATAGCACCTGATGAGAATGGAGATCTAGTAGATGCCACTATGTACCGAGGAATGATCGGATCCTCATGTATCTCACTGCCTCAAGACCTGATATTATGTATGCTACATGTCTATGCTCAAGATATCAGGCTAAACCAAAGGTCAACCATCTGATCGGGGTCAAGAGGATTTTTTCGTTATCTGAAGGGTACACCTACACTTGGATTGTGTACCCTCATGATGATGACTTTGAGCTTTACCGCGTATAGTGACTCGGATTACGGGGGCTGCAAGATGAACTACAAGTCTACATCAGCAGGGTGTCAATTCTTTGGGAGAAGATTAGTTACCTGGCAGTGTAAGAAGCAGACATCGGTTGCCGTCAACCTGTGAAGCCGAATAGTTGCTGCTGCAAGTTGCTGTTCTCAAATCATCTGGATTCAACAGCAAATGCGGGATTACGGTTTAAAATTCTCATCTACTCCTATTTTTGTTGATAACTCTGCTGCAATTGCAGTAACTAAAAATCCGGTCCAACATCCTAAGACCAAACACATCGGTATTAAATACCATTTCATAAGAGATTGTTTTGAAAAGAACTTAATTGATGTGGTTAAAATTAATACTGATTTTCAACGCGCTGACCTCTATACTAAAGCTTTTGATAAACCACGTTTTCAATACTTATTAGAGCTCAACGGTGTTAAAAGAAAAGTGAGGTAATTCCTGATGATGAAAATGTGTAGTCCGATGTCATGTACTTAAATTTTATTTATTTATTTTGATTTGTCTATTTGATTTTAATTTTATTTAAACTCATGTTCTCTTGCTGTTTATTAAAATCCTAAAATAGTTAAACCAGAAATGATTTTAGTATTTTAGGGGGAGAATATGTCAGCAACATTAACATTAAAAAAAAAAAAAAAAAAAATTAAAAAATAAAAAAAAAAAATTAAAAAAAAAAAAATGTTGTGCGGATGACCATAACTAGAGCAAAGCAAAAAAAAAAAAAAAAATGATAGACAAATGCAATAAAGCTAATGACTTACGTTTGTTGGTGCATTTTGTGCAAAATAAAATAAGATTTGCTCTAACAAGGAGATAGGTTATGTGCATCTATGCTGTGCGATGTGGCCACTGACCTGAGGATAAGCATAACCTAGATATTCTAGAATTCATTGTGTTTGCCGCCTCTCTGCTGTGCGATGGCACTGACCTGAGGACAGGCTTCTCTTTGAAAGCTCTAAGAATAGTTCTTATTTAGTAATACCCGTAGACCGCTCAAAAACTCTTGAGGGATGTTGATTACCATATAAGTGTGGGATACACAAGTGTTAGTTGAAATAATTACACCTAAATAAGTCACCAGTCTGTGTCAAAAGTCTGTGTATGGATTTAAGTGGACAAACATACTGACAACATCATTGTGGCTACTTTCTCAAAGGTCCAAATCAATGTGAAAACCTAAGAGTCTCAGTATGATTTCCTTATGTTGCAAAAGACTCTGGATGAACATCGAGAACTGGAGCATCAAAAGGTTTTATAACGAGTCCCCAATGAGTTGAATTGCCTGTATGATTCAAAAAAATTGAATTGGTCCAGATGTGATCAACCTAAGTGGAAGCTATCTACTCCCGATCCAAATCCCGTAGATATCAATCTCCGGATTTATCTCTCACAAAAAGCCAAAAATATGTCTGTTTATGTACTTAGTTTAAAAGTCTTAAATTAGTTAGTCGTTTTAAGTTTTAACTTGAGTCATTTGTCGGGCTACATCAGGAAAATCAGAAGGAATCAACTCACTAAAAGGGTCATGTCTGAGATGACCACATGTGCTTTGAAAGGTTAAATTAGTCACGTCTGAGGTGACAAAGTATTTTTAAAAGAGGGTCACGTCTGAGGTGACCAAAGTGGTGAAAAGGATCACGTCTGAGGTGATCAAAGTGTTTTCAAGATAAAAGGATCATGTCTGAGATGATCAAAAGTTCATAATGTTAATTTTATTAATATAAAAGAGTTTAAAGGTAAATTGGTATGATAGCAGAAAAATTAACTAAGTATGACCCATTCGCACGAATGGACCATACGTATGGACTAACCATACGAATGAAGTCCATTCGCACGAATGGATCATACGATTAGTCGTCCAATCGGAGGCTTAAGGCGAACGAGTGAGTCAGTCGCACGACTGAACTTCAGTCGGACGACTGGAGAAGGGCGACTGACCCAATCGCACGACTGAGTCTCACTCGCACGACTGAAAGGTGTGAATGAACTCAGTCGCACGATTGGATCTAGGGTGGATATAAATAGAGGGGAGTCGGTCGCAGAGACTCCTCATTCGCAAATCGCCCTAATTCGCATATTGTACCGTTACTCTGCCGAAATTTTCTTGCTTGATTTTTCTTGCTGATTCTGTGTCACTAACGTTCGTTCATCATCGTACAGGTACTTTGAAGTTAATATCCATCGAAATCAGAAAGAATGAAACCCTAATTGGATGAAAACGACTGTGAAGTGCGAACCGCGAATGTCAAACCCTAATAACCTATTAAAACTAAGTAATACGTAAAATTGAGTAAAATAGGTTGTTAGGGAGATAAGGCGACACTAAAGAACCGGTTAATTGAATGATAAAACTTATTCTGAGTAGATTCGATCTTGGGACGACTGAACATATGAGACAGACGACTGGTCGTCCTGATGAGCTTCAGTCGCACGACTGAAGGGTGCGAATCAATTAATCGCACGACTGAACCATGCGAATGAGACTCAGTCGCACGACTGGTGTAACCGCACAAGAGTACATGCGCATGAGTCCAGTCGCACACTCAGTCGTGCGCATGAGTTCAATCGCACGTCTGAACCTCATTCGCACGATTCAGTCGCACGACTGTCTTCAGTCGTACAACCCCAATCGCATGACAGATAATGTTTATTCAAAGTTTAAGTGTTGCTTTGTACTCTTAGCCAACGAACTAACGTTTATGTTATTATGTGTTACAGATGGCGAGTAGATGGAATATGAGCACCAAGCACAACATATGTGCTCACCTGGACTTGACTCCAGGAATGCCGCCGACTTCACAGGCATTATCACTTTTCTACAGCGATCCAGGGATCGCTCACGCTATATCCACTCCCTGCACACCATACTAGGTCAGTGCAGCAGGCCTTCTGGGAAGGCGCATCTGTAGACAGATCCACCGAGCCTCACTGCATCAGGAGCTCGATTTTTGGTGAGGCCATCACTATTTCTGAGGAGGATCTGAGGATAGTGCTTCAGTTTGGAGACGATGCTGAGTGTCCCACACGTCTACACCCCCTCACTGTCCGTGGATGCTTCATGAGAGCCAAGTACTCTGGGGACATCAATGCCGGGGTACTCAACAAGAGTAACCTCTGTCCCCAGTTTAAGTATCTTGCGCACGTGCTGCTGAAGTGTATAGCATCACGGAAGGGAGGTTTTGACGAGCTCTCTGACCAGATTCAGAACGCTTATGCAGCGTTGGTGCTGAACCACCCGTTCAGCTTCTCCAGGATGATATTCAGTTATTTGGTGGAGAACCTCGAGGGGAAGGGGAAGGAAGGCTTCTGTATGTACCCTAGATTTTACAGATGATCATTGATCAGAAGCTTCCTTCCCTGCCGAAGGAGAAGGAGGACGCTGTTATCCTCGAGGTCATGGACGACACGACTCTCGGCAGGATGAAGGTCTACAGGGGGAAAGCAGGTGAAGCCCCTGTCAGGAGGTTATTGGGCATCTGGCCCGGGCTGATTATGTGGCGCCAGCAAAGAGGAAGTGGCGCCACGAGGACAGTGATTCAGATGTGGAGCATATAGCTATACCAGAGACAGACTCTGATGATGATGATAGTGGCGATGCCGGGGATGACATGCATGCCCCATCTAGAGGCACAGATACAGACGTTATACCCCCGGGGTCAGCCACTGCCGGAGAGGTCGCAGAGATGGCCGGCTTCCATCAAGGAGTTTGTTGCTGGTGACATCGAGGAGGAAGAGTCAGACGAGGAGCCCCTCACCAGGACTGTGGGAAGCAAAGTAGTTCCCACAGACCACGGCTTTAGGTGGTTGGTGAGCACCCAAGGGACTCCTCGGAGAGAGATACTGACCCTAACTACGTTCCAGGGGTCAGTTAGCAGAGCTGCAGGGGGAGCATCTACTTCCTCCGGGACTAGGAGGAAGCGGATGGCTCAACCACATGGGTTGAAGAAGAAGAAGCGTCGTTTGACCTTCGTGACTACCACTTCTACACACCACAGCCACCACCACCACCACTACTGAGATTCCACCCATCACCACAGCCACCACAGCCACTACTCCTACTACCACATCCACCACTTTACCCACCACCACTATATCTATCCCATCCATCACCAGACCATTCACCCCTACTTCACCACCATCAGCTCACCGACCCATATCACCACAGCCACTGCCACCACCACACACATCATGCTGGACCGTCAGCCCAGCCCTCACAGGTTCATGGATTCACTCTACCTCACATTGGTGTAGAGGAGCAGCTCTCAGCGCTAAACCGTATTATGGTATGCGTCTGCTTGCTGCTGACGAGGAGAAGGCGGCACAGATCCGCCAGCTGACCGACCTGGCTGCTGCCCAATCTCAGCAACTGGCAGAACAGGCCCGGATCATAGACCAGCAGAGAGTTGAGGTGTCCCAACTCCAAGACAGTCAGGCTCAGTCCGTCAAACGTATTGAGGAGTTGGAGACGACCAACAAGACTATCATGCTGAGGCTGAAGGGGTCGAAGGATGAGCCCCTGAAGCTAAAGGAAGGTGACAGGGATGATGGAGATGATGATGATGAAGATGAGGATGATGATGAGGAAGATGATGATGATGAGGAGACAGAAGAAGAGAGGACAGAAGGACATGATGATGATGACGAGGCAGAAGGAGGGGATGCGGCTGCATCGGCCTCTGCCTCAGGTCAGGAGCGGAGATCCAAACGTCGACAAGACCAGTCATCCACTACTTCTGCTCCTCCGAGCGACACTCCACAGATTCAAGACCAAAGTACTGATTAGATGTTTTATTTATTTATTTACTTTGTACTTGAATCATGTAATGAAAAACAAATGTATTAAATGTTATATATATTAAGTTAATGTATGTCTGTTTGATTAATTACTAATGATTTATGTGTTGAATGAATGTTATATCAAACAGATCCAAACTTTCAAAGGGATGAGTTTGACTTTACTCCCCTTCAAATGGTCAAGACTCAGTTAACCATGATTCTTGACCTACAAGGGATAGTAAGACGGTCTGTGAGTTATACTCCTGAAGAGGGGAGATAATTCATGACCTGTCTGATGAGCAAATAGCTGAAATGTTCAAACTCAATCCCGATGAAATAGTGAAGGACGCTCCAACAGTGGACTCAACCAGTGATGAGGAACTGAACGACATTGATGAAGTTGAGATTGAAGACATCACTGCAGAAGAGTATCCTCAGTATGCTGACGCCGAGGGATATGTGGTCCCCAATTTGGGTGAATCCCTAGTCAGTGATACTTTTGAGGTACTCGACAAGATGGAGCAAGAAGCAGAAAAGACTGAAGAAACAGCCCAAGCCTCCAATGCAGATGTAGATATTCGTAAGGCTGATGGGCTGCCTGTTTTGAGGAAGTAAGAGCCCAGCGCGTGCTGCACCAAAGAGAGATGCCTACACCAAGCTCTACAAAGTCAAGAAACACCATAAGGTGTCGGGCAGGATTATCTCTTGGGCTTATTTGAAGATCTTAACGCTTATGCAGTTAAGAGGGAGCAGGGCATAGAGTACTTCAGGTTCCCACATGATCTGAAGACTCTACCTGGTTTTGAGCTCAACCAGCTGGCTAAACTAAAGCTGCTGTATGCTGACCCGAGAAAGATGTCAGGCTGGTTTGAGGCTGCCCTGAGGAAAGAGTACCACACCAGGTGGGTCAACTTCAAACCTCAACAACCTACGAGGGTATATCAGACGTTCTGAAGTTGATTCCATAACTGGTAAGCCAAAGATAGTGCTGAAGTGGAGTCCCCCGAGAACAATGTCGAGAATCCCTCTAAGGAAATGCCACAGGACTTCACTCCCCACTTCAAATGGTGGTACTACGATTGGAGAACCGCATGAATGCGCTGTCATAGTATTGAATAAAGAGGGACAAATGGATACTATCAGGGTATTCGACCCAATGTGGCTAACCAACTTATCTGCTAATGATGTCTACACATTATATAAGTGGCCACTATTCTATGACACGCAAGATATTGTACAAGCCCTCCAATTTTCAAAATGTCATACGACTCTGCTTTGCTTTTGAGATACACGCAGGAGTCACTAAAGAGGAGAAGTACAAGAAGTATAAGGAGGTGATGCAGAAGACAGAGAATAGATAGATCTAGGTCCAAAGGGGGAGTTTGTTGATACATGTATGTCCCTAGTTCATGATGATGATGTAATGTAATGAACTTGTCTGTCTGATTTTGATGTAATTGTAATTGATTAATGAAATGATATGAATTGGTTGTTACTTGTAATGTTTAATATTTCATTAATGAGTTGTGATTGAATTGATTGGGTTTATGAATGTTTGAATGAGTGCACATTAAGTTATATTAAATAGAACATTCAAACTTAACTTAATGAAGTTCTCATGCGAATGGCCCATGCGAATGGACCCACGCATGAATAACTTCATACGATTGACTCAATCGCACGACTGAACCAGGAGACTGGATCAGTCGTATGATTGACACATAAGATTGACTCAATCGCACGACTGAACACTCAGTCGTGCGGATGAATCAACCGCATGGTTCAATCGCACGACTGATCCATACTTATGGCCCAGTCGCACGATTGACCAATACTAACCTATAAATAGACCAATTCGTGGGGAAAACGTAAGCATTCATCCCATTACGACTCCAGACGTACCCTAGCCGTCCAGAAGCCTCCCAAATCGTCTCCAAGTTCATAGAACACATCAGATCGGTTCCTAATCGATTTCTGACGTTGACATCAATTCTTGATTGATTCATCGTGTGTTCTCACTGATTGGATCGCCAATCAAATAGGATTCCGCACTATTTGAGTTGGTTTAACACGCAATCACTCGGTATTTCGTTCAAATACCAGGTCCTAACAAGATGATCCTTCCACCAAGAAATTGACATCCACCATATGTTGATTTCTTGTTGATGTTGCAGCAGCCACCATAATCACTGTCAGAGTAACCATAGAGATTGAAATCGCTATTTCTTGGATACCAGAGACCTAGTTAGGTGCTCCTTTGAGGTATCTAAGAATTCTCTTGGCAGCTATTAGGTGAGACACCTTTGGAGCAGCCTGATATCTTGCACAAATGCAAGTGCAAACATGATATCAGGTCTACTTGCTGTGTGAGATACATCAGAGAACCAATAATCGCTCTGTACTGATGTTGATCAGTATCCTCCCCTCAGAATCAGGGCAGAGATTGTGGTTTCTGCGTATAGGTGTTTTTGCTGTTTACAATCTTCATATCAAATCGTTCTAAGATATCATTGACATACTTAGATTGATTGATAAAGAACCCTTCCTTCAATTGCTTTACCTGAATTCCAAGAAAAAATTCCATTTTTCCCATGGAAACTCATCTCGAACTACTTCTTCATAATGCTCTCAAAGTCTTTACACATTTGGTCATTTGAGGAACCAAATATGATATCATCAACATAGACTTGAACGAGCAAGATGTCTTTCCAGACTTTCTTATGAAAAGAGTCTTATCAATGGTACCTCTAGTGTAACCATTCTTCAGGAGAAATTGAGACAATGTCTCTGCGGCAGGACCGTTTAAGGGCTTGAACACAATTACAACACAACAACACAATGAGGAGAGCAACTAAACTTTAATCAAACAGTGAACTGGATTAACGAAGGTGATACCAAGAACACAAGTAAAGTAAAGAGACAGAACAAGAGAGTATGGGTTTCAAGGAGGCAGTATATTGCTTTCTCAAGTTCTTTTACAAGTGTTACAAAGCATAAAGAAAGATACAAGAACTTGAAATACTTATACTACAACCTACAGCCAGCTATACTTTGAAAGCCAGCTGGATACAATTGACTAGACACTAACAAAATCAATTGTAGGATCAAAAGGCATATCTGCCTTTTGACCTTGTGACTATGACATGCCATAGCTCACATCCTTATACATTACAAAAAGGATAAAGTACATAAAGTAGAAAGTTACAGACTCAAGACCTCAATGTACAGTTACCAAAAGCATGGACCTTTTCACCAACTCATGTAAGTTGGTGACTTTACAGAGATGCAGCGGAAAAGGTGCTTTATGGAACAGTACATCAGATAAAGCATGTATACTAAAAGTCTTCGGAAGAAATCTGTCTTCATAGGTTGAAGCTTCGGAAGACTTCATGTTTGGCTTCGGAAGATATTGGTCTTGGCTTCGGAAGATTTTACACTTAGAGTATTTTCTAATGCATTGTGTAAAACTTCCGAAGCATTCTATACTTCAGTACTTAGTGCATGTTGCAGAGACACTTTGGATGTTTTGGGTTGCATCAGACTTAAGGAATCCTTACAAACTCCCCCTAGGCTGATGCTACCAAAACACTTAGAAGATCTTCAGATGTTGGTAGTCTTCAGTACAATCATGACCATTCCTTTCTTCATTAGATGGTCAGGATCATCAAGACTCTCATAGTATCTTCTCATTTCAAAGAGATCATGCAGAGGTAAGTTGATTATGTCTTGCCAGGAGTAGACATTCTCAACACCTTGATCTCTGATTACATGCCATCTTTCTGGATTGGTAGAGTAAGTCCAGGATAAGATGGGTGTCTCATTTGTTAGAGGAGCCACTTGTATAGGAGTTGATTGGGCTGCCTCATCATGCACTTCCTCAGGTTGATCTGATTCAGCCTGAGGTGTAGAGGTAGATGACTTAGGCTTCTTCTTCTTAGTCTTTGGTTTAGAAGCCATTCTCTTCTTCCTCTTAGATGACTTTAACTGAGAAGACTGGTCTGCAGCACCATGTTGATCATCATTGTCTTTCTCAGTTGGGTGTTCCTCCCTCACAGGTTCAGAAGGAGAGGGAGTTTGACCCTGCCTTGGATCAGAAGATGAAGCTTGCTGAGGCTCAGCTGGAGGTTCTGGTTGAGGTGTCTCAGGTTGTTCAAACTTGACCTCCACTTCAGGTGGGACTTGACTTGGAAGAGAGTGCAAGTCAATTAGTTCACCACTCTTAATCTTCTGCTTGATCACCCTTATATGCTCATCCATTATGGATAGAGACATAGGGCCAAGTCTCCTTCCGGAGAATCCATATAGCTTCAAGAAGCTCATCATTCTTTGTCTGTCAGCAGACTTCTTTACACTCTTTTGAATGATGGCTCTTGACTTTGCAGCTTCTTCCCTTAGCTTCCTTTTGGTTGTCTTTCTTTCTTTGACTAGCTCAAGCTCAAGTTGCTTTAGGTACTCAAACTCAATGAAGTCATAGGACAGGGGAAGAAGTGCATCTGCCTGATAGAAGCCTGTGGCACTCAGGTAGTTGATCATCTTGATCCTATCTTCTTCTTTATCTACCTGAGGTTCTTGTGGAGCCACATCTTCCTGTGCAGGACTTTCTTGAACTGGAGAGAGAGTGGGAGCATGCTTGTAGAGTCTTTTCTGTCTCTTCTCCTCTTTGAATTGGAGAAGTAGCCTTGCATCCTCTTTCTCCTTCATCTCTCTTGACACTTCCATGTCAGCCAGTTCATTTAACTCTTCTAAGGGGAGGGAGATGATTTCATCAATATCATAGTTCCTGGTCTGTAAATAGGTAATCCTGACTGCCCTTAACTCATCATCTTGAGTATTTGGTCTGGGGGCAGCCCTGATTGCAGCTTGCATGAAGCTTGATGACCCAGAAGAACTTTCTCCCCTTAGCTTCCTTTTCCTCTCTCTCTCTTCCTCCTCAATTTCCTCAGGAGTCATTATCCTTTTCCCTTTGTCACCAACAGACCTTTGTGACTCAGGGTGGATAGAGGCTTGGCCTTCATTGCTTGGTGTAGCTTCCATGCTCTGGCCAGAGAGAGGCTGAGAAACACCTTCACCAGCAGGTGTCTCAGAAGGAGTTTGGACCTCTACAGCAGTTGTTGATGATGAGACAGGGGTCTCAGGTTCTGCCACTGGGCCTTCAGTCAAGGTTTCCCCTATGAAACTAATCTTAGGGTCCACCTCAACATCCAGTTGACCGATGACATTGCCTGATTGCCTAAGTCTCCTTCTTAGAGAGAACTCTGCAAGGATCCTATCTTGGATTCTTTGAGCCAACCTGTCAGCTTGTCTTGAATTGCTTGGATTGACAAGTGGCATGTTGACTAAATCCAATCTTTCATAGAAGTTCAGGCTTTGGAAATCAAACACTTCTTGTTGACCTTGAACTCTGTGAAGGATAAGGGCTCTTCTGTCAGCATCATACCTCCACCTTATGATGTAGTTGCCAGTTCCTTGTGGTGGAGATGAGACAGCCCTTGGTATACCTTCCTCAAAGAGACTCCTGATGATTGAGTCTATAGAGTCCACATTAATGTGAACTTGAGGAAGTTGCTGAGAATGCACAACAGCAAGTGAGGATGGTGAGTCCTCTATGTCCATTCTCTGTGAAGAACTCCCAGGTTCTGTGGTTGTAATAACTTTCTCCCCCTTTTTGGTAGCATCACCCACTTGCATAGGTGAGCTGGAGGATAAGTCAATCACTTCCACAGGTTCTTGTGTTCCTGGTTGAGCTCTCCTTAAAGGTCTCCCAGCTAGTTTTTCCTTTAGATATGAAATCTGAAGTTGCTGATCATTGACCCTGTTTGTAAGGTAGTCACCTGAGATTCCAAGTGACTAACCTTAGAGACTAAATAGGAGCATGTTTTTGACAATTTCTGCACCTTTAGTCTCAAATTCCCCTCATCTTCATCAGAAGAATCATTGGGGGATGAGATGATTGGACCAAAGTCCTCTCTCTCACCACCAGCTTGAGGTTCTTGGCTGCTGGTTTTCCTCTGCTCACTGGCAACCTCAGTTGAGATGCCAGTGGGCTGAGTTGCCATGGTTGAGGTCTTAATGATGTAATCACTTTCAAAAGTGAGAGCCTCTTCCATATGGACATCCTGAACATGTTCAGAAGTGTCCACCTCAGTAATAGGTGACTGATGTGGGATAGACTGAGGAGAGTCAGAGGTACTCATCTCTCTTTGAGTAGGGGAGGAGAAGAGAGACTCATGGTACTCACTGAATCCTAAGTCTTCATCAGTATAGAAGGATAGGTTGGGAATTGGTTGGTTGAGATCTAAAGGCTGGGGATGGTAACTGTCCCCTGAAGGTTGTTCACTTGAGTGTTGAGACTCAGAGTGAAGGCTTAAGGCTGTTGGGCTTGTGAGCTCATCAGGGTGAGCATGAGGAACCTCAGCCCTGATAGGTGAAGAAATGGGAGTGGTTTGCTCCTCAGGAGAAGTGGGAGCTCTAGTGTCCACTTCCTCCTGTAAGGTTGAGTATATGGGGGCCTGCACAGACTCAATAGCCTGAGCAGGGGTTCGTTTGGATTTTCTTTGGTAGGTGAGGGTGATTTCTGGTCTTTTTAGAGGTAAGGATAAAAGAGGTGTGGGTTCAACACTAGCTTGTGTTGCTAGGTTGTCACCTTGAGCAATGAGCTCTAACATTTTGGGGACTAGGGCTGTTTCTACCCCTGAGAAGCCTACAGTTGGCTTCTTCATTATTTTAAAGATGCCGGGCTTCATCTGTCCCAATTTAAGAATATTACTTGTTTCCCTCAACTGTGAGCCCAGTTCACAGTTGAGAATGTGTTGAACATATCTAGGAAACATGTAATACTCTAAGGAGTCTAAGTTTGCAAGTAAATTAGTATAAACAAATTGTGAATACCTGAACTTGACCCCCTGAACCATTCCATGAACTATAAAGGAGAGATCCTCAGGAATCTGGTCCCATCCACCATGCTTGTTTGATAAGCTGTGGATAACCACATGGAGCAGGTATTTCCACTGGGATGAGACCTTCCCTTTCCTGAAGGTCTTTACAGAGAAATCTCCCTCATAGCCCATCTGCTCAAAAGAATGATTAACAGCTTCCTTTGGGAAGGACAACTCACCTTCTTCATCATCCAGCTGCAAATGTTGGTTAATGATGGCCGGAGTGATGAAGATTGTCCTCCCTTGCACTGTGGCAGACAGTGCCTTCTCCCCATCCATAATGACCTCTTGGCAGGTCTTCCAGAATTCAAGCAAGTGATCCTCATATAGAGTAGGATCAATGGTCAGGGAGGTGAAATAGTTGGATAGAGTTAAGAATTGGCAAATCTCTGAGAAACTTGCATCTTTCTCAGAGCTTAACAGAGCAACTTGATTATGTTGCCTGTGAAGTTGCATGGAGAAATCTGGGTTGTTTCTGCGGTTAAGGTTGGCCATTTCAGAAGCTTAAGGGTGAAGAAAGGTAGAAAGCAAAGGCGGTTTAGAGAATTAGGTTAGAGGAATAGTGGAATTGAGGAAGATAGTGGGAAAGAGGGGGAACCGTTGGGTATTTATGTGAAAAGGGATTTGAACCAAAGTTAATGAAAGAGGATAAACTTTGAAATCCGGAAGTCGGTCCCACCTCTGAAAAAGGTAGTTTACTTTTGCTCAAAAAGTAGTTTTCTTGGAATTCGAAAAGCTTCCGAAGGTAATTTGTCTTCGGAAGTTTTAATGAAAAAGCTTCCGAAGCTAAAATGGCTTCGGAAGATTTTCCTGAGAGTCTTGAAAATTTATGCTTCGGAAGAGAAATAAACCCTTGGATGCTTTGTATAAGAATAAACAAAGCTTCCGAGAGTTAATTTTGCTTCGGAAGGAAAAAGTCCTTAAAAATAATAAGTGTCTGAGATAAGAATTTTAAGCTTCGGAAGATGAGTTTAGACTTCTTCCGAAGGTAAAATCTCTTAGACAGTTATTTATTTTGAAGACATGTTTTCTTCCGAAGATAAAATTTTATCTTCCGAAGTATCAGAAAATTTTCAAGAATCTAAGGAAAGTCTTCAAAAAGAATTTTACATCCAAAGAAAACATGAGCTTATGAAAGTGATGAACTAGACAACTTAGGACACACATATTTTAAGAAGAAATAATTAGAATTAGTTTTAAGAAAAAGTCTACTCAAAGTTAATCATCCCAATAGCTGATATCAGATATTTAAATCTCTGTTCATCAAAAGCTTTTGTGAACACATCAGCATATTGTTCATCTATATGAACTTTGACTAGTTTAATTAATCCCTTTTCATAGTTATCTCTTATTAAATGATACCTGATGTTGATGTGTTTGGTCCTTGAGTGCTGCACAGGGTTCTCAGTGATAGAGATAGCACTATTGTTGTCTATGTGGATAGGAGTCTCTTTGAAGTTAAATCCATAGTCCAGCATCTGATTTTGAATCCAAAGCACTTGAGCACAGCAGCTTGCAGCAGCAATGTATTCAGCCTCAGCAGTTGATGCAGACACACAGGATTGTTTCTTGCATTGCCATGAGACAACCCTTCCACCAAGGAATTGACATCCCCCAGATGTAGACTTTGCAGTCATGTTGCAACCACCATAATCACTATCTGTATAGGCATACAGATTGAAATTAGGATTCTTTGGATACCATAGACCAAGTGTTGAAGCACCTTTGAGGTATCTTAAAATCCTTTTCACAGTGATTAAGTGAGACATCTTAGGGTTGGCTTGATATCTTGCACAAATACATGTAGCAAACATGATATCAGGCCTGCTAGCTGTAAGATACATAAGAGACCCAATCATAGCCCTGTATAAGTGTTCATCTACACACTCCCCCTCAAGATCAGGTCCAAGGGAGTGGTTTCTGGCTATGGGTGTCTTAGCAATCTTACAATCAGTCATGTTGAACCTCTTGAGTATGTCTTGAACATACTTTGACTGACTTATGAAGATGCCATCTTCAACCTGCTTCACTTGAATTCCCAAAAGAAATTGAGTTCTCCCATTGAACTCATTTCAAATCTGTCTTTCATCAGCTTCTCAAAGTCTTTGCAGAGCTTTGGATTAGTTGAACCAAAGATGATGTCATCTACATATACTTGAACCAGCAATAAGTCATTTCCCTGTCCTTTGATGAAGAGAGTTCCATCTATAGTACCTCTCCTGTATCCATGTTTACAAAGATACTCAGATAGTGTCTCATACCACTTCCTGGGTGCCTGATGCAGCCCATAAAGAGCTTTGTCAAGCTTGCAGACATAATCAGGATGATCAGGGTCTACAAAACCAGGTGGCTGTTTGACATAAACCTCTTCATCAATCACTCCATATAAGAAAGCACACTTTACATCAAGTTGAAAGACCTTGAAGTTCTTGGATGCAGCAAATGCCAGGAATATCCTAACAGCTTCTAGTCTTGCTACAGGAGCAAAGACATCAGTGTAGTCAATCCCTTCTTCTTGTGTGTATCCTTGAACAACTAGTCTTGCCTTGTTCTTGATGATGATTCCTCTATCATCCTTCTTATTCCTAAAAACCCATTTGGTTCCAATGGTAGTCTTCCCATGAGGAAGAGGACAAAGGTTCCAAACTTTCTGCCTTTTGAATTGAAGCAGCTCTTGTTGCATAGCTTCAACCCAACTTCCATCCTTTAGAGCTTCATCAACTTTCTTTGGCTCTATCTGAGATAAGAAACAAGAGTGAAGACAAACATTTGCTTCATGGGTTTGTCCTCTTGTTCTTACCCCTGTGACAACATCTCCAATGATGTTTGTGGTGGGGTGAGACTTGTGGATCCTTAGCTGAGGGATCACAGCAAGTTGCTGAGAAAGATCCAAATTTGAGAAATTTAGATCTGGCCTGGAAGATTCACCCTCCACATTATCACACTTATCAAGATTAACTTGATCCAATGAGTGTGAGACATCATTGATGTTGTCATCTATGGTGTGGTTATTAGCATCAAGGAATTCCTGATCACTATCACCATCACCATTGTTGTCTTCTACAATTGAGGTGTCTTTATCTGGTTGAGGAACCTCTGAGCTGGAATTTGAAGGCATACAGATGTATCAGCTGAATTTGTCATTGTTGTGCTGATAGAAACCTCATTTGCTGAAGTAGTTCCAACTGGAGCTGAAGATGTATGAGTTGAGAGTCTTCCTAGCTCAAATCTTGGATCAGGATCACCTGTATTTAAATTTTCTGCAGATCCTGAAACATGCTCACAAGATTTGTTAAAACAGTTGGTAACTAAATCAAGATCAAACAGCCAATCAGGACCAGAACCAGCCACACAGGGTGTGTGTTCATTGAAAGTCACATTGGCTGACTCCTCAACAATTCTAGTTCTGAGATTGTATACTCTATAAGCTTTAGCTTGGGAAGAGTATCCAATGAAGTGTCCATCATCTGATTTCTCAGCAAACTTGGCAATTTGATCTTTGGTATTCAAGATGGTGCAGGGACATCCAAATGACCTGAGAAAACCAATGAAAGGTTTCCTCTTGTGCCAAAGTTCATAAGGAGTCTTACCATGTGTCTTAACTACTAAAACTCTGTTTTGCACATAGCAAGCAGTATTAACTGCCTCTGCCCAGAAGGTGATGGGCAGTTTAGAGTCAGACAACATAGTTCTTGCAGCTTCAATAAGTGTCCTGTTTCTCCTCTCAGCAACTCCGTTTTGCTGAGGAGTCCTGGGAGCACTATATTGTCTTGTAATACCTTTTTCATCACAAAATGTATCAAGGATTTGGTTCTTGAATTCAGTTCCTTGATCACATCTTATGGTTTTGACCTTGTGATCACATTGATTCTCAACTTTTAAGATGAAATTCTTCAGAATCTCAGGGGTTTCATCCTTAGTTCTAAGGAAGAAGACCCAAGTGAATCTTGTAAAATCATCTGTGATCACTAAACAGTAAGAGGTCCTTCCTAGACTCATTACACTGGTGGGGCCAAAGAGATCCATATGTAACAAGTGTAGGGGAGTAGTGATGGAGTTCTTTTCCTTAGGCTTGTGAGATACCTTGTGTTGCTTCCCTTTCAGGCATGCAACACAATGATCATCACTTGTAAACTCTTTCTTTGGCATTCCAGTTACCAGATCATGTTTAATTAATTTATTCATGTTCTTAAAGTTTACATGGCACATTCTTTTATGCCATAGGAAAGACTCATCACTATTTGCTTTAGATAGAAAGCATGAAACTTCTCCGGAGGGAGATGTTTCTTGCAAATCCATCTTGTACATGTTCCCTTTCCTGGGGGCTCTGAGCAGGATATGCTCATGAGGAATGACCACTCCAGGCTTGAGAACAATGCACTCATGCTCAGTAAAGAGCATGTTATGACTCTGATCACAAAATTGGGATACACTCAGAAGATTGTACCCAAGCTCCTTAACAAAGTTTACCTTCTCAATGCTGAGCTTACCATTTGTGACCTTGCCCCTTCCAGAAATGTAACCACCTTCATCTCCTCCAAAAGCAACTGGTCCTCCATCAATTCTCTCAAAATTATGGAGTAGAGACCTATTGCCTGTCATGTGCCTGGAACAGCCACTGTCAATTATCCAGACATTCCTGTTTGTCTTGAGCTGTTCCTGCACAAAGAAGATGATTAGTTACATTTGGAAACCCAAGCCTTACTTGTCTTGGGCTCACTAAGTGTAATAGAAGGTAATGCAACAGTAATAGATCCTATGGTTGTACTATGGGGATCTTCAGCTGTTGTTGATGGAGAAACTTCAGTCATTTGGTCTTTCTTAGACTTCCACACCACCTTTGGAGTCTTGGACTTGACCTTCAAAACCTTAGAAGCTTTTGAGACTTCACAAGTTTTGATGACTGAACCTTCGGAAGATTCTACAGTCACTGCAGCAGACTTCAGTGCTTCGGAAGAACTCCTTTCTTCCGAGACCAATTTTACTTCCGAAGGTAATTTTCCATTTACCTTCTTCTTTGATTTGGAGCTTCCGAAGGAAACAGACTTTCCTTCCGAAGCTTGAGACTTCTTGAGACTCTTTGAAGTCTTTGTATTGGTCATGTGGATAGTACTTTTAGGATTGTATGGGCAATCCTTAGCAATGTGAGAAGTACTTTCACACATGACGCATAACATTTTCTTCTTCAAAAAAGTCTCCTTTTGAGAGCAAGACTGGCTTTGGTCACATCCCTTCTCCACCTTCATCTTGGTAGATGCTGAGACAGTTCTTTGGGCTGTGAACTGTTCTTGGAGTTTGATGGTCCAGGCTGTGCAGCAGTGGTACACAGCAGCTCAGTCTTCTTCTTTGCACTGAGATGATTTGAACAAGAACCAGGACTTTAGCTGAGGAGTCTTGGTTGATGTCTTCAGTCCTTACTACTTTGAAACCTGCAGAGATAAAAACTTGTTTCTGCTTAGCATCAAAAGTAGCCTTGATCTCTTGAGCCTTCTTTGCTTTCCTCTTGCTCTTCCTGATCAAGTTCTTTCTCTTTGACTTGGTCATCACAGTAGATTTCTTCTCCTCAGAAGGATAGTGGCCCTTGGAAGAATCCTCTTCTTCACTCTTCTCAGAGGAATTCTTCACTATCACTTCTTCATCCTCCTCACTTATAGGATCTATGAGAGGAAGCTCATCTTCACAAGTTCCACACCTAGGAGATCTTACAGACAAGATTGTGTGTGGAGGAGCTATCTCATTTGATCCCAGTCCCTGTCTATTTTGATAGCACACTTTGTTGTGCAGGGATGAGGATATCATGTTCTTAAAGGTCTCTTCTTCAAGAACACTCTTCTCTGCCTTGGCTTTGCTGATCACAAGCTCAGCCTGGCACTCAGTCAACTTAGTTATGAGATCCTGGATCTGAGTTCTAAAATCTGTATGTTCATGTTTTAGTACTGAAATGGTTTTCTCCAAGTCCTCTATCTTTAACTTGTAATCATTTTCAGACTTTCTAAAATCAGATTTTAATATGTTTAATGACTCAAGATCAGATCTCATCTCTAAGTTGTAGGACCTGTATCTATTTACTTTAGCAATGCATTCAGGAGTACAGAGATGTTCCAATACCTTGGCTTCATCATGGTCAGCCATCAGTGCTTGGTTTGGAGAAGCATCTTCCACCTGAAAGCTCCAGTCAAAGCCTCCCTCTTCAACAGCAACAGCAGCATGTTGCTTTGGCTTCTCATTCTGAGGGGCTTTGTCAGTGTAGTTTGGTCTGGGTTGTGTTTGGCCCCCATTTGATTTAGGTGCCTTACACTCCCTAGCAAAGTGGCCCATAAGGTTACAGTTGTAACACTTAACTTTGCTTTTATCCAGCCCAAACTTTCCACTGGTAGCATTGCTTGGAAATCTTCTTTCTGTTCTCTTGTAGAACTTCTTGGCTCTGTGAGTGAGGAGAGCCATCTGCTGAACTATCTCCATGTATTCCAGGTCATCTGGATGGATACAGTCCAGGTCTTCAAGAGTGAAGAGAAAGTTCCCACAGCTTTCATCAGTAGACACAAAGGCTTGAGAAGAACTTGTCTCTTGGAATGGGCTTCCTTGAGTAAAGTTCTCCCTTGGTGTCTCCGGGAAGGTGATGAAAGGACCCTTTTGTGAGTTGTCAGGGTAGCATATGAGATGATGTTGGGGTTCTATGCTGTCCCTTTCAACCACATGAAGGGCTGAACCCATTTGATTGTTGGAGTTGCCAGATGAACCTTGCATGTTCATCTCCATCTGGTATCCACTGAGAATCCCATACAACTCTGTCAGAGTAAGAGTTTTAAGGTTCTCAGTCCTCTTGATCACCACACAGTAGTGTGTCCATTGCCTAGGAAGTGAGGACATGAACTTCCTTACAATGTCCCTGTTCTCAAGAGGAACTCCTCCATCCACTAGGGTATCCACAATCTCAACATACCTGAAGTATTGTTGAGTCATGGTTTCACCTGCTTTGAAGGTGAAGTTTTCAAACTGCTGCTTCAGAAGATCCTTCTTGTTCTCCTTGGCTTCAGAGGAGCCTTCATACATCAGCTTCAGTGCATCCCACAGCTGTTTAGCTGTTTTGCACTTCTTAAAGCCTCTGTATACAGAGTTTGGGAGAGCAGTCTGAAGAGCAGTCATGGCCTTCCTATCAATCTCTACTCTTTTTCTATCTTCATCTGAGTAGTTGGCCACATCTTTTGGAATCATACCAGCACCAGTAGCAGAGGGGGTGCTGGGTATGAAAGGTCCATTCTCAACAGATTCCCACATTCTTGAATCAAGAGACCTGATGAAACCTTCCATTCTCATACACCAGGTGTCAAAATCATCAAGAGTGATCAGTGGGGATTTGTTCATGGTTCCAGTCTCCATATCAGTCTTTGAGATGGAAGCCATTTGGAAAGTTTAGTTTTTGTGTGTGTGAGGGATCTTAAGATGGTGAGATCTTATATCAAGAGCCTGGAAAGCTCTGATACCAATTGCAGGACCGTTTAAGGGCTTGAACACAATTACAACACAACAACACAATGAGGAGAGCAACTAAACTTTAATCAAACAGTGAACTGGATTAACCAAGGTGATACCAAGAACACAAGTAAAGTAAAGAGACAGAACAAGAGAGTATGGGCTTCAAGGAGGCAGTATATTGCTTTCTCAAGTTCTTTTACAAGTGTTACAAAGCATAAAGAAAGATACAAGAACTTGAAATACTTATACTACAACCTACAGCCGGCTATACTTTGAAAGCCAGCTGGATACAATTGACTAGACACTAACAAAATCAATTGTAGGATCAAAAGGCATATCTGCCTTTTGACCTTGTGACGATGACATGCCATAGCTCACATCCTTATACATTACAAAAAGGATAAAGTACATAAAGTAGAAAGTTACAGACTCAAGACCTCAATGTACAGTTACCAAAAGCATGGACCTTTTCACCAACTCATGTATGTTGGTGACTTTACAGAGATGCAGCGGAAAAGGTGCTTTATGGAACAGTACATCAGATAAAGCATGTATACTAAAAGTCTTCGGAAGAAATCTGTCTTCATAGGTTGAAGCTTCGGAAGACTTTGTCTCTGACGCTTCGGAAGACTTCATGATTGGCTTCGGAAGATATTGGTCTTGGCTTCGGAAGATTTTACACTTAGAGTATTTTCTAATGCATTGTGTAAAACTTCCGAAGCATTCTATACTTCAGTACTTAGTGCATGTTGCAGAGACACTTTGGATGTTTTAGGTTGCATCAGACTTAAGGAATCCTTACAATATATATATATATATATATATATATATAATATTTGTTACTCTTTTTTATTAAATATTTTTTAAACTAAATATCATTAATCCTAGAAGTGTGATAGGATTTTTTCTTTCTAACCTTCATATTAATTTCCCTTCCGCTATTATTTAAGATGGGATACGAATTGTTTTCATTTAGCTTTTTAAAAAATTTCCACGTTAGTTTAAGTTTCTTTTATTTTTAACATTAATTTTTCTTGTATGATTATGGCTAACGACCATCTATTACAGAGACTAATCGTGTTACGTTTAAGTAAACCGTTAGGACAGTGATGCATTTTCTCAAAAGTTAAGATCAATCCTGTAATATGGGTATACTATAAGGACCAATCATGTAATTAACTCTAAAGTTTAAGATTTTAAAGTTTGGTTACCACACTATTTATAGTGGAACTTTATTTTATCGAGTTTGACCACTAGAGTTTTGTATTTTTATATTTTGGCCACCGATTGTTTTCTGACTTTGCCACTAAAGGTTAGGATTTTAGAGTTTGGTCGTAGATTTATTACTATTTTTTACTTTAGCCACTAAAGTTTAAAATCTTTTTTAGAGTTTGGCTGGGTCACTAAACTATTTATATTAAAGTGTAACTTTTTCGCTTTTGACCACTAAGGTTTGGTATCGTTGAGTTTCATCGTCAACTTTTGATTTTATAGTTTCTGATGACTCAGACAGATGACGATCAAAGTAACTCAACAATACGTGTGAAAAAATTGAAAGAACTCCGGCCGTATAGCGCGTGACTTTGGCCATTAAAGTTTATGATATAATAGTTTGGCCACTGCTTTGTTTTGTTGACTTTAGCTACTAAATGTTGGGATCTTAAAAATTAACCACTAAACTATTTATAGCGATGTTTTCTTTACTAAAGTTTGCTATTTTTGGGTTTCACCATCAAACTTCGATTTTATGGTTTTTGACAAGCTAGACAGATAACTGTCGAAGCAACATAGTGTTGCGTGTGAGAAAATTTAGCGGACTCCCGTCGTGTAGCGCGACGAGAAAAGCCTAGTTAGTAATTATTACTCCTTATAAATTGACAAAGTATGCTTAAAATTTGTTATTTGAACAATGAAGTTTGTTTATAACTTTAATAACCGATCATTCATTCAATATTAGATATAGACGTATGATTATTTGAATCAAACACTGAGGTTTCAAATTTGTCAATACATTTTTAATATTTTATTTAATAAAAAGTTAATTAAATCATGCTGATAACGTGTTATAAAAATTTATATAGGTTTCAAATTTTTTAACACTTCTGTTCTGTTCGCTTGAATATTATGTCAAATAACTAATTGTAGAGTAAATTATTGTTTTATACCTAGAGTTAGATATTTGTAACATTTTTATCCGACAATTTCAATTTGATCAGTTTTTTAACCACTAAAGTTTCAAATTTGTCACAATAAACCACAAATAGGTTTAAGAAAAATAAAATTGCTATTTAATTTACTATCTTGAAGGATTGAAGAGTAATAAAGTTGGTTGACATTAGTATAATGTTATCTAGTATGTTATGAGAGTAGATTTAATATAGGTTGATGATGATTTAAATCCGCACGTCTGGTATCATAATGGATAATTTGTACATACTTTAAACTTACTAATGTGTATTTATAATTGTTTTTCAAAGTAAGTTAAATAATAACTAGTATTAAAGCCCCACGTTACGTTGCGACAGGATACTGTGATGTTATGCAAATTAGAGTTAAAACAACGTAAAGCCTTACCTCTTATGATTGGTATCTGTCCAAAATCAACTAATTACAAAACAAATGTAGATAGATATCGTTAATTCTTAAAATCACAATATGTAGTATTACATGTTCAAAGCAAATGATCTTATCATTTGACTTCGATCAACTCATTCAACTTCTGCCAAATTCCCTTGTCATAGACATTTCTAAACGATGTTGTTGGTTCTGTTTCTCCTGAACAATCAAAGGTTATTATGACTTTTGTAAGGATCTAATAATAATACTCTTTTATTAAAAGACGACCATACAATCTTCCTACTCTAATAAAAGGGTAAATGGGATGCCACGTGTCAGCACCACAATCATTGGGGTGACACGTGTCAGCACCACAATCTTCCTCATCAAAATTTTCCCGCCTCTCTCTCCTATTAAATAATTACCTTAATTACTAATAATATTAATTTAATACTTTTAAATAATTAATAAATTAAGAAAGAAATCTTTTTATTAAGGTTATATCTAAATAAATTACTATTTTTAAATTATCAAATTTGGGAGTTGTAATAAGAAAACTTTTAAAAATGATATTTTTATACGGTTTGTTTTAAAACAAAATATTTATTTTCAATATAAGAAATTTACAAACAAAATTTTAAAAAGTTGATATTACCGTTTTTTTATTTCAGTCATATCATATCCTAGAATATCATTGTTTAATTAATAAATTTATTATATTAATATTTTATTTATTTAAACCGTGTAATACACGGGTTTACTAAAGCTAGTATGTGTATATGGGGGAATAAATTGCTTTCAAAATTTAAAACCATACAAATCTTGTGACATAGTTAGCCGCATATATATATTTCTATTAATCACCTATAAAGTTTTTATATTATAATTGATTTAGCTCCTATCCTCTCCTTATTTAGATCATATCTCCTCCTCATTTAGAGGAGCAATTTACGGATCTTATTGTTGATCACATCTCTATTTATTCATTGTACTAGCATTAGTAAACCCGTGTATTACACAGGTTGAATAAATAAAATATTTAATTAAAAAAAATTTCACTTAATTATAAAACGATATTATAAGATAAGATATTTACATAGGAGTAAAAGCTATAAGTAATAAAATAATGGTATCAACTTTTTAAATTTAAAATAAAAATTAAACATTTTGTTTAAAAAAATTGTCATTTTTGTAAATATCCTTATTATAACTCTCATTTATAATTAATTTTTATTTATAAAAAATATTTACTTTATAAAAACACTAAATTTAAATATTTCATATTTTAAAATAAGTTTAATGTTTTAGAAAATAATTGTTTATAAAAATTTATTTCTTTAGAAATAACATTAATAAAAAGATATATTTTTTAATTTATTAGAAAAACATTTTTAATCTAAAAAAGACTTAAATAATATTATTTGTAATTAAGGTAATTATATAATAGGAGAGAGAAGCGGGAAAATATTTGTGAGAATGAATGTGGTGTTGACATGTGTCATCTATAATCACCATTTTATTAGAGTAAAAGGATTGTTTATTCTTCGATAATAAGAAAATATTGAAACGTCTTCTTCTTTGATTATACCATTTCAATATAAAGTTTAACACAGTTATCAATTTCCCTAATAACTATAGGAGATCATATTACTAAATTCAAAGTGTCAAGTTACTTTGTTTGAATACAATGGAGACATATGATCCATAAGAGATACACAAAGAAACATCAATATAGCAAACCATGTTTCCTTTCTCTATTTTATCACCGTTTGATTCCGCTGGAGTGTAAAGTTAGTTTTAATTTCACATAACTACAATATACTAGCTTTAATAAACCCGTGTATATACGGGTTAAATAAATAAAATATTAAATACAATACAAATTTATTCATTATAAAACAGTATTTTAGATATGATTGAAATTATATATGAGTAATGACTATAAGTAATAATAAAAAAGTATATCAACCTTTTAAACTATAATTGTATTTTCCAAAAAACGAATTAAATAGTTTCAAAATTAAATAGTTTCAAAACAAACCATTTTAAAAAATATCATTTTTAAAAAACTTTATTATTAAAACTTCCAATTTTAATTATTTTTGGTTTATAAAAATTTTACTTTTTGAAAAAAATCAAACTAAAGTATTTCATATTTTAAAAAAAAGTTTGATGTTTTAGAAAAAAATGTTTTTGTAAAAATGTGTTCCTTTAGAAAAACATTAATAAAAAGATCTATATTTAATTTATTAAAAAGACTATTTTTAATCTAAAAATAAATTAATATTGTTAGTAAATAATGTAGTTATTTAATGTGAGAGAGAAGAACAAATTTTTTGATGAGAATGATATTGTGTTTACTCGTGTAGATACTATTTTATTATAGTAAAGAAATTCTCAATAATCTCCGGTTAGAATGTATATTTCATAATTATTCCATTTGAATGAGCCTATAGCAATCGAAAACAAAATTAATTAGTTACCTCGATTGTTTTTTATTTCTCTTGTCATGTGTAAATGTCGAATGAAACATATAACGTGTAGTTTTTCACCAAACCCTGAACCTACTTGGCTCGGTGAACCCATGTTTGTCATCATCCTATAAACAACAAAAAGACCATCGATTTGATTAAAATCAATATAAAAGATATCAGATTTAAAAAAAAACATATAAATCACCTTAAAAAAGTAATATTTTTGTTTCACGTTGAAGCTGTTTCTCAAGACCAGTTTCTTCTTTAATCTTATATGAGCTGATGCTTTCTAAGACCAGTTTCTTCTTTAATTGTATATAAAATCCTCAAATCCTAAACTCATCAAGCAATATTATCAATAAAAATACAACAATCACTCAAAAAAACAAATTTTAAAAAATTAAAACAAATAAACTAAACGTACAATTCAATCGAAACCACTATATTAAGTTAAACAAATAAGACAACAGAATAATCTTGAAGAGGAATTAGTATCAATAAACTGTTATCAAACCAAACTTGTACCTCATTATATACAAAGTAATACCTTATGCATACCTTTAAATTTATTATCGGAGATATTCGGCTCTACCGACTTACCTTACTCTTTCGTCTTGAAATGAAGAACACATTTAGTCTATAGAGAGTGATGATTGCCGTGATAAGGATGAAGTTGCTTGTTAGGTTGGGTGAATACGTGAAAGAATGAGAGCCATAATAAGGAAATAAGCAATAATAAGTTGTACTATGTACTTCACGATTTGTTCACGTTAGTTTCGAATGTGAGAGTAAGGGGCTGTTTGGCAGCCTCTTAATCAGTCTCTTAATGGTTCAGATGTCTGAATGGTTCAGCACTTAATGGTTCAGACTGTTTGTTTCGCGAGCAAATGTTTGAATGATTCAGTCATTTGCCTCTTAATGGTTAAGCATTATACTAGTGCTGAATGGTTAAGAGGTCTAATGCTGAATGGTTAAGACCTCTAGTCTGAATTGGTCAGATGTTTGCATTTGAATTGTTAAACGATATACTAGCTCTTAATGGTTCAGACCTCTTAATGATTCAGCACTTAATGGTTCAGACCTCTTAATGGTTCAGCACTTAATCATTCAGAAGTTGCCAAACAGCCTCTAAATAATATGTTGATATTTATTTTTTCCTTAAAACTTACATAAAAACTTCAATCATATTTATAAATGAGAAGTCTAGGAAACAATATTCGAATGTTTTTGAATTATAGTTAAAACAAAACGTAATTTTCTATTTTTTATAATGATAGTAAAACTAAGCCAAATTTTCTATTTTCATTGTAAATCAAAACAAAAATACATAGTTATTTACTATATTTTGATGTCAAGATTGGTTCTTGTATTTTCTTTTCTATTTAGTGTGGGGTTAAACCATTCAAACTGTGAAGTATTAAAAGGCTTCCGAAGCTTAACATAGTTCTTTCTTTGCTTGACTGAAATCTTCCGAAGGTTATGTCTATTTCGAAAGTGTTTATAGTTTACATTGGATATCTTCCAAAGGAAATCTTCAGAAGGGTTCTTTCTGCTTGGGAAAAAATAGTCTAGGGTCCTTAGTGTAAATTCTCAATAGTTGTTGAGTGTGTCTGTTATAGTTAGTTAGTCAATTACTACTATAAATAGGGATCATATGTAATCGGTGAGATTTAAACTCTTAATCACTAATAATTGACGAATCTTTCTTGATAATAAGATTCTTTCTTGTATTATTGGAAGTTTATTCTCTTTGTATTATTGAATTTCGTGTTCTTATACTCAATTGGTATAATACAAACCATAAACACGACTCATTCATTCAATCATTATCATCAAGTAACAGTTCTTTCTATTTAACTTTCATAATGTTGTTTACTCATTACTTTTTTTTTTGTTAAACATTTTTTATCCCACATTGGTAGACAAAGAGAAATGGCGCTTGCTAATATACCACATTGTAGATAGAATATTTGAGTGTAGACTTGTATTACTTTATTTCATATGGTATTGGGGTTAGTTAAATGATTAATTTATTTTGCTCTGATACATATGAAGAATAACTTGTATGAATCTCTAACTTTTTATTCTAATTAAATAAATTTTGCTAAACATGTATGAAATAGAGTTAGAATAAGATTTTAGTCCGTGTGATTTTATAAGCCAAATTAACCTTTTTAGTCAATTAGTTCTAGGTGTTCTTCTTGAAGCATGGCTTGAAAGTGGAAAAAACGAATCATCGACCTGGGTCATAGAGTTCTTCTGTTTTTCTTCCATTGTTTTTTTTCTTTTACTTAATGGTCATGTTGCATTGCTATAAAGATTATTATATTGTTGAAATATGTAGAACCTTTCTATTGGAGTAGGAGTGGTAAGAAGATGAACAGTGTGTTTTTCTTGCATCTTTCATTTTCTTGTTGGATGTATGAAAATGAAGTTAAGTGAAAATAGTATTTGCGGAAAATGAAATTTGACTCCACTTTTGGACCAATAAGAAGGAAAACCTCTTGTTTACAGGTTAGCAAGATGTATATGTGAGAATTATATTGGATTCATATTCGATAGTGATTTTGTAGAACCCTAAATTGATTTTTTAAAACTTTTTTTACCAACAAATAAACACTCTCTACTCAATTCCTACTGTACACCTAAAAATTACCAAACTTACACTCTATAGGAACTCCTACTCGACACTTAAAATTGTCATACTCATTTATAGGATTTTAATCCAAAACTATTTGATTGGAGAATAAGTACACAGTGTTACATAAAAATGTCCCGTTATAAACAATCGAGTTTTCAATTTATGGGTGATGGTCCTCCTATTTTCATCCGCTGGCCCCTAGGGTTTTTAGAGGTGTTTGATGGTGCTCCTAATGGTGGTGGCGGTGGTCACCCTTTAGGGTTTCCAGATCTAGTTGTCTTGTTGCCTACGATGCCGCCTCCCAATTGTTGTTCCACGGTCGGCGCATGTTGTGCCCCCCCCCCCCCGACATCCCCTTAACGTTGACAATAGCGGTGGCTCGCCCCCGTCTTGATTTTGATCTTAATGGTGAAGGTGAGGTTTGCCTGATCTGAGACTGAGTTTAATTAGCGATGTTAAACATGGTAGTGGTGATGGTGGTCAGGTTTATTTGAACTGTGTCGATGATGATAAGGTTTGTCGCATCTAAGATTGATTGTAGTTAGCTGTGTTGTTTGTGTCAAGGTAGAGATGGTGATGATGATGAGTTGTCGCTCATCTGCAACTAGTTGTGTTTGGATATATTGTTTTAGTATTTTGTTTTCGTGGCTATGCTTGGAGTGTAAAATCAGTGTTCGTTGTTATGGCTTGGATGCCATTTATGGCATGCAACCACAACCAAATAATGGTTCTGATCCGGTTAGTACTAGATTAATATTACTGTAAAGTTTTGGTTGTTTTGGTGTCTGTGTTGGCTATGATTGCATTTGAAAAAATATGTCTGTTACCATGGCCTGGCAACCCACCATGGTTTGCAGCCATGACTGGAATTCGGTTTCGAGCCTATTTAGTCTATGATGTTTGTAGTCGTAACTATAATTTGGTTATGAGCCTGTTTAGTATATGATGCACATATAGCTATTATGGATGATCTAATTAAGCCATGATTGGTGGTTCGTTCATCACACGGGCAATGCGTGTGCATGAATTACGCATGGATTTAACTAGTTAGAATAAATAGTTAATACACATAAGTTATTAATACATAAAAATTAGCCTAAGGCAGCAAAAAGTCGATTATATATAAAAATATCAGATAATATGTTAACAGGTTTCTTCTTTGTTTGCCTTAAGCCATTTTGATGGAAACAAGCTAAAAGGTGTGCTAAAAGGGGTCATCTTTCTCAAGAAAACATACCAACACTCTAGAATGTTGTTCATTAGGGCATTAGCGGTCTAGGGAGATGATAAAGTCTTTTCTCTCGTTCTCCTCTATCAAGTGGATACTAGGTCAAGGACCTCTTCTTTCACCCTCTTTCTCTCTATCATCCTGCAGGATCGGGTTTTGTCACTTAACACTTGTTTTCTCTCAAACTCACTTATAATATTCACTCAAACAGGATGAAGCAATGTCTTTGACAGGAGTTGATAGTAATATAATAAGTAATCAATGCAACAAACAGAAATATTTTCAAGGCACTTGTATATATTACTTCTCAACTCAAGATTACAAGACACTTACAAGCATACAACAAGAGTTACAATGAGAAACTATATATACTAGATCCTACAGCCGGTTATACTTGATACCAGCTGGAAACCTAAGACTAAAGCATATACTACAATGCTATAGTTAAGGTATCTTAGATAAAGTATTATCTAAGATATGGTAGTCATGACATGTCCATGACTTACCTTTTGTCACCAACTAAAGATGGCAACTGTACTTAACATGAAAAGGTAAACAGTAGATTAAAGTATGGTCAACTACATGGCTTTTGAGAAAACGCCATGCAGTATATCAGAGATTTGCAGCGGACTGTCAGACAGACCATACTTATGTCTACTGGATAATAGAAGTGTTCTTCCGAAGGTTAACTGGCTTCGGAAGAACTTGTTCTTCCGAAGGTTAACTGGCTTCGGAAGAACTTGTTCTTCCGAAGGTTAACTGGCTTCGGAAGATGCTTCTATGCTTCCGAGGCTTTAAGGACTTCTTTATTCTTCGGAAGTTGACTTCAGAACTTTGTCTTCAAGTCTTGAACCTTCGGAAGTAGCTTCTTTACCTTCGGAAGTTGGAGTTCTCCTTCGGAAGTGTATTTTACACTTAGTCTTCGGAAGAACTCTTTCTTCCTTCGGAAGTCCCACACTTGGCTTCGGAAGTCCTTTGCATGTAGTACTCAAAATCTTCTAAGTGATATGGTTTTGGTTGCAACAGCCTCTTATGATCCAACAAACTCCCCCTAGGCTGATGCTACCAAAACTTCACTTATCTCTACTTCTCAAAGTTTTCAGCACCAGGGATAAAAGATATTTGTCTGTCTCTCTGTTTTTCCCGGAAGTGGTGCTGAGAAGCTTGTACAAGTCATTCGTGGATAGGAGATCCAGTCTATCACTTTGAATGACATGCACCCTTTGTTGTGCCCCCCTGAAGAGAATTAGTTGACGGGAGTTGTAGTCATACTCCCATCTAACTATGGACTCAAGTTCAGGACCTTCAACCATTTGAAGAAAGGCTTTGCCTTGGTTGCTGATCCTTTCCTTTGCTCCTCCTCTCTCAGTTTTGACTCCTCTTCAACCTTGCTTCTTGCAGTGAGCTCGGCCATGTGAAGGCTGCCTAGATGATTTCTGATGTGAGCAGCTACTTCGGAGTTTGAGGGGTTGGAGAATGGTTTCTCTGCTAACTCAGCAATATCGAATCTGCTTAAGTGTAGCAGAGATGAGGCATTCAGCCTGTTAATCTCACCATTCTCTCTCTCAACAACAAAGTTGTGAGAAGAGTCTTCGAACCTCCACTGGGCTATCTTCTTTCTGGGTACAAGAGATTGTCTTGGTACCCTATCTCCTTTCTTTGTGTCCAGCAGAGTCACCAGCCTTCTCCTCAGCTTCTTTTCTTCCTCATTCAATGTATCTGAATTGAGGCCAAGGAGTCTTGCGGCTTGCTCCAAAGTTCCTCTTGGTAGATCAAGAAACTCATCTCTTGTGAGGGAACTTGAGGATCCATCAACATAAGTCAGGTTGATTGTATCCTCCTCACAAGAGATGTCGCTCAGAGTAGTGCAGTTGATGAGCTTGGTTTTGATCTCCTTGAATTCTTCCAATGAGAGATGTTTAGAAGGCTGAGGGGATGGTTTGATTGGTTGTTGGGTAGGTTTAGGAGGTTGGGTTCTGGGTAAGGCTTTAGGTTGGATGATGGGTAGTTTAGGTGGTTGAGGTGAGGGAGTTGGTAGATGGGAAGGTGTAGGTTCAGGGGTGAAAGGTTCAGGTTCAGTTTTGATTGGGAAGGGAAAGGGTATTGGTTCAGGTTGATGTTGGGTTTGGATATTTGGCTGAGAGGTGGCTTTGAAGGTCATCCCCTGTCCCCTTCTATACATCTCCTTTCTTCTCCCTGCACGAATGTCAGCCTTGATGTCACTGACATGTCGTTGCAGGGTCTTTTCAGACATTGGACCCACTTGCCTGCCAGAGAAGCCGTGAGCTTTAAGATAGTTCTTCATCCAAGCTTTGTCACCTATCTTCTTGGCGGCAGACAGTCCAGCCTCTTCTTCCTTCTTCTTCTTCACTACCAGCTTCTCCCTTGCAGCTCTTTCTCTCCTTCTCCATTTGATCTTGCTCTTTGTTAAAGAGCCACAAGATCGTGTCATTGTTGTGTGGAGATAACTCATCTTGAGAGAATCCTCTGGAGAGTAGGAAAGTGATCCTTTCTCTCCTGAGCTGCAGATCAGCTTCTCTTTCTTTTCTCAGCCTTTCTTCTTCAAGGCCAACCTTGCTTCTTCTTCTTTTTGCTGTTTTTGCAGCAAGGTTGCCTTTTCTAGCTCTATCAGCTCCTCTAATGGTAGCAGGAGTACATCTTCCGAGGCAGCCCCTAGACTGACTAGTCTATCAATTACCTCCACCCTTCTTCTATTGTTGATTGCCTCTTGGTTGGCTGCAGCTGCTTTTGAACTTGCAGCTAACAGTTTCCCAGTTGGCAGTCTTCCTTTCCTTTTGAGTTTCTCCAGCCTTTCTTCTTCCAGAAGCTCTTCCGAAGTCATCTTCCTTTTACCTTTAATGTCTTCGGAAGTGCTAGACTTTGGTGGTTCTTGGGTAGAAGACTCAGGTTGGGTGGTGGAGGTAGGAGCTGAGGTTAATGCAGATGTAATGGCTAGTGGTTGGCTGAGAAAATCCTCCCTATTAACCTCAGATGCAAGTTCCAGAATTGCATCTGTGACTATTAGATCATCGGAAAGAGAGAACAGTCCTTCCGCAGCAGCAATTTCAGCTTCGGAAGTTTGAGTTGGTTCTTCCGAGGCTTCAAATTGTGCTTCGGAAGCCTGTGAAAAACACACCTTCTGTCCCAACTATTTCAGTTGCTGGGCCATCAGTCCTAGTTTCCCCTTCGAAATCAATCTCAGGTTCCACTTGGGCCTTAGGTTGACCAACTTCCTCAACAGTGGTAGGAGGTGCATTCAACCTTTGAAGCTCTTGAGCTCCAAAGTATATCACAGACATATCTGGACTGGGTTGATCAATGAGGGACTCTAAAAGGAACTTGTTGAAGATCCTATTTAGATCCTGAAGCATCCTTTGATCCACTTGAATCACAACTGGAGGAGGCTCAGGGAAGATGGTGGTTTGTGTTTTGAGCTCAAAGAAGTGAGAGCTTGACTGGTGGAATCTCGTCTTTGACTTAGTTCCTGACATTCTCCCCCTTTTTGGTAGCATCATCTTGAGAGGTAGATGAGCTAGAGGAAGAGGTCAAGGAGACTTGAATGGGTACATGCCTAACAGATCTCTCAATCTGTTCTCAGCTAGTTTTACCTTGAGATTTTCAATCTCAAGTTGCTGAGTGGCAGACCTATTCTCTAAAGTCTTAACCTTTGATTCAAGGTTTGAGACTTTAGAAAGTAGGTCTCTTATTGTGAGTTGCAGTCTTCCCTCATCTTCCTTGGAAGAATCACGGGGAGATGAGGTAACATACCTGTATGTTCATCCTCACCACCAGATGTGGTTTCTTGGCACCCTGGTTTCCCTTGCACAATGATGTCTCTTTCAGAGGCATCATAGGGCATGGTTGCCGTAGATTCAGTCTGACTATTGTTACCACTGTCCTGAGAATCCAATGAGGCTCCTTCAGTAGTGGCAGCTGAATCTACATGAGTCCTCTCCACATCAATGGGACTCACCTCAGTTGGGCTTTGCTGGTGTGGGCTAGAAACAAGAGGTTTCTCTAGGCTCTGTTGATCCTTAATGGGGTGTTGTGGATCAACTTCATTGCCTTGGAGAGACATAGTCTCTTCACCAGCTCCGGTCAATAGGTCAGTAAAAGAGAAGGAATGAAGACCTAAAGACCGGGACTTTGATCAATGTCAAAAGGCATTGAACTGTCCCTTGGTGGCTGCTCAGGAGAGTGTATAGAGACTCACCCTGAGGGCTATCAGCTGGGGTTATGGGCTCATGGGTCTGAGACTGAGGAGACTCAAGACCCATATTGAGGTCAATAGTGAAGGATTGGGGGACCTCTGGCTGAGTGGGAGCCCCTTGTTCCACTCTAGCCTTTTTGGTTTGAAGAGGAGGGGCTTGTTCAATCAGAGTAGATTGAACAAGGGTTCGTTTGGTTCGTCTCTGATAGGTGACTTTTTATTGGTGGAGAAGGTAGATTTGGAATGGTGAGGGTTGTTGCTGGTGTGGGTTCATCACCTGTGGGGATAACAGGGATGTCACCAGGAGCCATTGGCTCAATCATACCTGGAAGTAGTGCGGTATCCCTTCCAGTGTAGTTGGTAGACACTCTCTTCAGTACTTTGAAGATAGTCGGCCTCATCTGAGGAGCAGAAGATAGAGCAGCTGAACAGACAAGCTTACTCTGATCTAGCTCGCAGTTGATTATGTGCTGTAGAAATCTGGGATACATAAAGAATGTGTCCCTTTGCAGATTTCCCATGAGATTAGTCAGCACAAACCTGGAGTAGTTGAAGCGCAAGCCTTGTACCAACCCATGAACTAGGCACCCGAGTTCATAGGGAATTTGATCCCATCCCCCTGATTTGTTAGATAAGCAGTGGAGAACCACATGTAGCAGGAACTTCCACTTGTATGAGAAGTTGAATTTGTAGACTGTAGACCTGCTTACATCTCCACCGTATCCCATTTGGAGATAAGAGTTATCTAACTCAGACTTGGGGAATTCCGTCGGTGCGCCTTCATCATGGAGCTCAAGATGCTCCCTGATGATTTGTTCAGTAACGACCAACTCTTGGCCACATACACTTGACCTGATAGCACGAACCCCATTTAGGGTTTCAACCCGACTATTTGCCCAGAATTCGGACATTTGGTTGGTGTAAATGGTAGGGTTTACAGTCAGTGCTGTGTAATATGAAGATTGGGCTAAGAAAGAGATAATATCAGAGAAGTCGGCATCCCTTGAGGAATCAAGGAGTGCGACTTGGTTGTGCTGAGGGTTTAGAGCCATTTGGAAAGGTAGCAGAGGAAAAGTTCTTGAGAGAGGTAAATTGGTGAAGAAGAAAGCTTTTAGGGCAGTGAATTTGGTAAAAAGAGTGTAAGTGATTACCGGAAGTATTTAAATGGGTGAAATGGCGGTTTAAAGGGTGGTTTGGATAAGATGATGTGAGGGTTCAGAGGATGATGTGACAGGGGCGGTAAGGTTAAGCCATTTAAATAATCCGACATCATTAACAAAATCTTTACTTTTTACAGAGTGGGGCCCAAAAGATTTCCGTTACACAGTAAAATCCTTCTTCCGAGTATAAGGTATTTCCGAAGGTAAAGTTCTTCCGAAGGCAAATGTATTTCCGAAGGTAAATAAATTGCTTCCGAAGATACATGTTGCTTTCAAGTGGAAAGTATTAAGTGCTTCGGAAGTAGATCTGAGATTACCTCAATCGCTTCTTCCGAGACTTAGTATACTTCCGAGAAGAAAATTATCCTATGAGAAATTTGCTTCGGAAGTTATGCTAGATATCTTCCGAGGGCAAGTTTCTCTTCGGAAGAACTTATACTTAGTTAAATAAGAAAGGATCTTTTGTAACAGGGCTTAGATTGTATTGACATAAGACTTTACATATTGAAAAGGTTTTCAAATGAGATTGACTAGTCAATGTTTATCATCCCAATAGCTGTAATAAGATACTTAAATCTTTGTTCATCAAATGCTTTGGTGAACAGATCAGCATATTGTTCATTTGAATTGACTTTGACTAGTTTGATAAGATTTTTCTCATGAATATCTCTAATGAAATGATACCTGATGTCAATATGCTTTGTCTTTGAGTGCTTTACTGGATTTTCTGTGATGAATATAGCACTGTTGTTGTCAATGTGGATAGGAGTGCTCTCATGAAGTTGAATCCATAGTCAATCATCTGGTTTTGAATCCACAGCAGCTGAGCACAGCAACTTGCAGCAGCAATGTATTCAGCTTCAGCAGTTGATGTAGAGACACAGGATTGCTTTTTGCATTGCCATGAGATGATCCTTCCACCAAGAAATTGACATCCTCCTGATGTTGATTTCTTGTTGATGTTGCAGCCACCATAATCACTGTCAGAGTATCCATAGAGATTAAAATCACTATTTCTTGGATACCAGAGACCTAACTTAGGTGCTCCTTTGAGGTATCTGAGAATTCTCTTGACAGCAATTAGGTGAGACACCTTCGGAGCAGCCTGATATCTTGCACAAATGCAGGTTGCAAACATGATATCAGGTCTACTTGCTGTAAGATACATCAGAGAACCAATGATTGCTCTATACTGATGTTGATCAGATCCTCCCCCTCAGAGTCAGGGCATAAATCATGGTTTCTGGGTATGGGTGTCTTGCTGCTTTACAATCCTTCATATCAAATCTCTCTAAGATGTCATTGACATACTTAGATTGATTGATGAAAAACCCTTCCTTCAGTTGCTTTACCTGAATTCCAAGGAAAAAGTCCATTTTTCCCATAGAACTCATTTCGAACTTCTTCTTCATAATGCTCTCAAAGTCTTTGCACATTTGGTCATTTGAAGAACCAAATATGATGTCATCGACATAGACTTGAACTAGCAAAATGTCTTTCCCAGACTTTCTGATAAAGAGAGTCTTGTCAATGGTTCCTCTAGTGTAGCCGTCTTCAGAAGAAATTGAGACAATGTCTCATACCACAGCCTAGGTGCTTGGCAGCCCATATAGAGCTTTATCCAACTTGCACACATAGTTTGGATGCTGTGGGTCTTCAAATCCTGGAGGCTGGCATACATAGACTTCCCTATCTATATCCCCATATAGAAAGGCACACTTGACATCAAGCTGGTAGACAGTGAAATTCTTGGATGCAGCATAAGCAAGGAAGATCCTAACTGCCTCAAGTCTTGCAACAGGTGCAAAGACATCAGTATAATCAATTCCTTCCTCTTGAGTGTATCCTTGAACCACTAGTCTTGCTTGTTCTTGATAATCAAGCCTCTGTCATCTCTTTTATTTCTGAAAACCCACTTGGTGCCTATAGGTACTTGACCAGATGGTAGCGGACATAGGTTCCAAACCTTCTGTCTTTTGAATTGAAGCAGCTCCTCTTGCATTGATTCAACCCAGGTACTATCCTTTAAGGCATCTTCCACCTTCTTGGGTTCCATTTGGGATAAGAAGCATGAGTAAAGGCAGACATTCCCATTGTGAGTTTGTCCCCTTGTTCTCACACCCTCAGAGACTTCCCCTATGATGTTTTCAGCTGGATGGTATTGTGAATTCTAAGTCTTGGAATCACCTCCAGCTGCCAAGATAAGTCCAAGTTGGACATATTTTGCTCTGGAGCTTGAATACTTGGTCCAGCTGTTGTTTCAATCTCATTCAATGAGGATGATTGAGAATGAAAGAGAAACATCATCATTTCTTTGCTGTGAAGCATCATTAACAGTTGCCTGTTCCTTCAAAATGCTGCTTCATCAGCTTGGTGTTGTGTAGGATCACCTGAGGAGACTTGAAGATCATCAGGTGATCCCTTGTTGAAGTTCCACTATTTCTTGAAATGGTTATACTGTCAGATCTTTCAATAGTAGGAACTTGATTTGTTGTTCTTGGAGAACTTGGAGCAGGTCTGGGAAGCTCAAATAGTTGATCTTCATCAGAATTTCCTTGAGCACCTGTTCCGCTGAAACATTCTCACAAGATGGTTTAGAATAGTTTGGAAACAATTCTAAATCAAAAATATGATCAGGGCCATTCCCCCTAACACAAGGAGTGTGCTCATTAACTACAATGTTGGAGGATTCTCAAATTGTTGGTTTTTAATGGTTAAACCCTGTAAGCTTTAGAGTGGGAGGAATATCCAACAAAGATGGCATCATCTGACTTTTCAGCAAATTTTGCTAAATTGTCTTTTGTGTTAAGTATGGTACACCTGCTGCCAAAGGACCTTAGAAAGCCAATGAACGGTGGCCTCTTGTTCCATAGCTCATAAGGGGTCTTTCCATGTGGCTTTACTACAAGAACTATGTTCTGCACAT
>CM046035.1:18956583-19311984 GCA_025215565.1 Flaveria ramosissima
CACGACATCTGCATCGCAGACTCTCTTCCTCGTGCTTGAATCTGGGTGTTCCACCAGGTTAGGGCTTTACCCTGTAGAGAACAAGTGGCATACTTGATCCTCTGGCTGTCGAGGCACTCACTGATGTCGATCACTGCCTCCATCTTTTCCAACCACCTGGTTAGGGCTATCGCCCCACCTTTCCCATCGAATTCCCTTGGCTTACAAGCCACGAACTCCTTGTACGAACATCCCCGACGAGCATTAACCACTCCAGTTTCAATACCGGCAGTACCACCATTTCCGGTTTCCTGGTTGCTCTCGTTTCCAGTCGGGTTTCCGTTTCCCGTCTCAGTTTCAATCCCACCTTGGGCTCCTTCATCGTTGCCACCATCCCCGTGAGGGTGGTGTTGTTGGAGTGCGTCGCTCACTTGGGCCACGATAGTAGGAATCAGTGCGGCCAATTGCTGAGCGATCAGGGCTGCCATGTCGGCGTTCCCTGTTCCTTGACTGTTACTGGCAGGAGCATCGTTTGCTCTTGGTGCTCTGCCTCTGCCTCGGCCTCTGCCCCTTGGGGCTTCACTCCCGCCACTACTACTACGGGTGACTCTTCGAGGCGGCATGTTCTAATCATAAAAGAGGTAACATATAAACTTTAGTCACCATATGATACAAATGTATTCCACTTATCAAATCCCAATGTTCATGTTCCGGTCGGTCAAGATCACCATGCAGCCCATTTCAAGCATATTCTCGGTATACCGGTGATGTTTATATATAGGGTTCCCCGCAGCGTTCCCACCACACCCACGATGTACCGAGAATGATGCCTGATCCGGTTACATGACATCCGACTTCCTTTACATCATATCCATGATAATCCATCAAGTCCATGTATTTCATGTCAATATCATGCTTATTGTCATCACACATCACAACAGTTGTAAGTCCATGTATACAATCACGTTTAGTCTAGCGGAGGTTGTCTATTTCCTCATCTTTCGAGGTTTCAGACATATACCTCCTCAGAGTTAATCTCAATGTCCAAGGTCAAGCACAATAGCATGATCTGTGATGATCTCTTCGGGTTTAATACCCGGATCTGATAAACTAACTCGGCGCGCAGAGGGAACGGAAGATCCAATAGAAGCATCCCCATAACAGAGTGAGCACAAGGGCTCTCTCATAGAGTGGAAAGATCACATAACAAATAGATGAACAATCAAGCAGCGAGGAACACATACACGAGATATAATATGCATACAGAGTCCTAGCATGCAAATCTACATGAAGGTTCCTAGGTTATAGTCTAGGTCAAGCGTATTGCCTAATTCTCTATAACCAATGACTCTGATACCAATCTGTCACACCCCCGCTAAAAGCGGAAACACGGGGATGTAACGAGACCGGGATCGTCATAACACATGTAAGCGATAGAGAGCAATATAAATAAATGATGACATGCGTGTCATGACGACACCCGACAACAAGGGGACTTGTGTCGTGTTTAGTCGATGTTCACGACAACATAGCCATAAGCAACATGATAATGATAACACATACACATATGATGAAAATGTAAATGTTAATTCCCACAACCCGGGAACAAGTTTCAAAAGTTGATAATTGTTTACACGCGTTAACATTGTTCAAAAGATTGTTTATCAAACATGAGCTAAGTCCCAAAAATGCATCCTAGGGTCTCCACTAAGGCAGCACACCTAGATTCCTGGACTTGCATGATCACCTGAAAAGATATGCTTAAAACGGTCAACATAATTGTTGGTGAGCTCGCAGGTTTATGTAATAAAAATGTAAGTGATGCTGTAAATAATAGCGCGTCGGAATACCGTGAATACAGTTATTACACAAGTAAATATCACATGACATGAGCTTTGCAACCAAACCTAGCGACGTACACAAAGAAATTGTCGGCATATATTCACCCAAGGGCCCGTTCCTGGCCACTGATGGTACCAACTAGTATAAATAGTTGCAAAGATAGAACCACACAGCAGACCCACTGGTGGGGGTGTCAACCCAGTAGTACTACCAATACCTAATCGTCGGTTCCCACATTGGAATTAAATAGTTGCAAAGATAGAACCACACAGCAGACCCAAGCATGTATCAAATAGTACTTGCAACACAATATCACGTTGATTCCTTGTATGTAAAATGTATGTAAGTTGTACAGCATAAAAATTGTGTAAGCATACTTTTCCCCCAATTTGTAAATGATTGAAATATTGTATAAGCGTAAAAAGGGGCCACGAAACTCACTTGTTAGGTGGTAAGTATGTATGATCGTTGTATCCCAAATGTTGAATGCAAATAAACAGTCAAACACATATTGACAGTTATTGTATAGCATTAATGATATGATATATGTATAAGCGCGCAATAATGATGGGTCGGTTCGGGTCGTATCGGATGGGTCACGCACAACACACACAGACTTACACACGCACTAGACCTTATGTAGATCCAAGTACAAGACATTGTCGCCACTAACGATGATGTTTAAATAAAAGCCTCGTTGTTTATTGAAGAAACATTGAATAAGTGTCAATAGTTATAAGTCAATTTGGTCGTTGTAAAGCGTTAGTTAAATTTGTTCAAAATAATTTCTGTGCCCTTTCTCGCGTTGACTTTAATATTTGTGGCCAAACAATGGCATTATTGTGTTAGTGTTACCTCGACACCACACGACATACTCACGCCACGCACAAGGGGTCAAACACAACAATTTCAGTCGCATAACAAGGTCAGACGCACGACTCAACCTCCATTCGTGCGAATCAACCCTCAATCGTGCGAATCAGCTTCATTCGTACGATTGACCCTTCATTCGTATGATTGGCCTTCAGTCGTACCACACAACACCCAATCGCACGACTCAACTTCCATGCGCACGAATCAACCTTCAATCGTGCGAATTAGCTACTTTCGTACGACTGAACCTTCATTCGTGCGATTGGACTCCAGTCGTGCGAACCACATTCATTCGCACACATACACTCAATCGCATGACTCATTCGCATACACTCAATCGCACGCATGACTCAATCGCACACAGACACTCAATCGCACAACTCAGTCGCACGACATGCCTAGTCGCACAACTCAGTCGCGCGATTGACTCAGACGCATGATCCAGTCGCACGACCCACTCAGTCGCACGGCTCAATCGCATGGATGACCCAGTCGCCTGATCTGCAGAATCGCGACTGTGGTCGGGAGGAGCAGCCCCGAGCTGCTCTAAGCACGGGTTTTACACCACAAGGACCTCCAGAAACACTCAACAAACATACACAAGCATAAAACACAAGCAAGGAGACCTCACACGCACCCATACGACCTTGTGTGTTCGGGTTGAACCCGAACACCCGAAACCCTAGTTTGGACAGCCGTGAAAAGGCTAGAAAACGGACAACCAAAGACAACTACCTGCTAGAAAGAAGTAGTCTAGGCTGTAGACGGTGTCAAGACGAAGAAAACAAGACCTCTCGGGTTGGATTTGGTGCTAAAATGGAGATTTTGTGTGTGAAGAAGATGAAGGTGAAGAAGATGGTGAAATGGAGATTAGGGCTGGTAAGGGGGGTATTTATACCCAGCCCAAGTTTGCAAAATTACAAGTTTAGTCCCTACACTTAACCCCCGAGTTTTCCCCAATTTTGTTCGGTTGAAAAACGACTTTGTTAGGTGTTTTATTATAATTGTAAAAGTTCATTTAATGTTATTATGACTTAAGAAATGGTTATATTAAAACATTTATTATATTTATAAAATGGTATATTTAGCGTTTTCAAAAATGAAAGTTTTAAAGATCTTTTTAAGGTTAACACATGGTTTCAACGAATGCACACACCACGATAATATTGCACACATGATATCCACATAAAGAGACAAATAAAGATGAGGAATGACCAAATATAGAATAGATGACGGACAAACACGTTAATTGACGGACCTTAAAGTGACGGATGTCACACCTCCCAACCGCCATCGCCATTGGCCATCAGTGCTCCGTCGCCACGACCTCCGATTCCACCATCGAAACGCGATGAAGAGCAAAATCAACAAAGGGAAATGAGTCATATGCTGCTTCTGAATAGAGTCTGCAAAGGGAAATCGAGTGTCCAAAGAGGTTTAATCTTACTCCTTCAATGAAACCGCTGATTTTCCTGTGAATCGATTTCTGTCATATGCTGCTTCTGAAATGAGTCTGCAAAGGGAAATCGAGTGACGGTCGGGTGGTTGTGTTGGCGGCGGGGTGGTTGTGGTGGTGGTGATGGGGCTGTCATGGTGATGACCGGGTGGTTGTGGTGGTGGTGATGAGGGTGGTTGTGGTGGTGGTGATTGAAGATGATGACGTTGATGGATGGGACCCACAAGGTTTTTATATGTGTTTTAATTTTAAGGGTAGTTTCGTCATTTTAATAATAATTTTAACAGAAACATTAACAGTGTTACTCATTTGAACTCAAATGGAGATAAAAATGAAACGTATAGACTCAAATGAAGATAACATGAAACGTCAGGGGCCGGATGACAATTTTAAAACCGCAGGGATGCAAGTGGTTAAAATGAACAAACGTCAGAGATGCAAATGGTAATTTACTCTTGTTTTTATGATGTTCTATAATTAGCGAAATGTCTTTTAAAACTAAAATGTGTACAAATTAATTTTAACATTCAATTTTCTTAATCAATGGTTGAGATTAAATTGTAAGAAAAATTTTGTTGGATTGATATTTTAGTAATAACCACTTTTGTTGACTTTTTGTAAGTTTCCTCATATTTTTAAACATTAGTAACTTTTATGTACGATATTATTATTTATAAAAATTACACCATAAAAATTATTTTTATCTTTAAAACGAGTAAAATATTGTTATAATTAAGATAATAATTTCTTATGTACGACATTATTATTTTATAAAAATTACACTATAAAAGAATCATTTTAATCTTTAAAACAAGTACAGTATTGTTATATAAAAAGACGATAAATTTTTTTAATTTTTAACCACATATCTCGTCATTGTGTATTAACACAATTAATCATGTCTTTCAGTTACTTATAGTGTTTTTCTAAATACTATTATGTTTTTTTTAAAATAAAAATTTTAAAAATATATAATGGCGGAATAATATTGTTGTGTATCTATAATATGTAAAACACAATAATAAATTAACAACTAGTTAATCTATTACATTAAGAACGATGACAAAATAACATAATATCTTATTGTGTTTTTTTACTTGTCATTGTTAATGCCGGTTCTGAGGAGGGACGGAATGGACTCCCGTCCAGCGCCTGCTCGCTCAGGTGGCATAATTTTTTATATTAAATGTATTTTTCTATAAAAAAATATTTATAACTCAATAAAAAAATTAAGCAATTATGTTTTAAAATCAAATATAATTTTCTTGGGCCCACCTTATTAACCCAAGTACTCAATTAGAAGCCTTAAAAAAATACAAAATTGTCATAAAGAGTTATATGTAATCAATAATAACATGACAATCAATATTTTTTTAGTAAATAGTATCAGATATAAGTTTATGATAGGTATCTAACTTTATAAGAGCATTCACAGTAGCTTCCTTATCTTTATCCATATAATTACACTAAAAATCATTATATTTTCTCTCTTCATTTCAATTAAATAATACTTTTTATACCCTTATCATTACTTTTTTCTCTCTTCTCCACTCACAACCACTTTAAAAAATATTAAAAAAATTATATGGATTGAACGGTGATTTTTCAAATATACCAATCCACAATAACATTTTTTATCTCCTTCACTCACAACTACTCAAAACCATTCCATATAATATACCAAACATACACACACATATTTTTAAAGAGTCCACTGTGAATGCTCTAAGAAAGTTATTTTTAAGGGAATAATTAAACTATACTAAAACTTATATGTTACTGAAAATTTTAGTTTAGGTAAGTCATATTGTTTCTTTACTTGTTTTAATATTTTATTAGTTATTTCATTTGATTAAAGTCACACTTTTAGTTCTATTCAATTATAGCTATCTCTTTTTAATTTCAATATTATTGGTTTATTACTTAAATTACTTATTTTTTATACGTAATTTCAGTCATATTTTATTTTCAAAACTCAATTCATAATTCTTAAATCTTAATTACTAACTATTTAATTTATTATTTTTATTTCAATCTATGTAATAAAAAAAGGTTCTGACCTAGTATACACACACATAAGAATAGGATCATGTACAAACCTATATTATTTTGTCACATGGATTGTTTAGTAGACAGCAGATGTAACTTTGTCATAGCAATATTAGTTTGTTTTGGCAACTCCTAGTTTCATGCAATTCAAATAACTCTTAAATTTATTTTTTAAATCAAACATCACTATTATTAGTTGCATTTGATATTCATTCATGATTCCATTCAGATTCACATTCAAACCCCCTATCGCAACACATCTATTTGGTCAACATTCTTGCACACTTTTATTTTTATTCGCTATCACTGAGTTTGATAATTGTAATAATCCCCCAAAAAGTTGCAAGTCTATTTTCACAACACATGTTTTCCGAAATCGATCGCATAATTAAGAGGGGTGTTGGAGTTTTATTATCAATCCAATAAACAACAGCGGTATTCAAATTTTAAAACAACATTATGTAAAAAAAGACCGTGCTAATTTAGTTTATGGGCTATTTTAGGTTTATGTGTTGTTTTAGGTATATGTGTTACTTTTAAGTTAGATATGATATTTTTAACTGTTAAAATGGTGTTGTTTATTACAAATATGAAGTGTTATTTGTTATTCAGTACTTATTTGGTATTGTAAGTGTTGTTTTAACACTATGAAGTATTATTTTCATTAAATGCTACTTTTATAAAAGTAGCATTTTGTGTATTTATTAAACACAACTTTGATTTTTTAATATCATTTTTATGAAATATAGCAATAAATAAACTTTTTTTTAACTCTCTGGTATATTATAATATATATTAAAATGTTTGGTCGGCAACTACAGTGTCTTTTGAAAGTTTTCTAAATTAGCCACTAAACTATGATAATTTACAAAAAAACTCCTGCCACACTCAAAGCTACTTACAACAAACTTCTCTTATCACCTTAAGGTCCGTCAATTAACGTGATTCTCCGTTAACCATTCTTTGATCGATCATTCCTCATCCTTATTTGACTCTTTATGTAGATATCATGTGTGCTTTATCATCGTTGTGCTTGTGTATTCATTATAATCATATGTTAACCGTAAAAACTATTTAAAACTCCCATTTTCGAAACCGCCAAATATATCATTTTTATATATATTAAATGTCATTAACAAAACCATTTCTTAAGTCATAATATCATTAAATGCATTTTTACAATTAATATAAAACACCTAATAAAGTCGTTTTTTCAACCGAACCAAATTTGGGAAAACTCGGGGGTTAAGTGCAGGGACTAAACTTGTAATTTTGCAAACTTGGGCTGGGTATATATACCCCATACCAGCCCTAAATCACCATTTTCACCATCTTCTTCATCTCTTCACTCTCTACACACACATCTTCTTCATTCTAGCACCAAATCCAACCCGTGTGGTCTTGTTTTCGTCGTCTAGACTTCATCTACAGCCTCATCTACTCATTTCTAGCAGGTAGACGACTTTGGTTGTCTCTTTTCTTGCCTTTTCACGGCTGTCCAAACTAGGGTTTCGGGTGTTCGGGTTCAACCCGAACACACAAGGTCGTATGGGTGCGTGTGAGGTCTTTCTGCTTGTGTTTCATGCTTGTGTATGTTTGTTGAGTGTTTCTGGAAGTCCTTGTGGTGTAAAACCCGCGTTTAGAGCAGCTCGGGGGCTGCTCAGCCGACCACAGTCGCGAATCTGCTGTCCAGGCGACTGGGTCTGTCATGCGATTGAGCCGTGCGACTGAGTGAGTCGTGCGACTGAACCATGCGTCTGAGTCAATCGTGCGACTGAGTTGTGCGACTAGGCATGTCGTGCGACTGAGTCGTGCGACTGTGTGTATGTATGCGATTGAGTCATGCGTGCGAATGAATGTATGCGATTGAGTCATGCGTATGAGTGATTGTGTGCGATTGAGTCAGGTGACCGACTGAGTGTATGCGATTGTGCGTGATTCGCACGACTGGAGTCCAATCGCACGAATGAAGGTTCAATCATACGAAAGTAGCTAATTCGCACGATTGAAGGTTGATTCGTGCGTATGGAGGTTGAGTCGTGCGATTGGGTGTTGTGTGGTACGACTGAATGCCAGACATACGAATGAAGGCTCAATCGTACGAATGAAGTTGATTCGCATGATTGAGGGTTGATTCGTGCGTATGGAGGTTGAGTCGTGCGTCTGGTCTTGTCGTGCGACTGTAATTGTTGTGTTTGATTTCCTTTGTGCGGGGTGTGAGTATGACGTGTGATGTTGAGGTAACATTAACACAATAGCCATCGTTCGGCCACAAAGATTAAAGTCAACGCTAAAAAGGGCACAAATACTATTCTGGACAAATTAAACTAACGTCTTACAATTATCAATCGACTTATAACTATTGACACTTATTCAATACTTCTTCAATAACAACGAAACTTTTACTCAAACATCATCATCAATGGCGACAATGTCTTGTACTTGGATCTACATAAGGTCTAGTACGTGTGTCTGTTTGTGTGAGTTACATGCGACCCAGCCGATACGACCCGAACCGACCGATCATTATTACGCGCTTATTTCATATCATTAATGCTTAACAATAACTGTCAATAGGTGTTTGACTGTTCATTGCATTCAACATTTGGGATTACATTGTTCATACATACTTACCACTTAACAAGTGAGTTTCGTGGCCCCTTTTTACGCTTATACAATATTTCAATCATTTACAACTTGGGGGAAAAGTGTGCTTACTCATTTTCAATGCTGTACAACTTACTTACATTTTACATACAAGGAATCAACGTGATACTGTGTTGCAAGTACTATTTGATACATGCTTGGGTCTGCTGTGTGGTTCTATCTTTGCAACTATTTAATTCCAGTGTGGGAACCGATGGTTAGGTATTGGTAGTACTACTGGGTTGACACCCCCACCCTCGTTCGATGGTATACTAGTTGGTACCATCAGTGGCCCCAGGAACGGGCCCTTGGGTGAATATATGCCGACAATTTCTTTGTGTACGTCGCTAGGTTTGGTTGCAAAGCTCATGTCATGTGATTTTACTTGTGTATATAACTGTATTCACGGTATTCCATTACGCTTACTTATTACAGCATCACTTACATTTTATTACTTAAACCTGCGAGCTCACCAACAATTATGTTGACCGTTTTAAGCATATCTTTTCAGGTGATCATGCAAGTCCAGGAATCTAGGTGTGCTGCCTTAGTGGAGACCCTAGGATGCATTTTTGGGACTTAACATGTTTTGATAAACAATCTTTTTGAGCAATGTTGATATGTGTAAACAATTATAATCTTTGAAACTTGTTCCGGGGTTGTGGGAATTTACATTACAATTTCATCATTTTGTGGTTATGTGAATCATTATCATGTTATGCTTATGGCTATGTTGTCGTGAACATTGACTAAACACGACACAAGTCCCCTTGTTGTCGGGTGTCGTCATGACACGCTTGTCATCATATTATTATATTGCATCTCTATCGCTTATCATGTGTTATGACGATCCCGGTCTCGTTACATCCCCGTGTTTCCGCTTTTAGCGGGGGTGTGACAGATTGGTATCAGAGCCATTGGTTATAGAGAATTAGGCAATACGCTTGACCTAGACTATAACCTAGGAACCTTCATGTAGATTTGCATGCTAGGACTCTGTATGCATATTATATCTCGTGTATGTGTTCCTCGCTGCTTGATTTGTTCATCTATTTGTTATGTGATCTTTCCACCCTATGAGAGAGCCCTTGTGCTCACTCTTTTATGGGATGCTTCTATTGGATCTCCCGTTCCCTCTGCGCGCCGAGTTAGTTTATCAGATCCGGGTATTAAACCCAAAGAGATCTTCACAGATCATGTCATTGCATTTGACCTTGGACATTGAGATTAACCCTGAGGAGGATTATGTCTGAAACCTCGAAAGAGGAGGAAATAGACAACCTCCGCTAGACTAAACGTGATTGTATACATGGACTTACAACTGTTGTGATGGATTATTATTGAGACTTTACCAATTCATGGTGTGAGAACTACACGAATTGCATGCGATGTGTGATGACAATAAGTGTGATATTAACTTGGGAATATTGGACTTGATGAGTGTTATGGATATACACTTTCAATTGATTTAAGCTTATGTGTTTACTTTTCTATGATTAGAACATGCCGCCTCGAAGAGTTACCCGTAGCAATAGTGGCGGGAGTGAAGCCCCAAGGGGCAGGGGCAGAGGCCGAGGCAGAGGCAGAGGCAGAGCAACCAGAACAAATGATGCTCCTGCCAGTAACAGTCAGGGAACAGGGAACGCCGACATGGCAGCCCTGATCGCTCAACAGTTGGCCGCACTGATTCCTACTATCGTGGCCCAAGTGAGCGACGCACTCCAACAACACCACCCTCACGGGGATGGTGGCAACGATGATGGAGACAACGGAGAAAGAGCCCATGGTGGGATCGAAACTGAGACGGAAACGGAAACCCGACCGGAAATGAAAGCAACCAGGAGACCGGGAATGGTGGTACAGCCGGTATTGAGACTGGGGTTGTTAATGCTCGTGGGGGTGTTCGTACAAAGAGTTTGTGGCTTGCAACCAAGGGAATTCGATGGGAAAGGTGGGGCGATAGCCCTAACCAGGTGGTTGGAAAGATGGAGGCAGTGATTGATATTAGTGAGTGCCTCGACAGTCAAAGGATCAAGTATGCCACTTGTTCACTACAGGGTAAGGCCCTAACCTGGTGGAACACCCAGGTTCAAGCTAGAGGACGAGAATCTGCGATGCAGATGTCATGGGATGAGTTCAAGGCCTTGATCACCGAGGAATACTGCCCTCTCAACGATATGTAGAATTGATGAGTTCTGGAATCATGCCATGGTGGGGGCAGGGCATGCAGCTTATATGATCGTTTTCATGAGCTGACAAGGTTGGTTCCGCATTTAGTCACGCCGGAATCAAAGAGGATTGAGAGGTACATTTGGGGACTTGCGCCTCAAATTAGAGCGATGGTTACAGCAGCCGCTCCTCCTACTATTCAGAGCGCAATTCTGAAAGCTGGCGCTTTGACTGATGAGATGGTAAGAACAGGGGTTTTGGGCAGAGGAGCCGAGAAGCGAAAGGATGTTGGGGATCGAGCCGGTCGAGTGCCGGGAAGTTTGATAGAGGGCGAAACGACCAGGTAGTGTGATTGTATAGAGAGATGATACTGACAAATGTTGTGTGAACCATGATGGCCGCACCCCAAATTGACAGGTGCAACTACACATCCCCCAGGAGTTGCCGGGTGTGCGTGAACTGTAGGCGCCCGGGACATTTGGCAAGAGATTGTAGAACTGCGCCGAATATGGTGGCACCCGTCAACGCGGTTAACCCCGCTGGGAATGCAAGGGCTTGTTTTGAGTGTGGGAGCCCTGATCATTACAGAAACATGTGCCCCAGGCTGAATCGGGCACCGGGTCAACAAGGAAACAACCAGCAGCAGGTGATGGCTATAGCTGGGAATCAAGGCCCGACTACTCAGGGGAATGCAGCTCGGGGACGTGCATTCGTCATTGGAGCCAATGATGCTCGTCAGGACCCGAATGTTGTCACGGGTACGCACTTACTCAATCATCACTTCGCATCTATATTATTTGATACTGGAGCAGACAATAGTTTTATATCTTCTGAGTTTGTGCAATTGCTTGATTTGAGTCCTAGTAGGCTAGAAACTACTACTCTGTAGAGATGGCCAATGGTAGGGTTGTTCAGGTCGATGAGATTATTAGGAAGTGCTCGTTAATATTGAGGATCATATTTGATATAGACTTGATACCCTTGAGCTAGACTTTGATAGATAGTGACTTGTGATGGAGCGGGTTGGGGAGGGATTGGCGTGAGTAGCGTCGCCAAGGAGAAGAGATTGTACAGACAAAGAGTACGTATCCCTATGCCAAACGGGGAGTACTCAAGATTCAGGGAGAACGACCGGGAAAGAACTTAAAGCTTATTTCCTGCATGAAAGCACGCCAGAGTTTACGAAAGCAGTGCTACGCTTTTCTGGCTCATGTGGTTGAAAAGAAAGACGAAGAGAGGAAATTAGTAGATATTCCAGTGGTACAGGATTACCCAGATGTATTCCCAGATGACTTGTCTGGTTTGCCTCCTCCACGACAGGTGGAATTCCGTATAGAGTTGGTTCCTGGAGCTACACCGGTAGCAAAGACGCCATATCGACTAGCGCCATCCGAAATGCAAGAGTTGTCTAGTCAGTTACAGGAACTACTGGAGAAGGGTTTTATTCGACCGAGTCAGGAACTACTGGAGAAGGGTTTTATTCGACCGAGTCATTCACTGTTGGGAGCGCCGGTACTATTTGTCAAGAAGAAGGATGGATCGTTCCGCATGTGCATCGACTACCGAACTGAACAAGTTGACGGTGAAGAACCGATATCCTCTCCCCAGGATCGACGATTTATTTGATCAGCTGCAAGGAGCTTCGTATTTTTCAAAGATCGATCTTCGTTCTGGTTATCATCAGTTAAGGGTTTTCGAAGACGACATACCAAAGACAGCGTTTAGGACTCGTTATGGGCACTATGAGTTCTTGGTCATGCCGTTTGGGCTGACTAACGCACCAGCTGTGTTTATGGATCTAATGAATCGGGTATGCAAACCTTACTTGGATAAGCTCGTGATTGTGTTCATAGACGATATACTTATCTACTCCCGATCAAAAGAGGATCATGAAGAACACCTTCGGGCAATTCTGGAGCTGCTACGAGAAGAGAAACTTTTCGCCAAGTTCTCGAAGTGTGAATTTTGGTTGCGGGAAGTAAAGTTTTTGGGTCATGTGATTAATGAGGACGGGATTCATGTAGATCCCGGCAAGATCGAAGCGGTGAAGAAGTGGGATACGCCCCAGACACCATCAGAGATACGACAATTTTTAGGATTGGCCAGTTATTATCGTCGCTTCATCGCGAATTTCTCAAAGATCGCGCAACCATTAACCCTGCTTACTCAGAAAGACAAGAAGTTTGATTGGGGATATGCACAAGAACAAGCGTTCCAAACGTTGAAAGAGAAGTTGTGCAACGCGCCTATATTATCTCTCCCAGACGGAACTGATGATTTTGTGGTATACTGCGACGCTTCACATCAAGGATTGGGATGTGTACTAATGCAGAAGGTAAGGTGATTGCCTACGCTTCGCGACAGCTTAAAGTGCACGAAAAGAACTACACCACTCATGATCTTGAGTTGGGCGCTGTAGTATTTGCACTCAAGATTTGGAGGCATTACCTGTATGGAACCAAATGCATCATCTTCACTGATCATAAGAGCCTCCAACATATTCTGGATCAGAAGGAACTTAACATGCGCCAACGACGTTGGGTAGAGCTTCTTAGTGACTACGACTGTGAAATCCGGTATCATCCAGGGAAAGCTAACGTGGTGGCTGATGCTTTAAGCCGTAAAGAACGTGTGAAACCACTATGTGCTCGAGCGTTGGGATTGACCATTCAAACCAACTTGAAAGCTCAGATCCAAATTGCACAGAGTGAGGCATTGAAAGAAGAGAACCTTGCGGGAGAAGAATTCCGAGGGTTAGACAAACAGATGATTCGCAAGGATGACGGTATTCAGTACTTCATGGATCGCATATGGGTACCCAAATGGGGAGGTGTTCGAACCTTAGTCATGGATGAAGCCCACAAGACGAGATATTCTATTCATCCTGGTGCTGACAAGATGTATCATGATCTCAAGGATCTGTACTGGTGGCCAGACATGAAGAAAGACTTTTCCTTATACGTCAGCAGATGTTTGACGTGTTCGAAAGTTAAAGCTGAACATCAGAAACCATCGGGATTATTACAGCAACCTGAAATTCCCGAGTGGAAATGGGAGAACATAGCTATGGATTTCATTACCAAATTCCCTAGAACAAGCAGCTGTCATGACTCGATATGGGTCATTGTGGATCGAATGACGAAGTCAGCACATTTCTTGCCTATCCGAGAAGACTACAAGATGGATAAGTTGGCGAGATTGTACATCAAAGAGGTCGTGACACGGCACGGGGTGCCGGTGTCAATCATATCCGACCGTGATAGCCGATTCACTTCACGTTTTTTGCAGACACTACAGAAAGCGATGGGCACTTGATTAGATATGAGTACAGCCTATCACCCTCAAACAGATGGCCAAAGTGAACGAACTATACAGACGCTAGAAGACATGTTGAGAGCGTGCGTAATCGATTTTGGAGGTAGTTGGGATGCTCATCTGCCGTTGATTGAGTTCTCTTACAACAGTAGCTACCATACAAGCATTGGATGTGCTCCATTTGAAGCGTTGTATGGAAGGAAATGCATATCTCCCGTTTGTTGGGCCGAGATTGGTGAAAGTCAGCTAACAGGCCCAGAGATCATTCAAGAAACAACTGACAAGATCTTTCAAATCAAAGACCGACTCAAAGCCGCAAGAGATCGCCAAAAGAGCTATGCCGACAATCGTCGGAAGCCTCTAGAATTCAATGTTGGGGATCGTGTATTACTCAAAGTCTCCCCTTGGAAAGGAGTCGTTCGATTTGGAAAGAAAGGGAAGTTAGCCCCAAGATACGTTGGACCATTCGAGATCACTGAAAGAATCGATCCAGTGGCTTACCGGTTAAGGTTGACACAAAAGCTTAGCGGTGTGCATGATACTTTTCACGTGTCAAACCTCAAGAAGTGTTTGGCCGACGAATCCCTTCACGTGCCAATCGAGGAAATCAAGATTGATGACAAGCTTCATTTTGTTGAGGAACCCATTGAGATCATGGATCGAAAGGTCAAGCCACTAAAGCGCAGTAGGATACCTATTGTTCGCGTAAGGTGGAATTCAAAACGAGGGCCAGAGTTTACATGGGAACGAGAAGATCAGATGAAACTCAAATATCCACATCTTTTCGAGGATGACACTCTTGGACCTAACTCCAGCTGAATTTCAGGACGAAATTCTCTCAATTGGGGGATACTGTGACATCCGTCACCTTAAGGTCCGTCAATTAACGTGATTTCCGTTACCATTCTTTGATCGATCATTCCCATCCTTATTTGACTCTTATGTGGATATCATGTGTTGCTTTATCATCGTTGTGCGTGTGTATTCATTATAATCATATGTTAACCGTAAAAACTATTTAAAACTCCCATTTTCGAAACCGCCAAATATATCATTTATATATATATTAAACGTCATTAACAAAACCATTTCTTAAGTCATAATATCATTAAATGTATTTTTACAATTAATATAAAACACCTAATAAAGTCGTTTTTTCAACTGAACCAAATTTGGGAAAACTCGGGGGGTTAAGTGCAGGGACTAAACTTGTAATTTTGCACACTTGGGCTGGGTTATATACCCCATACCAGCCCTAAATCACCATTTTCACCATCTTCTTCATCTCTTCACTCTCTACACACGCATCTTCTTCATTCTAGCACCAAATCCAACCTGTGTGGTCATGTTTTCGTCGTCTAGACTTCATCTTCAGCCTCATCTACTCATTTCTAGCAGGTAGATGACTTTGGTTGTCTCTTTTCTTGCCTTTTCACGGCTGTCCAAACTAGGGTTTCGGGTGTTCGGGTTCAACCCGAACACACAAGGTCGTATGGGTGCATGTGAGGTCTTTCTGCTTGTGTTTCATGCTTGTGTATGTTTGTTGAGTGTTTCTGGAAGTCCTTGTGGTGTAAAACCCGCTTTTAAAGCAGCTCGGGGGCTGCTCAGCCGACCACAGTCGCGAATCTGTTGTCCAGGCGACTAGGTCTGTCATGCGATTGAGCCGTGTGACTGAGTGAGTCGTGCGACTGAACCATGCGTCTGAGTCAATCGTGCGACTGAGTTGTGCGACTAGGCATATCGTGCGACTGAGTCGTGCGACTGTGTGTATGTATGCGATTGAGTCATGCGTGCGAATGAATGTATGCGATTGAGTCATGCGTATGAGTGATTGTGTGCGATTGAGTCAGGTGACCGACTGAGTGTATGCGATTGTGCGTGATTCGCACGACTGGAGTCCAATCGCACGAATAAAGGTTCAATCGTACGAAAGTAGCTAATTCGCACGATTGAAGGTTGATTCGTGCGTATGGGGGTTGAGTCGTGCGATTGGGTGTTGTGTGGTGGGACTGAATGCCAGACATACGAATGAAGGCTCAATCGTACGAATGAAGCTGATTCGCACGATTGAGGGTTGATTCGTGCGTATGGAGGTTGAGTCGTGCGTCTGGTCTTGTCGTGCGACTGTAATTGTTGGTTTTGATTTCCTTTGTGCGTGGTGTGAGTATGACGTGTGATGTTGAGGTAACATTAACACAATAGCCATCGTTCGGCCACAAAGATTAAAGTCAACGCTAAAAAGGGCACAAATACTATTCTGGACAAATTAACTAACGTCTTACAATTATCAATCGACTTATAACTATTGACACTTATTCAATACTTCTTCAATAACAACGAAACTTTTACTCAAACATCATCATTAATGGCGACAATGTCTTGTACTTGGATCTACATAAGGTCTAGTACGTGTGTCTATTTGTGTGAGTTACACGCGACCCAGCCGATACGACCCGAACCGACCGATCATTATTACGCGCTTATTTCATATCATTAATGCTTAACAATAACTGTCAATAGGTGTTTGACTGTTCATTGCATTCAATATTTGGGATTACATTGCTCATACATACTTACCACTTAACAAGTGAGTTTCGTGGCCCCTTTTTACGCTTATACAATATTTCAATCATTTACAACTTGGGGGAAAAGTGTGCTTACTCATTTTCAATGCTGTACAACTTACTTACATTTTACATACAAGGAATCAACGTGATACTGTGTTGCAGTACTATTTGATACATGCTTGGGTCAGCTGTGTGGTTCTATCTTTGCAACTATTTAATTCCAGTGTGGGAACCGACGGTTATTGGTAGTAGTACTACTGGGTTGACACCCCCACCTCGTTCGATGGTATACTAGTTGGTACCATCAGTGGCCCCAGGAACGGGCCCTTGGGTGAATATATGCCGACAATTTCTTTGTGTACGTCGCTAGGTTTGGTTGCAAAGCTCATGTCATGTGATTTTACTTGTGTATATAACGGTATTCACGGTATTCCATTACGCTTACTTATTACAACATCACTTACATTTTTATTACTTAAACTTGCGAGCTCACCAACAATTATGTTGACCGTTTTAAGCATATCTTTTCAGGTGATCATGCAAGTCCAGGAATCTAGGTGTGCTGCCTTAGTGGAGACCCTAGGATGCATTTTTGGGACTTAACATGTTTTGATAAACAATCTTTTTGAGCAATGTTGATATGTGTAAACAATTATAATCTTTTGAAATTTGTTCCCGGGTTGTGGGAATTTACATTACAATTTCATCATTTTGTGGTTATGTGAATCATTATCATGTTATGCTTATAGCTATGTTGTCGTGAACATTGACTAAACACGACACAAGTCCCCTTGTTGTCGGGTGTCGTCATGACACGCTTGTCATCACATTATTATATTGCATCTCTATCGCTTATCATGTGTTATGACGATCCCGGTCTCTTTACATCCCCGTGTTTCCGCTTTTAGCGGGGGTGTGACATTAACAATACATGTTCACATTTCACCTATGCTTCTCTGTCATTCCCACATTAAAGAATATATGATGTACCACTAGATTCAACAGAGGTACAACTACCTAAAGCACCTACTAAACACTTGATTTGACCGGTCAACACTAAATCTCCGATCAATGCAATACACAAAATCGTCATATTGTACCTCCTAAAAGCACCTGCCACCACCGTATGCCGCCTTCGCCACGACTCTCTTCGCTGATCCTAAGCCAAAATCGTCATATCAGCTGATTCGGTGTAAACATAACCGTCTTCAGACGAACGATGGCGTTAATAGCGTCCTCATGTGGGTTCCAAACCGATTCTAAACCAAAGGAAGACAACTATGTCACTAATTCTGATCGTGGAAAATAGATCTGAATGAACTAAGAAGAAAAAGAAGAAAAAAGATATAAACAAGGCTATGGGATTTTAATTTTTAAAGCAGACATGGAGTAGGGGACTAGGGTAGAGTGCTAGAGTTAATAATTCTTATTTAAGTATTTATCTCATATAAGTATTTATCTTTTTTTCAACACGTGTTTCGAACTATTCCGATATTCGAGTGAGTCTTATTGAGTCAGTATTTTAACCGTTCGCATTGATTTTGACGCTTCAGACCTGACTCACACAAAATTACGTCAGGGATAAAACCCACTACTATAAAAAACCATGTTAGGTCTAGGATCAGTAGATCTAGTTCATTATGTATAGACTTAGTACTTGATTTTGTGCTTCAAGTCTTCAACTTCAATAATATTGAAATCTTCAATTTCTTCCAAGGTAGAATACCCAACAATACTCCCCCTAAATTGTAGATTTCTAATGTGAATTGAAGCTTGATCTTGTTTTTGTTGAATAGTTGTCCAAAGTCAAGAAATTTATTGTTGATGCGGAAGCGAGGTCTTCAAAACTTTGGTACAACTATATTATGTAACTCAATGTCACTTCTTTTTGCTGATGAGAGCCCGAATACAAAGCCCAAATTTGTTTTGTTGATCATAAGCCCAATCTTCAACACTTGAGCCCAAGTCCAATTGATGTTTTGTTTAATGATGGAGCCCAAGGAACAAAACCCAATGGTGTTCACGAGCCCATTTGCAACCCTAGGTTGCAAACCCTAATTTTGCAACCCTAATGTGGCCGCAAACGAACTTTGGTTCGACAACCCTAATTAGGGCAGCCCTAAGTCGCATGAGGCTCTACTTGGAAGCCACATTTGGCAGCCATGTTCGGCCTCATCACTTGGTTCGCAAGGCATCCTCATTCGGCAGCCTTAATGTGGTTCGGGAGCAGCCCTATTCGTAAGAAACCCTAATCCGCAAGAGCATTCATTCGGCAGCCCTATTTTGGCAGCCGAAAATGGCATTTGGCAGCCCCATTTGCAGCTTCTTTTGGTTCGCAAGATGCCCAATGCAGCCTACATTCGGCACCCATATTTGGCAGCTTCATTCGGTCGCTAGAATCCCACAAGGCAGCTTCCATTTGGCTCGCAAGAGCTGCCTTCGGCAGCCTCTTTTGGATCCCACTTCGGCAGCCACAAACCCTAATTACCTTGATTGAGGCAGCCGAAAACTCTAGTTGATTGAAACTTGAGGCAACCGCAAACCTTAATGTTGATTGATTGTTGAATTGTTTTCTTCAAATCTTCAATAATTTCAGCAAACTAAACATAAAATCTCATCAAAATCAATATGAATCCATCAACTCCGGCTCTGATACCAATTGTGTGTTGCCGATATGAACGTGAACGATAAGCATGGATCTTAGGATTTATATTGATAAAGACAAGACTTGAATGATTAGATGCTAAAATATAATAATGATGAACATGATGAAGAACACAAACTTGTTTAATGATTGATGTTTATTGATATGTTGTTGAAATCATCATCCATGAAGGATGATGATATGATGTTGTTGGTGATGGACCTAATTCACCCTAACAAGTGGTGAATTATTCACCCTTACAATGATAATATGTGCTAATATTTATACTAGTCTAGCCATAAAAATAATTACAATATAAACCCTAGACTAATATTTTTGTTGATTTTGTGCTTTAAGTCTTCAACTTCAATAATATTGAAATCTTCAATTTCTTCCAAGGTAGAATACCCAACAAACCATTAAGTCATGTTTGAATATAATTCTTAAGAGATCACAAACTCTAACTATCACTTCCATACTATTAGGCCAGAAGTATAAGAACATATTTAAGTGGAAGAAAGATAACTCAAGACTTCATTAAAATATAAAAGGTATTGAATTCAAATCTCACATGTAACAAAAAAAAAAGATTTCAAGTTGGGTCAAAGAGCTTTCTCAGTGTCCTTGTAAGGGTGCTCTCAGATTGCGTGCTCGAGTAATGAAGGTGATCGGTTGGACTAGTGGTCCGTCAATGATTCAATTAATCGTTCAAAACAAAATCTAATATAATTATTTACTGATTTTTTCTTATATATACTTTCTTTCACAACATATCTTTTTTTATAGTATAACTATGAAGTGGACAGACCGAGAATGCATATTATTATCGGTGGTAGGGGTTATAAAATATCGACTAGCAAATTAAATTAAGTAATATTTTTTAAGTTATTGTTAACCAAAGAGCCATTTGGTTTAGTGGTAAGAAGGTTGTGCGACTATGGTTTGAATCTAGCAAGTTAGTTTTTTCTTTCTCTTTTTTTTTCTTTTTTATTTGATTTGTTTTGCTTTTTTTCTTCCGGCTAAAGCACATAGTTTTGAAAACATGATTACTTAAGATTGAGTTGGGTTTGTTAGAGTTTAATTGTGTAACTTTTGTTTTTTATTTTGTGGTTTGTTTTGTACTATTTTTTTTGAATCAACAAACTGTCACTTTTACAAGGCAGTATGTGTTATTTTTTACGTCAAAGTGAAAGTCGTAACGACACGTTTTTTTTTCATTGTTAGATGTCAGAGAGTTTTACGTTGAAATAACAACAATTTGTAACGATAGCCGTCACAACGTGCTTAGCTTCATGTTTTGATATTTGGGATCATAGTGTAAGTCCCGCGCAACGCGCGGGGGAAAATCTAGTTTTTCTAAAAAAGTTAATAAAGTATATACAAGTTATTTTAGTTTATAATATTTGATGGAAAAAATTTTTATCAAGAAAAGTTAACATATTAAAGATTCTATACTTGGATTGTAGATGTTAGTTTTATTCTTTTAGCAGCATAAATGAAGTGGTTTATAAATGGGAAACATCCTAGTAAAAATACTCTTAAAACTAAAACTAAAAATACTTTTAGATGGGTATTTTAGAAATAAGCACATTTGTTAACGTTTTTTTACAAGTTCCTCTATATATTTTAAACGTTCATGACTTTTATATACGACATTAATTTCTATTAAAATTACATCATAAAAATGAGCGCTTTTTATCTTTAAAACGAGTATAATATTGTTATATAAAAAGATAATTTTTTTTTGTTTTTAAGCTCATATATTGTTATTATGTTTTTATTCAGTTCATTGTGTCGTTTCGTTTATGTTTTTCTAAAATGATGGAATTATCTAAAAAATTTATAATAATAGAATAATGGTGTTGTGTATCTCTAACATATAAAACACAATAACAGATTAACAACATATTAATCTAATACATTAAGAACAATGACAAAATAACATAATGTCTCATTGTGTTACTGTGTGTATCTTGAACACTTTAGTTTTGAAAAATACATTGGTGAAATAACGACGTATTTAACGCAATTACCAAAATACATTCCTCTTTAAAACAATAGAAGTACATGTGTCAAACCCATAATATTTTTTAAATTTTTTAGATTAAATACACTTTTTATTATAAGCTAAACTCTTATAATTGTACTAGATGAATTATATATATTTTTTCTTTCTTATCATTAGTACTTCTTTTGTTGTTAAATATTCATGATGACAAACGAGCGCAAGCTACAAGGATGATCATTTAACCGAAATCTTTTAAACTTCAGAGTTATAAAACTTTTGTGGAATGATTTTAAAATCCTACAACCAAAGGAATTTAAGGTCAAACATTCCCTTGGATTTTACATTTCATTACCTACTCAAACATAATTTTACTTGAAAATCTCCGCTATTCGATTTATTTCTTAATTTTTTTCTGCTGCTAAAAGTAAAACGTGCAGGCTATTTGAAGTCTCTAACTTTCAAAATGGCAAATGGATTTGGTCAAAGGTTGGTCAGATCTCGAGGTAGAAACCATAGATGGAAACACATTGATGCAATGCAAAAGTTTGATCACGGAAGTTTCATCTCAACGAGCAAAAATAGATGGTCATGAAAAGGTGATGCTTCCTTGAATTGTTTCACCAAATCAGTCTAGTGGCTTGTAACAATAACGAACTTTCGTATGGCACAATATATTATAATTGGGTGGGTTGGCTTTTGGAATACTTAAAATCAAATTTTGATAATCTGATAGTCATCAATATGACTTTCGGATTGAAATTATTCGATAATTCACCCGAATAATTTAATCAGATATAATATCAGATGAGATCAAGAACTAGTATTAATGATTGTGTGATTCTCAAGCCAGAGAATCATGGCCATAATTTTTAAGATTCTCTTACAGAATCAATAGATGTATATTGGGGTCTCAACCTTCAAGAATTTGCCTTTGTGACAGTTTTCATTTTAAATTTAAAATACATGAAAAATGGACTCAATTTTTGTTTCGAGTTTCAAATGTGAAACTTAAAATACTAGGCAGCTCGACCCCAGCCAAGGGCTTTGCCCCTTGGACCCTGCCAGAAGCTGCCACCCCTTGAACCCCGCTTTCAGGGGTGCTGCCCCTGGACCCCCGCCAAGTGGGCGTTGCCCCCTTTGAACCCCCATTATTTAGGGGTTTCGCCATTAGTAACTATTGAGGTATGATATCAGGAATCATAATAAATTCAAAATAACTTTCACCCCACATCTTCAAACTATTTAGATGAATATTATGATTACATCGGTCAACTAGTCAATTAAATTAAATTAAAAAACTTGGGACACGGTCAAAGTAAATTTCTTTTTTTTGGCAAGTGGCACTCGGTAGACTTTCAACAAAAGAGGCTCTATCATGCAGGAACATCCTGATTTCAGACTCCTCATGTGATCTTTGTGGGAACAACGATGAGTCTGCACAAAATACTACAGTGGTGCAAGCTTTGGTAACTTTCACAAATCGTCAGTTGTATGTGAGTATGGTTCATTACAAGATGTAAACATTTTGTTTTTGTTTTTAATTTGCTATTTTCAAATTGATTGCCAATAGTTATCACAAACTTTTTATTGCTAATCATGAAATACGTTTGTATGTATAAAATGTCATACTTTTTTTGTCCCATAGAAGTTATAGTATTCTCTTTTTTTGGATTTTACATAACAGATGCAATGTTTTTTTGTATGATTCAAGTCTGCACAATAAGCCTGCACCTAATAAAATATGCATTTGAATGTGTTGTTATGCTTATACAATAAGCCTACATAGATTGGTAGCCTTAAACATGTTATCTTCATCATAGATATGTTCTTGATGACACTTTGTCCCAATGCAGGACTATATCTCCAAATACTCACAGAAACAAAGCTATTTCTCTCAATGTAATTGTATTTTTATTATTGTCTGTCAAAAGTAATATTTTTTGTTATTTATGATAATATAATTGTTTCGTCAATTACCTAAATACGTGTTATTGTTTTAAGCAACCGTGTAACACACGGGTATTAACCTAGTATGATTATAAACAATAGTGTAAGCATATATGCATCAATCTCCTACAAAAACGTGTAGATACGCATCTTGAATCCAATAAATGTTGAATTGTGGTTTCTTAAAAGGTATAAATTCACTTCATTAACTACAAAAGCTACATATGTATATATATCCTCAACATGCAATGTTCATATTTATATTTTTTACTGGAACATTAATTTTTTATTATATGATAATTTCTGTTACTGCAACTAAAAATATATACTTATTTGTAATAATAAATTTGTGAGTGAAATCATTCATTAAAATATCTCTTAAAATTGTTGAAGTATGGTATTCGAATAACACTAGGTAATTTAATAAAATAAAGACTTATATGTAATCAATAAAAACATGACAATCAATATTTTTTTTAGTAAATAGTATCAGAAATAAGTTTATGATAGGTATCTAACTTTATAAGAAAGTTATTATTAAGGGAATAATTAAACTATACTAAAACTTATATGTTACTGAAAATTTTAGTTTAGGTAAGTCATATTGTTTCTTTATTTGTTTTAATATTTTATTAGTTATTTCATTTGATTAAAGTCACACTTTTAGTTCTATTCAATTATAGCTATCGCTTTTTAATTTCAATATTATTGGTTTATTACTTAAATTACTTATTTTTTTATACGTAATTTCAGTCATATTTTATTTTCAAAACTCAATTCATAATTCTTAAATCTTAATTATTAACTATTTAATTTATTTTTTTTTTATTTCAATCTATGTAATACATAGGGTTCTGACTTAGTATACTATAGTGGTGCAAGCTTCCATATTTCAGGCCCAAAATCAATATTGGAGCTACATAAATTCATAGATTCGATGCCAAGGAAATAGCATAGTAAGCGGATGGTGGGATCGATCTTTATTACAATTTTATGGTCCATTTGAAAACCAAGAAAAAACTAAGGTTTTCAACAACAAAAGCCGGACTAGATGATAATTGAAGACGTAAAAATATGGAGTTATTTATGGATTAATAACTGTGAAAATTAGGATCTATATCACGAGAATATAATAGTCTTTTTGTTTTTTTTCCTCGGCTAAGTTACATTTTTAGAACACGGAGTTTAAAATAATATTATTTTTAAAGAACGAAATTTGTTGTTTTAAACCTCAAAACTATTTAAATGACATTTTTTCAAAACCACGGAGGATTTTATAAAATAAAATAAATAGCCTAGATAATGAATTTCAATCTCATAACAAAATGTATGTCACCAAAAATTGCACTTCATTGAACAAAATGAATCAACACAAAAGCTAGCTACCATTCCTAACATAAATTCAATGCAAACTTGTATTTACAAAAGCAAGACACCTTAATTCAAGAATAAAAGAATCATAATAACAAACAGTTTCACTCGCTTATTGAAGGTCCAGCACCACCATCATCACCGGAGCTCGTGGCGGTTTCCGGTCTAATCTCTTCGAGCTGCTGAAGAACCAACTGAACCTCGGGGCGAGCCGATGGTGATGGATCCACACAATGCAAAGCTAGTTTTAAAGTGTTCAACAACTCATCACCAATTACAGAAGCATCTTTCATTAGTTCAAGATCAAAAACCTCATTAGTCCACTCTTCTTTCACAATGGAAGCAACCCATTGCGGTAAATCAACCCCATTCATTGCCTCTCCTGGTGATTTTCCTGTGAGTAGTTCTAATATGATCACACCCAAACTGTAGACGTCGGTTTTGGTGTTAGCTTTCTTGAGCTTGGAAAGCTCAGGGGCCCGATATCCGAGGGCCCCTGCTGTTGCAATGACGTTTGAATTTGCAGCAGCTGTCATGAGCCTTGACAGACCGAAATCAGCAATTTTGGGGTTAATGTTTTCGTCGAGCAAAACGTTGCTTGATGTGAGATTTCCGTGGATTATGTTGTGATGTGTGTGGAGACTAAGGAGACCTCTAGCCATTCCTTTCGCTATTTGCATTCGTGTTGGCCAATCTACAGGTGTTTCGGGTCCTCGAGCTGCATCCAAGTGAACAAATTCTTCAAAATATGTTGTAGAAAACATATATCTATCTATTTTTAACGACAACCAATTTTGGGCATTTTCACAAAAAGTTATAATTATTGTCACAATAAACCCAAAAAGGCTACATATGGTTCTTCTTGCATATGAAGTTGTTCATTCTTGAAAGGTATCATTTATTTAATAAAAAATGAAATGAGTTTGCTACAAGAAGTTCAAATACAAATAGATCAAAAAAACATGTACTATCTTTTTTTTTTCATTTGAAAGTTGTTTAATCTTGAAAACTAGCATTTTTCTCAAGTTTGCTACGACAAATCAAAATATAGGTTGACAAAAGTACTATATCCTATAAAAATTAAACAACTTTTAAAGAATCGGTATAAGTCTTGTTTTATTTCGGATGTGTGACACATATTCAAGTTTGCAAAAAAGGTGATTTGAATATAAAGTATATGCATGCTTGCTTACCATGGAGGAACGTAGCAAGGCTTCCTTTAGGCATGTAATCAAAAACAAGAAGTTTCTCCCCTTTTGGCCCTAAATAATAAGCTCTCATTGCCAATAGATTTGGATGCCTAATTTTCCCAAGCAAATTCACTTCTATTTCAAATTCCCTTTGATTCTTTGTGATCTTTTCCCTCAATCTTTTAACTGCCACCTGATCACCATCCTCCAATGTTGCCTTATAAACAGTCCCATAAGTGCTTTTCCCCATTATCTCAGCTGTTGCACACAAAAGATCATCAGCTGTGAACCCCATTGTACCCTCAAAGTGCACAAGCTTTCCTCCTGCCTCTCCCGCAGCCTCCGCCCCCTGCGGTGGTGGCGGCGCCTCCCCCTTTCCGACTGCCGCGGGGGCGCCACCGCCACCACGGCCTTCTGCATCTTTTTGTCTACCTTTTTCCCTTTTCTTGAACAAGCAACAGAGAAGTATGCAGCATATTAGAAGTAAAAGTGCTATCACAGCACCTGCTGCAATGAGGATGATCTCTTTGGTGCTTATTTTGTTGTTCCCATGGTGGATTGGTGGTGGAGATGGGGTGGTGGAAGGTGGTGGTGATGTAGGACAAGGGGTTGAAGGACTGTATCCGCAAAGATTAATATTACCAGTGAATGCAGTTGGATCGAATTTTGAAGAAAGTTGTGGTGGAACTGAACCAGAAAGATTGTTGAAAGACACATTGAATGAAGTGAGATTGAGTTTATCGCCCAAGAAAGTTGGGATTTCTCCGGTGAGATTGTTTTGAGCTAAATTCAATGACTTTAGCATAGTCAAATTTGAAAAGCTTGTGGGAATGCTTCCATTGATGGAATTGTAAGATAAATCGATACTTTTAAGCTTAGAAAGTGTACCAAATTCAACTGGTATATTCCCACTGAATTGATTATGACTAAATGAAATCTCTTGAAGTTCAGTTAATTTAGTTAAAGAAATCGGTATGGGCCCAGAGAAGAAATTATGGTCAAAAGTCAAAGATTGAAACATGGGTTTGACTCCAATCTTTCCATTCCCCCAAGAATCTGGAAGAATCCCAGAAAGATTATTGAATTGTAGAGCAAGAAACATGATGGAATTTGATTTTGTGATAGGGACAGGGATCGAACCAGACAACGAATTATAGGTCAAATTGACCCTAAAAAGCTTCGAACAATTAGCAAGACTTTGAGGAATTGTACCCACTAAAGAGTTATTACTTAAATCAAGAGTTTGAAGCAATGGGCATGAACCCAATGCAGGAGGGATTGAACCTGTGAACCGATTGTTGAAGAGTTGAAGACCTCTTAGATTTGGTAAGAAGCCTAATTCTTTAGGGATTGAACCTCCAATGAGATTGTCATGGAGGCTGAGCTTTCTAAGAGCTTGAAATTGACCAATTTTGGAGGTGATTTGACCACCCAATCCTCTCCATGGAAGCTGAATGACAATAACTTGACCTTGAGCACATTTGATCCCCTCCCAACCACCAGAACAAGCTCCATAGCCACTGTCATTCCAGCTTTTCAAGAACCCTTTTGGGTCAATGAGTCCTTTTTTGAAGGATTGAAGGGCTTCAAAATCTGATTCTGTTACAATAATTCCATCCCAAGATTGGGTTACAACAGGAACTGGATAAGTGAAAATGCAAATGAGAAGTAGTAGGTGAAAAATTAAGGTGAAACAGTGGTGTTGTGTGTTATATATCTTCTTCTTCTTCTTTGGGTGGTCAAAGGGGGTGGTTGTTTCGGTTGAAGAATTAGGAGTCTTTTGTGGGTTGAAATTAGACTCCATGATTGAGAAGAAAAATGAAGAAGAAAGAAGAAGAAGAATTGAAGTTGAAATCAAACAGTGGGATGAAATAGTGTTAAGAGAAGGTTTTGTAGGTAGTGATAGAGATGAAGTTTGCAGATGGTGCACGTGATTGTCACGCTCCTGTCCAAACATAAATGTTTATAATTTTATTTCTTACTTATTTCATGAGAATTATATTTATTGTATATGTCTAGATTTAGAAACAACTGTGATACAAGTCATTTTCAAAACAAAATTATTTATTTACGTATTATAAATTGTCTGTTTTTCTAAATTCATAATATTATTTCTTTTTTTTTGGTAATTATTATAACTGCCTTAAGCATTACAAAGGTTACATGGTAATAAAAACAATTATATCAAACATGAAGAAACTCACAAGAATGGTTTTTTACTAATATATTATAAGGTAGTAAAAATATCAAACAAGTTACGAAACAAATGTAGCTTATCTATTTATTTCTATGCATTATTATCATAAATATATCATAATATTTAATATTAACCTACCTCATAAGAAATATACACATAGGAAAAACTAAAAAGATACACAAAAGTTCCATTATAAACAAAAAAAAAAGCGTACTAATGAAAAACAAAAGCAAAACGGGGCCATTTTTAAAAATGCATCTTTTGTTATAAAAAAACATTAACTAGATAGACGAAATAATCCTTATTTTATAACTATAGAATTAAATACCTTTTTCATGTGAACGTTAATATACCAGTGTAAAGAATTGATTAATGTTTTTATTGAATTAAATTGCAGATATCATGTGCTTTTTTACGTTAAGTAGATGATGTTTATTGGTTATTGTCATAAAAAATGATTTTAATTTTCGAAATAAGGAAAAGAAAAACAAATAAAGTGGTGGTTTTTGGGTGAGACCAAGACATGTCAGATGTGTCCTTTAGATTCAGAGGCTCCCCCTCTCTCACGTGCCACTCAGTCCAACGGCTATATTCTCATTTTTTTATTTTCTATTTTTAAATTATTTAATAACAATGGCCACCGACGCCGCTCCCTCAACGGCTAACTTCACAAAGATCATAAATTATTTGTTGAACAAGTTACGTGGATATTAAAAAATGGATAATTTTTTTAACTTAATTGTGTATTACATTTTTTTATTGCACAATTTTGAGTCGTCTCAAATTACATATATTAAAATAAATAGCAGCTAAGAACGTTAGCACTATTAATCTTTTTCCAAATAATAGATATTATGTGGCTTAATTAGACATTATGTGGATTTTCTCTTGTTCTCTTTTCTGCAAAATGCAATTAGTGGATGCTCTAGTTATTAAAGAGATATAAGAACAGTTTTAGCTTAAAGTTTTTCTGATTAGAAAGATATCAATTAAATTGATATTTTAATATAACTACTCACATACTAATTTATATCTATTATTACACTACATCAATTTCTAATCTACTCCATCATAAAATCCAAACCCTGTTTCCTTAAGAAATTTTAACTTTTATCACTGAATTATCAACTCAAGTGTTGTTTAAATTACATTTTAGGCCCAAAATCTAGGTTAAGTCAACGTTGCTATTGATTATGTCTGTAAAAGTAGAGGTGTTTTTTCTTTTTGAATATTTCATTTTAGTTTATCTTGGATGAGGTTAGGATCACAACTCTCTTTTTTGTATGATTCATCTCTTTATCACTAGATTCTAACACTTAAGTCCCGTTTGGTTCACAAAATTCTTAGGAATTGGAATTGGAATTGAAAAATATTCCATCCAAAATCATGTTTGGTTGGTCAGCCGAGGAATTTAAATTGGAATTGGAAAATTTTCTCTCATTCATTGGAATTCACATTCCTTCCACTTACCCATGAAATATTTAACATTTCAATGGAATGTTCAAAATTAAAATTCCAATTTCACTCAAAATTGACCAACCAAACACGTTATTATTTTTAACAAGATTCCAATTCCAATTCCAATTCCATTTCCAATCCTTTACAAAACATTCTGCGAACCAAACGGCCCCTTAGGATTGTAGAAATTGAAATTTCTAAACACTTTAACATGTAAATAAATTTAAAATAAAATTTCTCCAAAAACCAATTACTTGACTATATAAACAATTAATGGCCAACTAAACATTTTGAAATCTTGATCAATTTAAAACAATTATCGTATTCATGGATGCAGAATCTAAAATAAGATCTTGAATTAATATCATGTTGAGCAGTGATAGTAAAAAAAAAAAAAAAAATATCTCTAAGTTAAATAATATTTTTTTTTCTTTTTCTCTCACGTATGGTTAGCATAATGTGTAAGCGCATATGTAGTGCGCTAATTAAAGTTGATAATATATTAAGTATATCTATGAAAGGGTTTTTAGCCTAGCGATACTCAAATATTTGAGAAATATGTCTCCTCAAGAATTTGAGTATTTAAGTCCTGCTATGAACAATAATATAGCTTCAAAACTAGAACCTATTGAGTATGTGGGTTTATAGTTATAAGAATAATATACAAAAAAATATCAAGCCTATCACATATATATCATGTTTGCCTTATCACCAATAAACACCATTCATCAAAGGTTTTTTTTAACAATCTAGCTCTATCGATCGATATAAAAAGCGTCTATTTTTAATGAAAAAAACCGTAAATATAATGATGTATTTCTAAGAGTGCATGAGTTACTATTTAAGGCAAAAAAAAAAAAAAACAATACACCATTATGTAAAAATGTGTTATCCACAAGAATACATTAGGCAGTTTTTACGTACAATTACAATTTTGTATACTAAATTTATTCTTATCGGAAGAATAATAAGTCATGTGTGGGGGATATGAATAGTGGATGCTGAAATACAAATTTAAACCTTTTTGGGAAATGTGGAAATAGGTATCTGGGCTTGAGTGCTTGACTCTTGATAGGCTTTTCTTTGATACGAGGTATCTTTAAGTCCCACACTTTGACCCTTATTACGTGTCTCACCATCAAATTAATTTCTTTTAACCTTTCCATTCAACTAATTACATTATGTTTAAGTGGGCCTCCCTTACCCTCAAAGGTTTCTTTCTTTAGTTGTTGCAAAACATTATTAATTAAAAGATGAAAAACTACCAAGAATTTGTCTTTGCTAACTTGTTTTTACGTAAATATAGTATTTTTTAAAATTTTCACACCAAGTTAGCTTACGCTTTCTGTACAATTTCTTTTTCATATTGATGAACGGCCATCTTATTTAAAAATTAATTACAATTCGTTTGTGCCTTTTTAAGCCACTATTTGATTTGTTCAACTAGCGTTAGTCTAGATCGACATGCAAAGAAGATACATGGGGACTCTTCTATTTGGACGCTACTCGAAAACACAACATACCGTTAGTCTTGTCAGAGCGAAAGGTTGTTCTCTTTGACCAAGCTCGGCCATGTGAATAAGCACCGGACAATCAGGGTAATAAACATTAAGGAATAGCATTGAATGTACTTTTATTTGGTTATTGTGTAATATTTACAATATAGAGATTGTTCGAGTTTTGTGTCATAAATGTGCAACCTATTGTAACGCCCCAAAGATGTTTAAAGAAATAAAATAAACGTTTAAGTTTTGGGTTCAGATCGCAAAGTATCAACAATCATTCCTCCCATCGTCCTCCCTGTGTCTGGCCACCCTCCTGCATTGCTGCAGCGACTACTAAAACCTCAAACTTTGATCGAATTAACCAAATCCAACCGTTCTTTAACCTTCGCGAGAATTATTCGAACTTATACCTCGTTAAAATTTGAATTATTTAACCATTTATTCATGTCCACTCACAACTGCAAACTCATTCAACATCAGAGACTGTTTCAACTCTACTATTGATGAAATAATCAAATCAATCGAATAGTAACATACATAGAATCATTGTGAATTCAAACCCTTACGAAATTGCGGTTGAAATCCTGTAGTTACAATTGAAGCAGACTTGAAACACTTGAAAGTAGTATTGAAAACATTTGACTCGAAACTAAACAAATTAGCATTATATAAATAAGGGGTAATCTCCCATTCGACACCTTTAAACTCTCTTTGCATCCAATATTACACCAAACACGACCACGATCGATTTAGACTATTGCACATTCATCGAACTTACTGTTCAATCAAAATACATCTTTAAGTTATTTTGGACTACTTTTATCAGGTTATTGGTCTTAATCTCATTTGGAAGCAATGTAACTCCTCAATTGAAGTATATCAACTACTCAAAATCTACCTCATTTAAACCATGACTGTCGTTTCTTTACATAATCATCAGTTTGACTTCAATTGGGTAAATTTATTATACATATACACTATCAAACTTATGCTAAACAAAATCCCTAAGCTTGATTTGATTAACAAACTCCTTTCGATGTTCAATTTGATTGATCAAATTCTAGGGTTTTTATTCAATTTGAGAGTTTCTTGTCAAAATTATATTTATTTTATTTTTATCAAGCTTAACTCAAACATGGGCTTGTAGCCCACCAGTTAACATCTTAAACTAATATAGGGGAGACCTAGGTTCGACCATGGACACCCTTATATATTTTTAAACATAACTTTTATCATTTTTAAATTACATAAAATTGTTATCGTATTATTATATTAATATAAAAAATTATTTTGTTAATAATATTATTTTAGAGATCATTTTTAAATTACATAAAATTGTTATCGTGTTATAAGTGTAAAGGAAAAAAATAAAACAACAATAAACAGCTTTGAAAAATAAAAAATTAAAAACATTTTTTAGATATTCAAACAAAAAATCTCATTTAGAAGAGAAGGAAACTTAGTTAAATTACATAAAATTGTTATCGTGTTATAAGTGTAAAGGAAAAAAATAAAACAACAATAAACAGCTTTGAAAAATAAAAAATTTAAAAACATTTTTTAGATATTCAAACAAAAAAACTCATTTAGAAGAGAAGGAAACTTAGGGGGTTGTTTTTGGTAATTTGAGTAATTGCATAATAGCCCCCTAATTATTAAAAGAACTTTGTAATTTACATAAATAGCCCCTGAAGTGTAAATGGTCCAAAATACCCTTATATTTAACGGAATAAATTAACAGAGTTAATCTTAGGGGCCAAAACCGTTATAAAATGCAATATCAAGGTCTGATATGTCAAAAGATTTCTTTTTGGACTAAAAGGGTTAAACGGACTAAACCATAGGGGCCAAAATAGTAATTTACTCTTATATTTATTTTATTTTTATCAAGCTTAACTCAAACATGGGCCTGTAGCCCACCAGTTAACATCTTAAACTAATATAGGGGAGACCTAGGTTCGACCATGGGCACCCTTATATATTTTTAAACATGACTTTTATCATTTTTAAATTACATAAAATTGTTATCGTATTATTATATTAATATAAAAAATTATTTTGTTAATAATATTAATTTAGAGATTATTTAGAAATTTCTAGAAATTTACAGATATTTTAATTTCACATTCTATTATCTTTTAATGATCGTAAATGTTATAAAATTGTGTTTCCTATTTAAGGAAATCATGTGATGTTTATTAATTCAATTCAAAACATGTTTTGTTGATACTTATAATTATGTGTTCATAGTTAGGTAAACTAAATATTAACACAATCATTAATATATACAACCATGACAACAATGATAGATCTATTGGTTTGACAAACCTATCATATATGATTATTTGAGTGGTGACTGAAACTGGATTCTAGCACATTCATAAGGCTTTGTCTGCGTACCGCATAATTAGATTTGATTGTGGTTGATTTATTTTTTATGTTACACTTTTGTATCTATAAGTTTTGACATTGTCATATGAATTGAATTGTTTCAATAATTTTAATCACTTTATAAATATATGCAAAACCTATGTTTACTCACCAGCTAATTATCTAGCTGACTCATTACTTTTTCATATGATTTCAGAAGTTGTTGTTTAGTTGGATTACATGCAGACAACTAGGATGCTAGACCCAGATAATTAATAAGACTATCATTTTATGCTATTTGATTTATGTTTGAATGTAATGCATAGTTTAACTATTTAATGATAATGAAATTTGCATTTAATAATATGTCAACATATTTAATACTATTGTCATGAGCAATTGATTCACCTAGTCCGCTCAGATGATTCAGCCAGCAGTTGGGGTGTGACAAATCTAGTAGTCCATAATTTGCAGCCTATTTTGATTTGATTTTAATTTTGAAAGTTAAATTAAATTAAATAGTTAGTAGACCAAAATACCATTTAACCCTATTTTATAATTTTATCACATGTCAACACCTCATTTTTTGTTATACTTTTTAAGCAAATATTATTTTTAAGCAAATGCAAATCTTTCATAATTGTGCAAAGTAGAAAACCAATCTAGTGGTCCATAATTTGCTACATATTTTGATTTGATTTTAATTTTGAAGGGTAAAATGGTCTTTTGGCCTATTATATTAATTTATTATATATTTAAAACATCTTTCCTACTTAAATCATCATAACTTTTTTATATGTGCTTATTTTTTTATAAAAAAATATACCGTAAAAACAAGCTCTTCGTTATCTTTAATTAGAGTATAGTATTTGTCACACCCTCAATTTCCACAAACGGGGTATTACCGTTAGGCGCGTGACATACCAAGATCTCAGCCACTAGTTACACCAACGACACGACAGTTACAAAACATAATTTATCACTAACATTCATTTTCCCAAAACAAAGTTAAATACGTAAAAATGAAAGTAAATGCAAAAGCGTATTAGTTTGTAATTCAAGTGACGCAAACACGCGCAAAACCAAATATGTATAATATGTAGAAAATGTGTAAGGCCCCGTTCCCAGAAAGCCTCACAGTTGGTTAATCATAATAAAATCAGTTTAATAACAAAACATTGCAGCGGAAATAATTAGACATTCATTTAAAACTTAGAAACCATATCGTATTCATACATTTGTCCTTAAATAGAATAAAAACATAATGCATTGTTGAAAATACAATAAAGATTCATAAACAGGAATGCCATCCATAGCTCCCCAAGTAGCTCCGTGTGCCATCCTCAGCATCAGCACTTACCTGCCACTATTATGCATAAAAGTCAGCTTCGCTGAGTGAGTTCTAGTTTTAAATATTATAAGAAAATATAAACTTTATCCTTCATATAATGACCATGCATACAACATAGTATATAACATTACATGCATCATAATAAGCATGTTCATTATCTTTCATTCTTCCATTATCTTTCATTATCTTTCACTTTCATCATAAACGAGATTGCACAAAGCAAGAGCTCCATGTTGATCGACAACAAATGCCAATCCCTGTCGGTACACATGAAAACGGTAGCTAACCCCCGACAGTTGATCCACACTGCAAGGCACATAGCCCGCTCATGAATACAGATCCATCATCATACATCAGACTCACATAAGTAAAGTCTATCATAGTGTTTGCAAGACTTTACATCATCAAACGGGCCCGGGGGTAACATTCATTAAGTTTTACTTTTCATTAACATAATCTTCCACTTTAATATATAATACTTAACTTAATAAGCACACAACATAACAAGTACTAATCATCATAAAACATAACCGACCCTCCGCGAGACAACGGGGTTCGGTCGGGGGCGGCAGCCCCTGACAGCGGGGTCCTAGGGGCAGCAGCCCCTAGTGGGGTCCAAGGGGCAACGCCCCTGGCTGGGGCCGGGCTGCCAGGTCAGCGCGCGAAAAATTTTTATATTTAAGGATTTATATAGAACATTTACTTATAAAAAAATCGTTCTTCCTGTTAAAACCCCTTCAAATCTTGGTCATTTAAAAACGTAGATTTAGTATGCATAATAGCCCCAAAACATGGAAAACTTATAAATAGGGGATCTAGAACTCACCTGGATACCACGAATAACTTCTAGACTAAGCTTTCTAGGCTAGGATCACACTACACAGTCTGCAGACAAGTTAACACTCTAAGGGGTTAATTTCTGCCTAAAATCGCTGCTAATTTCGCTGCAAGATCAACAATTTCGCAGCTAGGTTCGCCAACAGTTTCGCTGCTAGTTTCACCAGCAGTTTCGCTGCTAGTTTCGCTGCGCTGGCCTTCGCTGACAGTTTCGCTGGCATCTTCGCTGCCAGTTTCACTGCCAGTTTCGCCCAACTTTTGTTGGAAAAACCATGTCTGCGAAACTACCTGCAAAATTATAGTTTCGCAGGAAGTCCTCATAGTTTCGCTGGTTGAATATGCAAATTCGCTGGATGCATATACAGTTTCGCAGATCGCATAAAAATCACGAACCAGTCCATTTTTAACCCAAAATCATAACTTTTTACGTCCAATCTCTTAGTTTATCATCCATGAGGCTAAATCTAAGCTTTATACATGTTTTCATACGTAAAAATGTGACCTTTATGCGATTCTTTGCAACATTTCAAAACCCAAAACCCTAGAATCCGTGTTTGATCTACAGAAGGGTTTAGAGGTCGATTCTTACCTGGATTTGTTGCTTCTTTCTTAGGTCTTGATGCTCCATTACCCAGATCTTCAATCTCTTAACCTTGAAAGCTTCAAATCTTGAGTTTTCTTCACTTTCTCTCTCTACTTTCTCTCTCTATGAATTTTGGTGGCTAGGGTTGTAATGAGGAAGATGAAGGCTGGTTTGGGTGCTTAAGGGCTGATTATGGGCCTTTAATCCCATAGGCCACTACCCAATAAGCCTAATTTAGCCCATGACCATTTCTTTACCTTATTAAAACACCCAATAATTAAGCCCATTATCCTTAATGACTCGTTTTGACTTTTCGGGGTGTTACAAGTCTCCCCCACTTATTTAGGTTTCGTCCTCGAAACCTGTCAGTCACCAAACAATTGAGGGTAAAATTTCCTCATCTCCTCCTCGGTCTCCCACGTAGATTCTGACCCTTTTCTGTGTCTCCACTGTACTCGTACTAGTGCAACCACTTTATTCCGTAAGTGCTTCTCTTTCCAATCAAGGATGGCCACCGGCTGCTCTACATAATTTAGCCGTTCATCGACTTCAATGTCTTCTAAGGGTACAACTGCATCATTATCTGCCAGATATTTCCTGAGATGAGATACATGGAACGTAGGGTGAATTCCACTCAACTCATCGGGTAGTTCTAATCTATAGGCCACTTCTCCTCTTTCCAATCAAGGATGGCCCTAATTTAGCCCATGACCATTTCTTTACCTTATTAAAACACCCATAGTTAAGCCCATTATCCTTAATGACTTGTTTTGACTTTTCGGGATGTTACAAAATGCAAATGTTTTCAGTTGACCCAACAAATGATGGATGATATGATGCAGTGATCCTAGCCATGCTCGTTTAAGAACCTGAAAGAAACATGCTAAAGTGTCAACACAAAGTTGGTGAGTTCACAGGTTTTGATAAACAGAACATAATGTAAACAGATTCAGTAAACAAAGTAATATCAATAGTTAACTAGTCTACTTAACAAGTTACTAAGTATATGAAGTTCGGAACCGAAGCTGACAATGTAAATGAAGGCCTCGGCTGTGGTTACCAAACCACAACAACATAAATTAGGTCAATTAAAAACCCGTTTGACATGCAGTCGTACGAGCGCGACTAGCCCATGTGGGGTTTGTCAAACCTAGTAAATCTACTCAGAATTACCTCGCTAAAATACATAAATAAACGGTTCGAGGATGAGGACTTAAGTTGGTATAACACTAGTAAAAATGTGACATTATAGTAATACCAATCAAATGAAAATACATTAGAACACATGTTTCTCTCCCCCAAAAGAGTACAAGTAAAGTGGGGCTGAAGATCACCTTAGGGTGCACGACAGACAATGAAACCAATTACCACAACGGTAACCTCAACCTATTACACAAATAGGTTTATAATTTTGTGCACAAAATATGCTTACTATGTCCAAGTCATATCACACAATGTTCAACCCAATTCAACGCATAAAATCAAGCTTTGACAACAATTCACACAAGAATTCATTACAAATCATCTATACACTATTTTGGGATGAAACCACTTGGAGGTGCTCCAAGACTCATGGGGTTATTTCCCAAGTTATTTATTTTGACCATGACCTCATCAAAATACAAACCATGTATCAAAACACTTGACCCTTTGTTTGCTGTCAAAAAAATACAGTTTTGACCTACCTTCACTAAAAAGGCAATAACTCGAGTTTTACACGTCCAAATTGAATGTGGGTGGACTTTCTGGAAACTAGACTAAAAAATACACAATTTGGATCCAAGAAACGCAGTGATTGAGGTTATTATCATCAAGTTACAACGCGAACAAGTTGACTAACAGAATCTGCCAGAATAAAAAAACATCAAATTTTAGACTAAACGTGCATTCTAACAATGTTCAAAGAATTCACAAGACCATGTTATCATATAAAAGAAGTTTGGACGCTCATCCAAGTGTCTTTCCACGTTCATAATCTTTATTAAAACTTAAACCATACGATTTAACTCAAACTTTTTTCAATGATCATTTCCTGACCCGATAACTACGTTTTCACATAATAATCAAAAAACAAAACCCATTTCTCCCAACTTTAATCGACTTCCAGCCCCATCATCAACCCTAATCTGAATTTATATCACCATAGCACAAAACCTATGATTTCTAACAAGGAACAAAGCAACACATGATCAAATCAAAGAATAACACACACAACAGACAAGAACAACCAAAACGCAGCCAATCGACTCATACCTTAGAATTTGGAGTGGCAGAAGGAAATCACATTATAGTGGATTGAGGATCAAGAGAGTGAGCGTATGAGAAGAGGAGAGGGTCGATAGGGAAAAGGATGGTGGTGATCGCGGCGGTTTGGTTGTGGAGGGGAGGATCAGCCGAAAGGGAGAAGGGAAAGAGGTTCACAATCGGTTGGGGGGAGTTTAGGGTTTTTGCATGGAGTGTGTGCATTATCTTGCATGTTAAGGGTCTTTTGTGGGCTTTCAGGTTGGGCCGGGTGCACATGTAATGACTACAAACATTTAACATCAACTACCAACACTTTTCCATGCTTGATTTTGTCTTCCAAATTTGTTTAGTTGGTAATTACAATGACAATTATTTATTTATAATAATATTAATTATTATTTAATAATCAAAGTTTGATTAATTATAATTTAATACATCCAATCATAATGGAGGAAGGTTAAGTTAAGGGAACAAGGTTAACCTGAGAACTAGGGTTGTCACATCATCCCCATGTTGAAGGAATTATCGTCCCGAAATAAAAATTAGAACATATGGTTTAGCGAAGAACACCAGGTTCAATGACCGGTTGCGTACGCCAACGATTTCCAAGAAACCCCAAAAGAAGTCCAAATGAAAGAATTTATGAAGGTTTTGTGAGATTTGTGGCATCATCCCCTTGTCGAAGGGAATTTCGTCTCGAAATTGAAAGAAAAGATATCATGAGAATGATACCTTTAAGAAGTAGATGCTTGATCTTTGAACAGTTGTGGATATGTAAGGCCCCGTTCCCGGGACGCCTACAGTTGGTCATTCATCGCACATAAAACCTACATTTACATTCATACTTCATAAACATCGCAGCGGAACATTTAAAATAAGCTTTCATTTCTATATAAATGCTTTTACAAGTTAATACAACATTCATTACAAAATAGTTGTTCGCATTACAATGCAAAAACATTAACCAAAAGAATGTCATCCCAAAAGAGCCGAGTAGCCTTGCCGTGCCATCCTCAGCAATCATTACCTGTCAACTGGAAAACATATAAAAAGTCAGCGTTGCTGAGTGAGTTCTAGTTTATAATAAAACATACTTTATTTTCATTAAAAACTATTCCTTTCTCATGCGATCATTCAACATACGTATACACAGATAATGTCATTATTATCTTTCATCTCATTCGTTATCTTTCGTTCCTTTCATACATTCATTCATTCTTCCGAGTCTGTTGCGACGGCAGAGTCGCTCACCTCAATAGCAATCTCAATGATTGCACGCTATCCGAGTCTGTTACAACCATAGGGTTGCTCACCTCATTACCCATCTTAATGATAGCAAGCTATCCGAGTCTCTTGCAACAACAAGGTTGCTCACCTCATGGCAACATCACGATAACACGTTACTCGAGTCTCTTGCAACGACAAGGTTGCTCACCCCATAGGCAATCTCAATGATTGCACTTCATCCGAGTCTCTTGCAACATAAAGTCGCTCACCCCATATATATATGCTTGCAAGCCTTTCCTTCGTTCATTCATCATTCATTAGTGCATGCATTCTTACTTCATGTTCCTCTTTCATTATCTTTCGCTTTACATTACATAATACTTCATTCATTCATTAACATGACATGTAAAGCCACGAGAAAGATAAGCTTACATCATAATAAGGAACATACCATACACATTCATCATCATCATACAGGGCAACATCATATATACATAACATGCTTAAACATGTAACATCATCATCATCATGCCCTACATGCTCACTAAGGCCATAACGATCATCTTACATGCTCTTACGAGAAACTTTACGTTAAAACTTACATCTGCACCTTCCCCCGAAGGCCAGAGTCAAACTACACTTTCCTTCGAGTGCAACAGCCCTATTCGGGCGTATGGACACCCTTCAGTTGCATGGCCTCCATGCGACTGAACATCAAGCGATTGGACTCATGCGGTTGAACATATATGCGAATGAACATTCAATCGTGCGTATGGACCTCATGCGGATGGAACTACTGCGAAGGGCACCTATGCGACTAGCCTCATGAGAATGGACTCATGCGACTAAGCATCTATGCGACTAAACCCTTAGTCGTATGACTCCCCATGCGACTGGACTCCCAGTCGTGCGAATGAAACCTTAGTCGTGCGATTGACCCTCAATCGTGCGAATGAATCCCAATCGTGCAATGACCCTCAATCGCCTCTCAATCGGCCGTATGGCCTCCATTCGATCGCCTAGCCCTAGCTGATGTAGAATGGAGTTCTTCCAGAACCCAATCTGCCATTTTCGGCCTCCAAGCTCATCCAAACCCATTCTAAGCCTAAATTAACCATCCTAGACCTTAGGAATGCATACCACAACACCATACAAGCACACACAAGCCCGGAAACATACACGAAACGCATCACACACATCACACCCAAATGGGTCAAACACATACTCACACCAAAAACGGGTTTTGATATTTTCCAGCCCAAAATCGGTTGAAAACAAGTAAAAGTGGGGTCCTAGAACTCACACAAACAAGCACAACGTCAAGGGCTTCGATTTGGCTTGCTACACGACGAGTTTGGCCACCCGAATCACCCGAACCGACCCTTTTTCTCTTTTCTTCTTCTTTCTCTCTTCTCCTCTCTTTGAAAGCTGAAATGTGGGGTGTGGGGAGAGTTGGCTGCCCTCTCCCTACTAATATCACCACATTTCCAACTTTTCTTCGTTGGCGAGTTTGGTCCCTCAACTTTGAACTTTATTTCCTTTTTCTTCCTTCGTTGGCTTCTAACAATAAATATTCTGGTGTTACAGGATACTTCTTCTTCCTTTGATCCTCACGTTCCCTAGTAAATTCTTGAGTTCCACCTAACGTGCACAATAGAAATCTTGCTACGCTTTAGGTTTTTGACCTCTCGATCCATAATCTCAACTGGTTCCTCAATGAAACAAAGCTGTTCATAAATTTCCAGTTCCTCTAATGGAACAACGAGTAATTCATCAGCTAGACATTTCTTCAGGTTTGTAACATGCAACACATTATGAACACCATCGAGTTCCATAGGTAAGTCCAGCTGATAAGCTACTGGACCGATCTTTTTGACAATCTCAAACGGTCCAACGTATCTAGGGTGTAGCTTTCCACACTTCCCAAAGCGTATCACACCTTTCCAAAGTGAAACCTTTAATAATACCTTGTCACTAACTTAAATTCCAAAGGTTTTCTCCTTTGATATGCGTAACTTTTCTGACGATCACGAGCTGCCACCATACGATTACGAATCTAAACAATCTTCTCTGTGGTTTCATGAATAAGTTCAGCACCAGTTAACTGACTATCACCGACTTCAGTCCAATAGAGAGGTGATCTACACTGTCTGCCATAAAGTACCTCAAATGGTGCGGCTTTGATGCTCGTGTGGTAACTGTTGTTCTAAGAGAAATCAACCAAAGGCAGATGGGTTTCCTAACTATTTTCAAAGTCAATAATGCATGCCCTAAGCATATCTTCTAGGGTTTGAATTGTGCGTTCTATCTGACCATCTATCTGAGGATGATAAGTCGTGCTCATATCCAGACGAGTGCCTAATGACTTCTGCAGTGACTGCCAGAAGTGCGTGAATCGCGCATCACAATCATAGATGATCGAGAGTGCCACGCCATGTCGTGACATAATTTCCTTCAAGTAAATCTGTGCCAGTTTGTCCATCTTGTAGGTCTGACGAATGGCTAAGAAATGTGCGGACTTGGTCAAACGATTCACTATCACCCAAATGGTATGGTTTCCAGTCTGTGAACAAGGTAAATTAGTGACAAAATCCATAGAAATATTCTCCCATTTCCATATTGAAATTTCTGGTTGTTGAAGCAAACCTGATGGCTTCTGGTATTCCACTTTGACCTTAAAGCAAATCATACACTTGGATACGTAAGTGGCAATTTCAGCTTTTATGTTAGGCCACTAGTAGATGACCTTCAGGTCTTGATACATCTTGTCAGATCTAGGATGTACTAAATAACGGGACTTGTGAGCTTCATCCATCACCAATTCCCTGAGATTTCTACACAAAGGAATCCATACCCGGTCTTCATAGTAACGAAAACCATCTGACTTCTCCTGTAATAATTTCTCAGCTCCTCTAAGAGATTCTGACTTAGTGTTCTGTTCCTGTAATGCCTCAACCTGGGCATTCTTAATCTGTGATGGTAGGTCAGAATGGATGTAACACCCGAAAAATTTAAAGAAGAGAAAAAGGGGGAGAAAAAGGGGAAGAAAAAGAAAGAAAAGCCAAATAACCCAAGTCAAGGGGTTAAATGTGTAAAAAGGAAAAAAATTATGTAATTTTGTACAAAAAGGTGGCATGGCCGCCCACACCTTTTGCACATCTTCTTTCCATCGGATTCTAGAGAGAGAAAAAGCAGATTTTCTCTTGGGTTTTAGAGAGAAGAAGAAGAAAAAACTGATTCAAGGTTAGTTTTTGGTGTTTTAAGTTGTTCTTGACTGATTTTCAGTCTCGGGTATGTGCTTATGTGTTTATATGTGTTCGGTTGTGTGTTTTTGGGTTGTTTAGGTGTTTGAACTCATAGTGCATTCAGGTGTGAAGAAGTTATACACGAAAGTTGCAAGAGGTGAGTTCTAGATCCCCATTTATAAATTTTTTAACTATTTTGGGGCTGGAAATGCATGAAATAATGTTTTTATCAATATTGGGTGTGTACCCGTATGATTGTGTAGGTGCTATAGTGGGTGGTGCATGTTCGGGAATGATTTTGATGATATTTATGATTTTATGCCTGTTTATGATGCTTAGTATGTTAGTAACTAGGCTTAAAACAGGTTAGAAATGGATTTGGGGCCTAAAAATGATGTTAGTTAGAAAGCAGTTGGCCATGCGCCTAAGTGCCCATGCGCCTAAAGTTCAGGTGCCCCAACAGTACCCATACGCCTAGGATTATGCCCAAAATGCCTAAGTGTTCCCATGCGCCCAACTGCCTAAACGCCCAAGTGCCCATGCGCCTAAGTCAGGCTCATGCGCCTGTATAATGTCCATGTGCCTAGAATTTACCTAGACGAATAAGTGTTGGCCATGCGCCCGTATAGTGCTCATGCGCCTAGAGTTTCCCATGCGCCTAAGTTTTCCCATGCGCCTGCATAGTGGCCAAGCGCCTGCATAGTTTCCATGCACCTAAAGACTTAGAATTTATTCTGAATTTTTGGAAAAAAGGGTTTTTAGGCTATGACTTGGAATGTTCACGGGAATGATGTATGATGATTGTATGATGTGTATGATGATGTTATCAAAGATTTTGACCTATTTCTTTATGTTCCTTATTACGTATTATTTCGTGGCTTTACGTGGTGTGATTATGGTAATGAACGTAAAGTATTATGTAATAAAAAGCGGAAGTTAATGATAATGAAAAGTGGAACGTAAAGAATGAATGAATGCATGCATGAATGAAAGGATGGATGAAAAGTCTTGCAAGTAAATGAAAGGAGGTGCACAACTCTAAAATGTTGTTAGCTCAACTGTGTGTGGTTTAGCTAACCCATAAGGATACACACATGGGTCTAGTCTTTATGATTGACCAAACGAACGGGACCCTTGTTGCTTACCCCGGTACTGGTGTCAGGCCACCGGGCACCATGTATGGGGGTCTATTTATAGACTTCGGCCCAGTACCCGCTTTATGCATGATGGTGGGATGTAGCACATGGCATTGGTCCAGATGAAAGTGAAAGATAATGATGAATGATAATGAATGATGATGAATGATAATGAATGACGTACGATGATGAATGATGATAGAAGATAATAATGAGTATTATCTATGTGTACGTATGATGTGTGATCACGAATGAAAGTAAAGGAAAGGTTTTAAGCGAAAGTAAAGTATTTTATTTATAAAACTAGAACTCACTCAACAGCGGTGACTTTTATGCATTTTTCAGTTGGCAGGTAATGGTTGCTGAGGATGGCACGGGGTGAAGCTACTTGGCAAGTTTTGGATGGCATCTATTTTATGTTATAATGATGTTTTTTTGTTGTAATGCAATTAAATAATATTTTGTAACGATTAACAATGTTGTATTATTTGGCAAAAGCGATTATTAATATATGAAATGGTATTAGTTAAATGATTCCGCTGTGTTGTTTAAATAAAGTTTATGTATTTTTAAGTATGATGTGCAATGATTATCTGACTGTAAGTGTTCCGGAAACGAGGCCTTACAATGGATGGTCAACTGTAACGCACAGACTCGACAAGGCTTTTGGGTTTCCTTGTGACTAAGGGCGTTGGCTACCATGTTAGCCTTTCCCGGATGGTACTTGATGGCACAATCGTCATCATTCAGTAACTCCAACCATCGTCGCTATCTCATGTTTCGTTCCTCTATTCGTAAATATGTTGTAGACTCTTATGATCAGTGAAGATCGTACATTTGGTTCCACAAAGGTAATGCCTCCAGATCTTGAGTGCGAATACTACAGCTCCCAACTCCAAGTCATGAGCTGTATAGTTCTTCTCATGCACCTTAAGCTGTCTTGATGCATAAGCTATCACCTTCTCGCATTCCATCAACATGCAACCCAAACCCTAGATTGACGCGTCACGATACACCACGAAATCGTCTGTTCCTTCTGGTAACGCCAAATCAGTGCACTACATAGTTTGTCCTTAAGCGCTTGGAAAGATGCTTCTTCTTTACTACCCCACTTGTAAACGTTTCGCTTGTGAGTCAGGGCAGTCAAAGGCTATGCAAGTTTTGAGAATCTTTCTATGAAACGCCGATAGTAACCCGCTAATCCCAGAAATTGGTGCACCTCAATAGGCGTCGTCGCCGCTGGCCATTTCTTGATTGTCTCAATCTTAGATTGATCAACATGAATGCCATTATCATTAACCACATACCCTACGAATTGTACTTCTCTCATCCAAAAGTCACATTTGGAGAACTTGGCATATAATTGTTCGGTTTTTAGAAGCTCTAGAATAGTCCTTAAGTGTTCCTCATGTTCCTCCCTATTCTTGGAATAAATAAGTATGTCTCCAATGAAGACGATGACAAACTTGTCTAAATAGGGTTTGCAAACACGGTTCATGAGATCCATAAAGACTGCAAGAGCGTTCGTCAAACTAAATGGCATGACTGTGAACTCAAAGTGCCCATATCGAGTTTTGAAGGTTGTCTTGGATATGTCTTCTTCTCGAACCCTAAGCTAATGATATCCAGACCTCAAATCAATCTTTGAATAGTAACTCGGTCCTTGCAGTTGATCAAACAGGTCGTTGATACGTGGAAGAGGGTAATGATTCTTTATGGTAACCTTGTTCAATTCTCGATAGTTAATGCACATCCGAAAGGTTCCATCCTTCTTCTTCACGTATAACAGAAGCGCCCCAAGGTGTAGAACTTTGACATATGAAGCCTTTGTCTTGCAGTTCCTGCAACTGTTTCAACAATTCTTGAAGCTTGTTCGGTGCCAAACGATATGGCCCCCGAGTGATAAGGGCAGCTCCTTGTGTCAACTCGATCTGGAACTCTACTTGCCTGTGTGGAGGAAGACCAGGTAAGTCCTCGGGAAATACCTTAGGAAAATCTCTAACAACAGGAATGTCTTCCAGTTGCTTCTCCTTAGTGGTCTTTTCAGTAACTAGGGCTAAAGTCGTTGAATGCCTTTTCTCAAACACTTCTGAGCTTTCATGTATGAGATGATGCCGACCATAACACTACTCTTGTCGCCTTCCACCATGAGTATCTCTCCATCAGGCAAAGGTAGTCGGATGAGTTTCTCGTGACAAATGATTTTGGCTTGGTTCCTAGACAACCAATCCATGCCGACAACGACATCAAAGCTACCGAGTGTAATAGATAGAAGATCAATATCAAACTCATGCCCAGAAAAACTTATCTTACAACCCGGTATATATAGGAAGACTCTATGATCTTACCATTAGCTATTTCTACTATATAATTCGTGTCTAAGGTTTTAGAGTTAACATCTAGCAATCGACTGAACTTATGTGAAATGAAACTCCTATGTACACCAGAATCAAACAGAACAAAGGCAAAACAATCGTTGTTAGGAAATTTACCAGTTATAGTAGAAGGATCATTATGGGCCTTACCTGAACCAATGATGAAGGCTCTACCCTTGGCACCACCATTTCCATTACCACTGCCGTTGCCATTGCGGTTATCAGCACCATTTCCACCACCATTGTTTTTCTTTAGTTTTGGGTAGTTTCTCTAGAAGTGCGTGGGTTGACCACACTCGTAGCAGCCTTTTTATTCCTCCTGTTATGCTGGTTGCTTAGCTGTTAAGTTCACACGACAGTTCTTAGTAGCGTGCCAAACTTACCACATCTCTCGCATGTATTTTTATTGCAAGGCCTGTTGTGGTGGTAGTTGCACTTGTTGCACTTAGGTAACGTCCCAGTGTAGCCACCATCATGCTATGATGAAGAGGATGATTGGTTGGATGAAAGAGAGTTGTTGAACTTCCAAGACTGTAGTGTTTGTTGCTGAGAATTATTTTGCTTGTTATTGGGACTAGACTCCCATTTCCTCTTGTTGTTAGCATCGATGGTAGTTGACGTAGAACCGCGCGGGGGTAGCTTATCCTGCGCAACAGCCTAGTCCGTTAGCCTGTGGGCCAGGCTGATCCTTCCTGTATGGTGTTTGGTCTGGAAGCGGTGACCATACTTTAGATTTCAGGTGACAATCCATGAAGATACCTCTCAATACTCAAGGAAGGAGGGTTGAACATGTTAGGGCATAATGTAGCAAGCTCATGAGATCGAGTGGTGTACGCCTCGATCTCCGAACCCGTCATCTTGAGGTTCCAGAATTCTGCCTGTAACTTCTGTGCCTCTTCACGGGGGCAATATTTTTCCTTCATTAGATTCTTGAAATCTTCCCAGGTTGTCTGGTTGGCAATCTCACCACCTAACATCTGTACCTAGGTGTTCCACCAGGATAGTGCAGCTCCATCTAGAGTGTCGGTGGCGTACTTAACCCGACTTGCCACCGGGCAATTGCACATCTCGAATACAGATTCGAGTTTTGAAGGAGTCCTACGGCTCCTTCCGCTCCGGTGAATGGATTGGGTTTACAGTCCATAAAGGACTTGAATGTGCAGGCTCCTTGACCTGCAACGAATTTAGATCAGAACTTTGAAATTTTGAATGGATGTTACAACTTAACAAGACTGAAGGAACATTAACGTCAGGAATGAATTTGGTATTGCTTACCTATCGGAGCGGCCTGCGAATTTAGGTTGAGGTTTGCTAGCGCGTCAGCCACATGCTGGTTGATTAAAGCCGCTAGCTCTGCTTGTGTCATGTTAATGGTGCCACGACCATGTCCATGTCCGCGACCATGTCCAGACATTCTTAACAATCACAACATACAAAAATAAGTAATATGAAACATATCTACTTCATTTAAGTACAAGTAATTAAAAGAATTTAGCACACACACAACTAATGGGTTCAAATAATAATTTCTGATCAAATGAATTGTAAGTACGTCTACGATAAATCAAACCAAATACTAAAATCCAAAAACATCAGTTGGATGGGAAACAACCCTTCCCATATAGGTGTGAAAATAAATGAAAGTCTAATGGATAGAAAAATAAAATGGATAGACTAGGAAAATCAGTGAGAGTCGATGGATCCAACGCTGTTTTCCGGTTCATCGTCGGGCTGTTCCTCGGGCTCTTCCTCCTATTCCTGCTCCGGATCCTCCTCTGGTGCCTCCTCCGGTTCCTCCTCGGGATCTTCTTCCTCGGGTTTCGGCGCAGCGTTCTGAGCGAAGACTTGACCCTCTAGATTTTCAAGTCGTTTTTCACCACCATTGACGTGTTCGACTAGTCCAGTGACACGGTCCACCTGGTTGTTGTAGTGACTCACGAAATCGTCGAACCGTTTCTTTAGTTGTTTGACTTCCTCAGTAGACTCTCATGCTATTTTCTTCAACATCTTGTTTTCAACCCGAAATTCAGCAACGCGTTTACACTCCATGTGTAGGGTGGCTGCCATAGCTGCCATGGCCTGCTCGGGGGGACAAGGAAGGGGAGGTAAAGTAGGAGCATTGGGGTTCCTAGTTGGGTAGACCTAGTGCGAGGCCTGCTCTCAGGAGGTAAAGGGACATTCTTCTCCTGAATTAGGCTGGTCATATACTGAGAATAATATTCCCACCTATGAACTGGTGGATACTGGGTTAAAGCAAATGGTTGGTCATAGTCAAACTCCTCGTTGTCATTATGACACAGTGGCCAATGGTACAGACCCGTTGGTGGAGGTATAACATCGTAGTATATAGGCCTCTTGCCTCGAGAAGAAGATGAAGGCGTAGATGATGAAGATGTCATTCCTGCAAAGAACCGCTCACTGGAATGAGCAACAGCAAGCAATCCAGCGAGTAAGTGATGTGCTCCAAATTATACATAAAAATCCTATCAAAAGCACATCAATTATTCCTTAATATCTTCCTTAAAATGATGAAAATGTACTTAAAAGTGTTAAACTGTGTTTTCAGGTGTTTAAAAGGGCAAGATGGACAAAAGAAGCATATTTAACAAGAAATTGAAGTGATCCGAGCTTTGGAGTCCAAGCATGGGGCCGTGCCTCATTAAGCACGCCCCCATGCCTTGCTAGAAAAATACCCCCGTGCTTGGACATCTGACAAGGACAAAAGTATTGTCCCCTAAAAGTAGACACGGGGCCGTGCCACAACCACCACACGGGGCCGTGCCCTATTTAGCACGGGGCCGTGCCCAACATAACCTGCATGTACGAGCCGACCAACTTTCGTAAGCATTGTACTAGCACGGGGCCGTGCCTTTTAGGCACGGGGCCGTGCTTAAACACTCCGGAAAGCCTATAAATAGAAGCCTAAGTTCACCATTTTTGGCAAGCTTTGGTGGGAGAGTTACTCTGCAGAATTCTCTCGGGATCAAGACTTCAAGATCATTTGGAGGCTCGGGAGGTGCATACAACACTTGGAAGAAGCTTGGGATCGTCTAAACGTCATCCATTGTGGATTATCGTTTGATTGTTCCATTTCACCGATGATTACATATCTATCTTCTTTGTTATCTGTTGTTATGTTCAAGCTCATTATGAGCTAAACTCTATTTATCATCCTAATCGGATGAAACTTATGTAATTTGTGATGAACTAATGGTGTGATAAATATTATGTTAATGTTATGGTGGTCTGGGGAAAACTATTGATGGGTAGCATCTACATTTGAACGGGAAGTTATAAATTTATGGTTTGTGATTGTGATTGTCATACAAGGTTGAAAACCGTATGATTAACTTTCATTCGCGAAACCGGTCTTCATAATAAATCCATGGCTAATGAACTAGAAATGGTTATTAGAAATCATATCACTTTAACTTTCTGATCATTTGCGGGTTCCCTTTTATTAGTTGAGAAATCTTCAGTAATTGTTACGGTTTTCTAAAATTAATGGTATGTTAGGAAGGAACCTGATCAACTCTCTTTTTAACATTAAGTTATGTTTTCAGAAATCGTATGTCAAATAGGTCACAAAAGATTTACCTACATTACTAGGGCTTTGATCTGAGCAGTAAACTCAGCCTGACAGGATCAAGTCACTACGGCAGCAGGATAGACGAGAAATCGCGCCAGCTCATCTTTATAAACATTAACATAATTACATTAATCCATATCTTAAATCACACCACCAATTCATCACGGTTACATAAGTGGAGTCTAATTAGGATGATAACTTTTATTCCCTGTTTTAAATCCAAACGCTTCAAATCTTAGTTTACTTTCTTTCTATTATTGTTTATTTTAAACCCTAAAAATCTTTCCAATGAAAATTATCACTTTCTTTAACAAAAACCAAATCTGATAGTCAAACATCAAGTTTGTTGAGTAGGCTAGGTGTGTCCACGGATTGATACTCGGTTCTTACCAACACTATATTACCACACGACAGGTACACTGCCTTTTGTGTGTGGTTTAGTATTAGTAATAACCAATTAAAACTGAATCTGTGCAATAAATCTTTATTAAAAAAATATATACTATCTGCACCCATCAAGTTTTTGGCGCCGTTGCCGGGGACACACGGACTTGAAAGACAAACTAAAATTTTGACTATCTTGTATATAACTTGTTAATATATTTTGTTTAAACTTCATTTTTATTTTTAGGTAGTTTGCCTTAGTTAGTTTAGTTATTTTTGCCTGATTCATTTTAAGCCTTAGTTAGTTTATGCTTCTTTAAGTTAGTGTATGTCCGACTCGTCTAGTTCTGAACTTGTTCCGCCTCTTCCGGAACCCGAACGACTTTTCCGTCAAAGATTGCGCAAAAGATCACAACAAGCACCAGTCATTGAAGAAGACATTTTGGAAGATACACCATCCGAAGAAGACATGGCTAACCAAGACGAGGAAATGAAGATGACACACTATGCCACACCGTCAATAGATGGTTATGAGTCTAGTGTTGTCCAACCAGCAATGCGGCCAACAATTTCGAGATTAAGTCTAGTATTATCCAACTCGTAGAAAACTCTGTTCAGTTCCATGGGTTACAAGACGAAGATCCTAATGCTCACATCTCACGATTCCTTCGTATCTGTGCGACCTTCAAAATCAATAACTGTTCAGACGACGCCATTCGACTAAGACTTTTTCCATTTTCACTTCGAGGCCGAGCCATCGATTGGCTTGATTCACTTCCGCCTGGTTCCATCACCACATGGGCGGAAATGGCTGAACAATTCCTTTTGAAATACTTTCCACCCGATCGCACTGCCAAACTAAGAAGCAGCATCACAAGTTTTCGCCAAGACGACGATGAATCATTACACGCAGCATGGGAGAGATATAAAAGTCTCCTTCGGAGATGCCCACATCACGGACTGATCTGTGGCTGCAGTGTCAAACCTTTTACGATGCAATCAGCGGAGCCCACAAGCAAGCGGTAGACCAAAGTGCGGGAGGAGATTTTGGAAGTGTCACGCCAACAGAAGCATATCAAGCCTTAGAAAGAGCAGCTAAGAAGAGCTTTGCCTACAATCCCTTAAAGACCAAACCCAGTTCTAAAGGTATTCATCAAGTAGACTCTGAAACCCTAATTGCAGCCCAATTAGAAGCTCTAACCAAAAAATTCGAACAATTGCAAAGCGAGCTAAAGAAAACTCCAACACGATGCAACACATGTGGAAATTCACACAAGACCACAACGAGTGCCCACAAGGCATTATGATGGTTGAAGATGTTGACTACGTAGGAGGCCCAAACAACTCATACAATTCAAATTGGAGAAGCAACTCGAATTACAGAGATGCTGGCAATAACCAACAATCATCTGGATTCAACCGAAGGCCACCTTACCAACAACAAAAACCACCATACCAAGGTCCAAGCAGTAGTAACCAAGACCGTGGAGCATCATCAATGGAAGACTTATTGCAGCAATTGTTGTTAACCACACAAGCCACAGATGAGTACATCCGGAAATCTGATCGAAGAAATGAGGAGAGGTTCTAAAGAAACGAAGCTGACATCAAAAGCAACAAAGCATCATTACAGACCATAGAGCACCAAGTAGGTCAAATAGCACAACAACTATCTGAAAGACCTCAAGGAGCTTTGCCCAGCAACACTGTGACAAACCCTAATGCTCAAGTCAAAGCCATCACCACCAGGAGTGGCAAAACCACTCAAGGTGATGCACCCGCATTACAACCCATCCTTGAAGAAGTAGAAACTGAAACTCCAAGTAATGCGAGTGATAAGCAAAAGCAACCTGTTGTTATTGAAGAACCAGCAAAGAAATACGTTCCACCACCACCTTATGTTCCACCACCTCCATATCCAGGTCGTTTGAGACAACAAAGAATGGAGGCACAATATGGCAAATTCCTTGGGTTGTTCAAGCAACTCCACATCAATCTGCCCGGTGGAGGCCTTAGCACAAATGCCAAACTACGCTAAGTTTCTAAAAGGTGTCTTGTCAAACAAAAAGAAGCTGGAAGAGTTATCACACGTAGTTTTGAATGAGGAATGCTCTGCAGTTCTTCAAAACAAACTACCTCAAAAGATGACTGATCCAGGAAGTTTCACCATACCTTGCCTAATAGGAAATCTTTCTGTCAGTAATGCGTTAGCTGATTTAGGTGCAAGCATTAACCTTATGCCTTATGCGGTTTTTGAAAATTAAACCTAGGTGAACCTAGACCTACCCGTATGAGCATCCAGTTAGCTGACCGTTCTGTCAAATATCCGAGGGGCATCGTTGAAAATCTCTTAGTTAAAATTGACAAATTCGTATTTCCCGTTGATTTTGTGATCCTTGACATGGATGAGGACAAAAATGTTCCTCTTATCCTAGGTCGACCTTTCTTAGCGACTGCTCGAGCCCTCATTGATGTTTGTACAGGCAAACTCACGCTTAGAGTAGACGAGGAGGAAGTAACTTTCGATATAGGCCAATCCATGAAACACCCTCAACATCATGATGACTCACTCTATTACGTTGATGCTTGCGATTCGATCATAAGCCGTCATTTGAAGGAAACCCTTCAAAATGAAGCTTGCAACACTCAATTAATAGAAGTCCAAATCACCGAACCCATCTGTGAGAACCAAATCATTCCAGAACTTGAAGTTGATGAAACATCATTTCATCAAAAAAGCATTGAGTCAAAAAAGCCAAACCTTCTATCAAAGACCCTCCAGTTTTAGAGCTCAAAGAAAGAATTCCATCTCATCTCGAATACGCTTTTCTTGAAAACACATCTCAACTTCCTGTCATAATCTCATCCGCCTTATCAATTGATGAGAAGAACAAGTTGCTCAATGTGCTTAAGGCACACAAACGAGCAATTGCATGGAAAATCATGGACATCAAGGGAATCAATCCATCCTTTTGCACTCATAAAATATTGATGGAGGAGAACTTCAAATCCGTCATTCAACCTCAAAGACGTTTAAACCCGAGCATGCAAGAGGTGGTGAAGAAAGAAGTAATCAAACTGCTAGATGCCGGTTTGATTTACCCTATTTCTGATTCGCCTTGGGTCAGTCCCGTCCAAGTTGTTCCAAAGAAAGGAGGAATGACTGTTGTAACTAACGAGAAGAATGAGCTTATTCCCACTCGTACGGTTACAGGATGGAGAGTTTGCATAGACTATCGCAAACTCAATGACGCCACAAGGAAAGATCACTTCCCTCTTCCTTTCATCGACCAAATGCTTGAGAGATTGTCTGGAAAAATGTTCTATTGTTTCCTGGACGGTTTCTCAGGTTATTTTCAAATTCCTATTGCTCCCGAAGATCAAGAGAAGACGACATTCACCTGTCCATATGGCACATTTGCTTATCGGCGAATGCCCTTTGGATTGTGTAATGCTCCTGCTACATTTCAAAGATGCATGGTAGCAATTTTTCATGACATGATTGAACACTCAATGGAAGTTTTCATGGATGATTTCTCCATCTTGGAAACTCATTCGAGCAATGTCTTGAAAATCTGGAAAAGATGCTGGTTAGATGTGAAGACTCCAACCTTGTTTTAAATTGGGAAAAGTGCCACTTCATGGTTACGGAAGGAATAGTGTTAGGACACAAAATCTCTCGAGCGGGGCTTGAAGTCGATCAAGCCAAAGTCGACACTATTTCTAAACTTCCGCATCCCACAACCGTGAAAGACATCAGAAGTTTCCTAGGACATGCAGGATTCTACCGTCGTTTCATAAAGATTTCTCAAAAATCGCTCGACCAATGACTCAACTTCTGAGAGAAAGACGCGCAATTCGTATTTTCTGATGAATGCATTAGTGCATTCAAATTGCTTAAGGAGAGACTGGTAACTGCTCCAATCATGGTTTCCCCAGATTGGACGCTACCATTTGAACTCATGTGCGACGCAAGCGATTTCGCGGTAGGAGCTGTATTAGGACAGAGGAAAGACAAGCAATTTCACCCAATTCATTATGCGAGCAAAACCCTAAACGACGCACAAGAAAACTACACTACCACCGAAAAAGAACTTCTTGCGGTAGTTTTCGCATTTGACAAATTCCGCTCGTATCTCATCCTTTCAAAAACAATTGTTTACACCGATCATGCAGCCCTTCGTTATTTGTTCAACAAACAAGATGCAAAGCCGAGATTGATTCGTTGGATTCTTCTGCTTCAAGAATTTGACATCGAAATTCGTGATAAGAAAGGAGCGGAAAATATCATCTCTCGCGTCTTGAGGATTCAAGTCCTTCACAAACTGAGGAAGTCGCAATAAACGACAATTTTCCTCACGAATTCCTTATGCACATTCAATCCTCAATCGATGAACATCCTTGGTTCGCCGATTTTGCAAATTACTTAGCAAGCGGAATCCTTCTCAAAGGAATGACTTATCAGCAAAAGAAGAAGTTCTTTACTGATATCAAACATTACTATTGGGAGGACCCGTATCTGTTCAGAATCGGTGCAGACCAACTCATTCGAAGATGCGTATACGGAAGTGAAGCAGAACAAATTCTAAGGCACTGTCATGAAGGACCCACAGGAGGACACCATGGAGCAACCTTAACAGCCAAGAAAGTATTTGACTCTGGATTTTACTGGCCCACGATCTTCAAAGATGCTCACAACATGGTACGCACCTGTGATGCATGTCAAAGAGCAACCAATATCTCAACACGGGATGAGATGCCTCAGAAACCAGTTCAAGTATGCGAGGTATTTGATATATGGGGTATTGATTTCATGGGGCCATTCCCGGTGTCATTTGGCAATCGTTACATCTTGGTAGCAGTTGATTACGTTTCAAAATGGGCTGAAGCTCAAGCCCTGCCTACTAATGATGCCAGGAACGTTGTCAAATTCCTTAAGAAAAATTTTCTCGTTTTGGTGCCCCCAAAGCTCTGATTAGTGACCGAGGAACTCATTTCTGTAACAATCAGCTTGAAAGAGCAATGGCACGTTATGGAGTTCACCATCGCTTTACAACTGCTTACCATCCACAAGCAAATGGGCAAGCCGAAGTCACTAACCGAGGTATCAAACGAATCCTTGAGAAAACTGTAGGTCAAAACCACAAGGACTGGTCTACCAAGTTAGATGATGCATTATGGGCTTTTCGAACAGCCTATAAGACTCCCATCGGACAAACACCGTTTAAACTAGTTTATGGGAAGTCGTGTCATCTACCTGTGGAACTAGAGCACAAGGCCTTTTGGGCACTTAAAGCAGCAAACCTGGACCAAGACCTTGCAGGAAAGAATCGATTCCTACAAATTCACGAATTGGAGGAATTGAGGGAACAAGCGTACGAAAACGCTAGGGTTTACAAAGAAAAGACAAAGAAATTCCACGACGCTCGATTAAAGAGCACAAAACGATTTCATGTGGGAGAACGTGTCTTACTGTATAACTCTCGTTTACGTTTATTTCCCGGAAAACTGAAATCACGTTGGTCTGGACCTTATACGATCAAAAACGTGTTTCTGAATGGTGCCATTGAAATTTATAACCACGAAGGTTTAAGTTTCAAAGTAAATGGTCATCGTTTGAAACCGTATAACGATGGACCAACCAAGATTCCTTCGGAGGAATTACACCTCCGCCCCGACGAAAACTAAGTGTGGGGAAGGGTCATGCCGAAGACCCGAAACTTAAACGCGACACCTGTACATAAATTTTTCTTACTTTTAACAATTTTTAGGACTTCACAAGCACAAGCACGGGGCCGTGCCTCATCAAGCACGCCCCTGTGTCTCTGACAAATTTTTTCCACGATCTCCGCTGACGACTCTGGAACGTTGCAGGTCGAATTTAAGACGAATTCTGACAAGCACGGGGCCGTGCCTAGCCAAGCACGCCCCCGTGTTCACTTTCACGACCTGTATATAAATACCACACTTGTTCCATTCTTTCATCACACCCATTCCTGCTTAAAAACGTCTGAAAAAATGAAAGAATCAAGTCACGGAAGTTCAAACTGGAATCCTGCGAAGAAACCGCGTTCTGAAACGCGAGAGCCAACGACTCAAGAATATTTCTTCAAGCTGCATGAACTAATCAAGCAACTGACTGAAATGAACCTCGTTGCATCCCAACGCTTAGCTGAACTTATCCAAAAAGTTCAACAGATGAGCGAGGAACTCATTTCCATTAACCGGCAGCTCGCGGAATTGAGCAACCGCACTTCTCACTATCCCATCCCGAACCTTCCACACGAAATGTGTGGAGGTTTCTTTTAGAAGCATTTCGTGATGTGCTAAGTGCGCTGTTGCGCGTTAAAGAGTCTGGTTTTCTGTTTCAGATTCTCGGCTTTTAACGTATCGTGTAACCGTAGGACCCTAGGAAATGTAATTTTCAATTTGGCTTGTGTTATTTAACTCTAGGACTATTTTCGTATCTTTTCTGATGATTTGGAAGTGATAAAACTTAACCGGGAAAATTACATAACGCGCGAAACTGAAAAACGGAACAACAAAAGACTGAAACCAAACAACAACACATGAACACGGCCCCGTGCTTAAGGAGGCACGCCCCGTGTTCGACAAAAAATGACACAAGCTGACATATTTCAGCCTTTTGTCTTGTTCCTCTTCAATTTTGCATGATAAATACCGACCTCAATTGCCTGCAAAGTCGTATCCACTTTCATTTTCACCTTGTTTTCCATTTTTCTTTCATCTTTTCAAGAGTTCTTCAAGAGTATTTGATCAAGAGGTTAGTATGCTAATTCCTATGATTATGAAAGTCATTTACATGTAGTTAGGTGATTAGGTCTCTAAACAACCGAAATCCTAGCAATTATGTGTAAAAACTTGTTCTTAAACGTATTATGGAATGATGAATGCTTTTAACCTACTTTTCATGTTTATTCTTGTAGTAGATTAGTGTTAATTAGTATGTTTAGTTAGTTATTAGTATGTTTAGTTAGTTAATTAGTTTGTTTTCTTTTATTGTTAACAAGACTATCTTCATAATTCGTGGTGAAATCTTTGTTAATCATGTTCAAGTTACAAGAATTCTCAAGTGGTGTAACACAAAATATATTTTGTGTATCTTGAATTATTAACAAATGATTAAAATGTTCAATGTATAATCTTTGATTTTAAAGCAAGAAAATGTTAAACCCATGCTTAATCAAGATTTACAAACAAAACCACGCTTGCTCGAGTCAAGATTTCATGCCTAAACATGTTAACCGCACCCCCACGTTTTACAAAGCGCACCCCCATGTTCAAAAATTTTCTTGGATGATAAATTTGTAACTATTTTTGAACATGAATTGAATCATTATGATGTTATGTCTTGAAAAACACATGGTTTTCACTAACATCATGAAACTGCTCAAGAAATTTGTCTTGTCTAGATTAACTTATTTTTAAAATTTCAGGATCATGGATCATCCCTACTTACATTTTGAAGGGAGCCGCGAGAGATGGTGTCATGATAGACTTCAAAGACTGCTACAAAGGGTCGAAAGATCCCACTTACAAGCAGATGAAGAAACACTAGCGGCAGTCGGACAGCTAGAAAGATATAATAATTTATTGAGTGTTCAGTGGAAGCGTTTATTCTCACAAAATAGACCTTCCGTTTATGAACTAACTCTTGAATTTTTAGCATCTTTCAAATTTAGCATGAAAGAAAGACTCTGACCCTTGGGATGATAGTGCAGTTTCATTCAGACTAGCTGGGCATTGGCATAAAACATCCATTGCCTTGTTTGGTGTCTATCTCGGAATCTACACGGAACAAGAAATGGAGGAGGAGGCAATATCTGGAATGCCGGCATACCATACCTTCCCGGACGAGGAAAGTAAAGACGCAGAAAGTGGTGCAATGAGGAAAGCATTTTGGGAGCGGATTGGAACCGGAGGGTTCAACTCGAGTAAAACAAAAAGCAGTCAGATACGAGACCCGCTGCTGCGATACATTCATCGGTTACTTAGTCATTCCATAACAGCTCGTGGTCAAAGCGAGGGAGTTGTTAATTTGAGGGACTTGTTTATTTTATATTGTATGGTTAATCAGTTGCCATGTAATATTGGGTATTTGTTTTGTAATCTTTTTGCCAGGAATGCGATTGCAGGTGCTCCAACACCCATGTTTGGAGGAAGCTGATTTTGAACTTATACGAAAGCTATGGTTATAACACTGAGGGAACGTAGGAGTGAGTGATGCCAGGACTGTTAGACTTGAGCATTTGCACAAGTATGTACATGGTGACAAGCCTACCAAATGGGCAGCCGAGATTCATGGATAAGAAGGGACAAATCTGGGATCCGGCGGATCCCGAAGAAATAATCATGGACCTCGACATGCCGATACAGCCGGAAGGAGCCGGAGCTGGATCTTCAAGTTCACGTACAAGAGAATTCCCAACCATGTTAGACCTTTATGAGTCAATCCAAACCACCAGCGACCATGCAAGGCGATCATTTGAATATGCCCAACGAGCCTTCAACCGAGTCGAAAATCTACATTCCCGAGTCGATGACCTGAGCAATGATGTCACGTACATCAGGAACCGAATGTACCATGAGTGGGGGGATATCCCACCACAAAGCCCTTGAAAACCGTATCATTTTCGGGGCCCCGACACAATTGTTTCGTGCCAATCTATCTTTTAATTTATGTCGTTTTTTTTATTTTGTGTGTTTAGGATTTTAATGCTTTCAATAAATTTGTGACATTTCAGGTGATACCGAGGATTCTAACAACGCGAGGGCAACCAAACACAAGTGAAAAATTCATCATTTTTAGGGGAGTTATTTCATTACCCTTTCTCGATCTTGAATATGTTAATCACATTGAGGACAATGTGAATTTTAAGTGTGGGGATGGGAGTAATGCATTTGACTTTGCTAAAAAGGTCCAAATTTAAAACTTTTAAGAAAAGATCACTTACCAAGTAATTTTTGTGACAAGAAACCAAAAATTTAATATAATTTTTGATAAACCAAATTATAAATATACGTTTTCGGGAAATAAAGAAGTAAATTCATGACGTCCAAATAAAATTGAAAATGTTTTTGTGATATCCTTAAAAGCAATAATCTAGTAAAATATTTAATCATGTAAAATGAAACACTTTTACCCAATTCCATCCGTATGTGAGTTTATTTTTGAGCCTTAAACAAGCTTTTGCAAATTGCAATTCTACTTTCATTCTGGATTTAATTGAGGGTGCCATATGATACGTGTGATTAGAACTTGCTTTGGGTATACATTTCAAGACCTTAATTAGTATTTGTTGCATAAAAATGAGTTAGGCACTAGGAAACCTTAACCATTCAAGCCCCAACCATTTCTTTAATTTTCCTTACCCGAACGTCAACCCTAGTTAGGCCCGTTGAGCTTAAACGTTTTTATCTTTCAATCACCCGAGTCACCAAGTCACTTAACCAAAAAGCCTTCAACAAAATCCGTTTCGTTAAAGACACGTTTTTGGCTTGTAAAAAAAATAAAAAAAAATAATAATATATTTGGTCTTTTACCGGCAGACCTTAAAGAACTGGAATGCATTCTTTTGATTTCAATTTGCTTTGTTGCCTTCATCACGCAAAACCGGGACTTCCCCGGAAATCCGCGAACAAATTTTCAATCTCACGTTCGACGCAAGAAAAATGGCGAAAAAAGGAACAAGTTCCGCCGTTGTGGGATTTCAAAAAGTGCTATAAAGAGACGGGCAAAAAGATATGAAAGATGCCCGAACTGTGGAAATTGGTCCCATAATGGAAAATGCAAAAAAGAATCAAACTGAATCTCAATACGAATACACAGAACTAATCCGATTGGGTGCTATTAGGCTTCAAGCCGAACGATCCTTGAGAAAGGAAAGTTTTGTGTATCTTCGGGTAAGATGTAAAAGATGAATTCTTGAAAGCAAAATACGGTCTTGACAATCTGACCTTAAACGAGTCCTCAAGCTAGCATATCCCTTCTAGCTTGAAGTATTGTATAGGGAACCTTTATTGCTTTCCTTGTAGTTTATGTTAGAAAAATAAGCCAAGACCGTCGTCTTTAGCAATTAGCCACTTTTCCAAATATTCCATACCCGAGCCCGAGCCAAGTTACACCCATCAAAGACCTAATGATTTATGCAAGTAAATATCTAAGTAGGTGGAGATTTGATCCCTTAACAAGCATATGATTTCACACGTATTCATACTAGGCAATTGAGTGTATTAGTCATACTTAATCTTGATTATGACTCCATATATTTAGCCGAGTGTGAGTGCATCTTGTGAGAAGTGTGGATTTTTACATGATAATGATCTTTACTAACCAACCTATTGCTTGCTTGGATATCATTTTACATGTGCTTAGAATATTTATATTTGGATGAAAATAATGTTTACAATTTGATTTATTTGGTTTTTGGTGGAATTGTCATTTTAAGTGATTTTTGCTTGAGGACAAGCAAAGTTCAAGTGTGGGGATGTTTGATGTGCTCCAAATTATACATAAAAATCCTATCAAAAGCACATCAATTATTCCTTAATATCTTCTTTAAAATGATGATGAAATGAAATAAAAGTACTTAAAAGTGTTAAATGTGTTTTCAGGTGTTTAAAAGGGCAAGATGGACAAAAGAAGCATATTTAACAAGAAATTGAAGTGATCCGAGCTTTGGAGTCCAAGCATGGGGCCGTGCCTCATTAAGCATGCCCCCATGCCTTGCCAAAAACACACCCCCGTGCTAAATTAACACACCCCCGTGCTTGGACATCTAACAAGGCCAAAAGTACTGTCCCCCAAAAGTAGACACGGGGCCGTGCCCCATAAGGCACGGGGTCATGCCCCATCCCCAACAAGGGGCCGTGCCCCATTTAGCACGGGGTCGTGCCCGACATAACCTGCATGTACGAGCCGACCAACTTTCGTAAGCATTGTACTAGCACGGGGTCGTGCCTTTTAGGCACGGGGCCGTGCTTAAACACTCCGGAAAGCCTATAAATAGAAGCCTAAGTTACCATTTTTGGCAAGCTTTGGTGGGAGAGTTACTCTGCAGAATTCTCTCGGGAAACAAGACTTCAAGATCATTTGGAGGCTCGGGAGGTGCATACAACACTTGGAAGAAGCTTGGGATCGTTTAAACGTCATCCATTGTGGATTATCGGTTTGATTGTTCCATTTCACCGATGATTACATATCTATCTTCTTTGTTATCTGTTGTTATGTTCAAGCTCATTATGAGCTAAACTCTATTTATCATCCTAATCGGATGAAACTTATGTAATTTGTGATGAATAATGATGTGATAAATATTATGTTAATGTTATGGTGGTCTGGGGAAAACTATTGATGGGTAGCATCTACATTTGAACGGGAAGTTATAAATTTATGATTTGTGATTGTCATACAAGGTTGAAAACCGTATGATTAACTTTCATTCGCGAAACCGGTCTTCATAATAAATCCATGGCTAATGAACTAGAAATGGTTATTAGAAATCATATCACTTTAACTTTCTGATCATTTGCGGGTTCCCTTTTATTAGTTTGAGAAATCTTCAGTAATTGTTACGGTTTTCTAAAATTAATGGTATGTTAGGAAGGAACTTGATCAACTCTCTTTTTAACATTAAGTTATGTTTTAGAAATCGTATGTCAAATAGGTCACAAAAGATTTACCTACATTACTAGGGCTTTGATCTGAGCAGTAAACTCAGCCTGACAGGATCAAGTCACTACGACAGCAGGATAGACGAGAAATCGCGCCAGCTCATCTTTATAAACATTAACATAATTACATTAATCTATATCTTAAATCACACCACCAATTCATCACGGTTACATAAGTGGAGTCTAATTAGGATGATAACTTTTATTCCCTGGTTTTAAATCCAAACGCTTCAAATCTTAGTTTACTTTCTTTCTATTATTGTTTATTTTTAAACCCTAAAAATCTTTCCAATGCAAATTATCACTTTCTTTAACAAAAACCAAATCTGATAGTCAAACATCAAGTTTGTTGAGTAGGCTAGGTGTGTCCACGGATTGATACTCGGTTCTTATCAACACTATATTACCACACGACAGGTACACTGTCTTTTGTGTGTGTGTGTGGTTTAGTATTAGTAATAACCAATTAAAACTGAATCTGTGCAATAAATCTTTATTAAAATATATATACTATCCGCACCCATCAGTAAGGCAAATAGACAAGGTCAATTAAGGAAGCTAAATGTGTCAACACAAGGTTGGAGATATGATCCAACAGTGATGGATGCAAGGTGATATGATCCTAACCGTGCGCACCTTAAGAAACTGAAAGAAACATGCTAAAGTGTCAACACAAGGTTGGTGAGTTCACAGGTATTGATAAACAAAACATAATGTAAGCAGATTCAGTAAACAAAGTAATATAGTAGATAGCTAGTCTACTTAACAAATTACTAAGTGTATGAAGTTCATAACCGAAGTTGACAATGTAAATGAAGGCCTCGACTGTGCTTACCAGACCACAGCAACATAATTAGGTCAATTAAACACCCGTTCGACATGCAGTCGTGCTAGCGCAACTAGCCCCGGCGGGGTTTGTCAAACCCAGTAGATCTACTCAGAATTACCTCACTAAAATACATAAATTAATGGTTCGAGGATGAGAACTTAAGTTGGTACAACACTAGTAAACATGTGTCATTATAGTAATACCAATCAAATGAAAATGCATTACAACACATGTTTCTCTCCTCCAAAAGAGTACAAGTAAAATGAGGCTGAGAACTCAACTTAGGATGCACGACAGATAATGAAATTGCAGGACTTGTTAAGGGTAGTCAATACTATCAGTTTCACAATGAGGAGAGTGTTTAGAAAACTAAACAGATTACATAGGGAACCGGGTTTATGTAGAGGATGCTAAGAACACAACAAGTAATGAGACAAAACAAAAGAACAAGAACAAATAAATATGATTTTCAAAAATGTTGTATATTGCTCTCAAGTTCTTTAAGTGTTACAAAGCATCAAAAGACATACTAGAACATGAGATACTTTATACTACATACTACAGTCGGCTATCCTTTGAAAGCCAGCTGGAAACACTAATCTAGACAACAAGATCAATGTACACTCAGAAGGCAAATCGCCTTTTGACTTGTGACTATGACATGCCGTAGCTCACATCCTAATATATTACAATAAGGATAAAAAGTACAAAGTAGAAAGTTACAGACTCTCAACCTTAATTTACACTTGCAATACTTTTCACCAACTTATACAAGTTGGTGAGTCTTCAGAGTTGCAGCAGAAAGTGAGTCAGCTTTATGTAAAAGTTGATCAGAAAAAGCATGTCTTCTATGTCTTTGGAAGAAATCAGTCTTCACTTCATTGGCTTCGGAAGACTTTGTCTTTAAGCTTTGGAAGACTTCATCTTTGGCTTCAGAAGATTTGGTCTTTGGCTTCGGAAGATTTTACGCTTAGAATATTATTCTTTGAAGAGCGTAAAACTTCCGAAGTAACTTCTACCTTGTTCATAAGTGCATGCATGCTGGAAGCTCTTTGTTTGCTTTGGTTGCATTAGCCTTTCTAATATAACTTTACAAACTCCCCCTAGGTTGATGCTATCATAACAGGGAAGGTTGTTCAGATATTGACAATCCTTATTAGGATCATGACTATGCCCTTCTTCATATTGGTCAGGATCCCTCAGACTCTCATAATATCTTCTCATGTCATAAAGATCATGTAAAGGAAGATCAAGCATGTCTTGACAGAAATAAACATCTTGACCTCTTTATCTCTTATGACATACCATCTGTCTGGATTTGCAGCAAAGGTCCAAGACAGAATGGGTCTTCCAGATGCAAGAAGCTATGCTTGAGTTGGAGTTGGTTGAGCAGCCTCTTCTTGTACTTTCTTAGGATGCTCTGACTCATCCTGAGGTATGGAGGTGGATGCCTTTGACTTCTTTTTCTTTGATACGCTTTTCATGGCCATCCTTTTTCTCCTCTTTGAAGTCTTTAACTGAGAGGACTGGTCTTCAGCATCGGGTTGTTCTGTTCTATCTCTCTCAGTTAGGTCCCCTTCCCTCATAGGTTCAGAAGGAGAGGGAGTAGAACCCTGTTATGGATTAGAAGATAAAGATGGCTAAGATGCAGCTCTAGGTCCAGGTTTTGTTATCTCAGTGGGTTTAACCTTGACCTCAACTTCAGGAGGAGCTTGACTTGGTGGAGAATGCAAGTCAACAAGCTCTCCCTTTTTAATGTGCTCATCCATAGTGGATAGAGACATTGGACCAAGCCTCCTTCCGGAGAATCCACACAGCTTCAAGAAGCTCATCATTCTCTACTTATTAGCAGACTTCTTTTGACTCTTTTGGATGATGACTCTTGAATTTGCAGCCTCTACCCTCATCTTTCTCTTAACAACCTTTTTTTCTTTGATAACTTGTTGCTCTAACTACTTAAGATACTCCAATTCTTTGTACTCATATGATAAGGCAAGAAGTGTAGATGCCTAATAGAGGCCTGTGGCACTCAGGTAGTTGATCATGTTTTGTCTATCAACTTCCTTGTCTACCTGAGGTTGTTCAGATACCACAGCCTTTGTTTGAGGACTTTCTTAAACTAAGGAGAGGGTAGGGGCATGCTTGTATAGCCTTATCTACCTTCTTTCTTCTTTGATATTAAGGAGAAACTCTGCATCCTATGGTTGCTTCCTCTCCTTAGACAGCTCCATCTCTTCTAGTTCATTTAGTTCTTCTAAGGGAACAGAGATAATTTCATCTACTTCACAGTTTCTGGTCCCCAAGTAGTTTATCATGGCTGCCCTCAACTCATCATTTTAAGTGTTTGACTTGGGGGCAGCCCAGATAGCAGCTTCCATGAAGCCTGGGGACCCACTTGAACTCTCTCCCCTTAGCTTCCTCTTCCTCTCTCTCTTTCTCTTCTCCACCTTAATCTCGTCAGAGTCAGTTTCCTTTTCCATTTGCCACTCACAGGTCTTGGTGACTCAATATGGAGAGAGCTTTGGCCTTCATTGTTTGGTTCAGTAGTCAAGCTCTGGCCAAGAGAGGTTGTGATGCACCTTCACCCGCTGGTGCCTCACTGAAGGTAGAGGATGTTGAAGTAGTTCATGTGACAAGGTTTATAGGGTCTATCATTGGGCCTTCAGTCAAGATTTCCCCTTCAAAGATAATCTTAGGGTCCACCTCAACATCTAGTTGAAGTGATGGTGGTCAATCCTCAAAGTCCATACTCTATGAAGAACTCCCAGGTTCTGTGATTGCTTGGACTTTCACCCCCTTTCTAGTAGCATACACCCTTTTGCATAGGTAAGCTAGGGGTTAAGTCTATCACAACCACAGGTTCTTGTGTTCCTGGTTGAGTCCTTATTAAAGGTCTCCCAACTAGTTTTTCCTTGAGATTTCTGTTGCTGATCATTGAGCCTTCTTTGCAAGGTAGTCACTTGAGATTCCAAGTGACTAACCTTGGAAACTAAATAGGTGCATATTTTAGTCAGATTTTGCACCTTTAGCCTCATGTTCCTCTCATCTTCATCAGAAGAATCACCGGAGGATGAGAGAATAGGACCGAAGTCTTCTTCCTTATCACCAACATGATGTTCTCGGCTGCTGGATTTCCCTTGCACACTGACAACTTCAGTTGAAGTGTCAATGGGCTGGGTTGCCATGGTTGAGGTCTTAAGAATGTAATCACTTGCTGAAGTGAGATGCTCTTCCATATGGACATCCTGAATAGGTTCAGGGAGATCCACCTCAGTAGTGGGTGGATGATGTGGGCTAGACATGGGAGAGGCATGAGTACTCATCTCTCTTTGAGCAGGGGTGGAGAAGAGAGACTCATGGTACTCACTGAATCCCATGTCTTCATCATCATAGAATTCTAGGTTTGGAATCGGTTGGTTTACGTCAAGAGGCTGGGGATGGTAGTTGTCCCCTGAAGGTTGTTCACTAGAGTACTGAGACCTCTGAGTGGAGGCTTAAGGTTGTTGGGGTTGTGAGCTCATCAGGCTAAGCATGAGGAACCTCAGCATTAATCATTTGTGAGATGGGAGTGGTTTGCTCCTCAGGGGAAGTGGGAGCTCCAGTGTCCACTTCCTCCTGTATGGTTGGTGATATCGAGGCCTACACAAGCTGAGTAGCTTGTGCAGGGGTTCGTTTGGATTTTATTTGGTAGGTGATGGTTATTTGTGGCTATGTGGGTTGTTGTGAAGTAGAAGGTGTAGGTTCAACACTAAATGGTGCTGCTAGGTTGCCACCTTAAGGAAGGAGTTCTAACATTTTTGGGACAAGGGCTGTTTCTACCCCTGAGAAGCCCACAGTAGGCTTTCTTATTGTCTTAAAGATGCCGGGCTTCATCTGTCCCAATTTTAGAACATTACTTGTTCCCCTCAACTATGAGCCCAGTTCACAACTGAGAACGTGCTGGACATATCTAGGGAACATGTAGTATTGTAAGGAGTCTAAGTTTGCAAGTAAATTAGTATACAAAAATTATGAGTACGTGAACTTGACCCCATGAACCATCCCATGAACTATGAAAGAGAGATCCTCAGGAATTTGGTCCCATCCTCCACGCTTGTTGGGCAAGCTGTGTATGACCACATGGAGGAGGTACTTCCATTGAGAAGAGACCTTCCCTTTCGTGAAGGTTTTGACTGTAAAGTCTCCTTTATAACCCACTTGTCCAAAGGACTGGTTATTACAAATTTGGGGAAGTACAATTCACTTTCTACATTATCCATCTGAAGATGAGTGTTTATTGATGTTAGAGTGATGAAGATTGTCCTCCCCTATATTATGACAGACAGTGCCTTCTTCGCATCCATGGTGACCTCTTGCAGGTCCTCCAGAAGTCCAAAAGCTGATCCTCATAGAATGGAGGATCTATGGTGAGGGAGGTAAAGTAGTTTGAGAGAGTAAGAAAGCGGCAAACCTATGAGAAACTAGGATCTTTCTCAGAGTCCAACAGAGCAACCTGATTATGTTGCCTGTGAAGGTGCATGGAGAAATTGGGTTTGTTTTTACGGTCAGGGTTGACTATTTGAGGTAGCTTTGTTCTGAAGGAAGGTAAGAACAAGAGCGGTTTGTGGGTGGATTTAGGGTAGAGAAGTTTGCAGATGAAGAAGATAGTGAAAGAGGGGAAACGTTGAGTATATATTTATGAAATGGATCTAAGACAAAGTGCCCAAAAAGGTAGTTTTCTTGGAAGTCGAAAATCTTCCGAAGGTATTTTATATTCGAAAGCTTTTATAAACACTTCCGAAGCTAAATTGACTTCGGAAGATATTCCTGAGTATTTTGAAAATTTGCTTCGGAAGAAAAATAATTAGAGAACTTATGCTTCTGAGACATATTTGATTTCGGAAGAGATTAAAACTGAGAAGTCTTACTCTTTGAAAGGGTAGATCTTCCGAGTGAGAATTGCTTTCAGAAGAAAATTGTCCTTCAAATGCATATAAGTACTTATAGTCATATTTAAGCTTCATAAGATATTTCAGAAAACCGTCCGAAGTAAATGTCTTATGAGTAGTTATTTGATTTGCAGACATAATGTTTTTCCGAAGACAACTTAATATCTTTGGAAGGAAATATGTTCAAATTTCCCAAATTCTAAGGAATATTATTTAAAAGTATTTCTTCTAAAGTAAACTGGGTTTATATAGGTGATGATTTAGGCAACTTAGGACACACATGTTTTAGAAATAGTTTTGAATTAAGTATTAAGAAAATTTAATCTAAGTTAGTCATCCCAATAGCTGATACAAGATATTTAAATCTTTGTTCATCAAAAGCTTTTGTGAACAGATCAGCGTATTGTTCATTTGTGTTAACTTTGACTAGTTTTATCAATCCCTTTTCAATGTTATCTCTAATAAGATGATACATGATGTTCATGTGTTTTGTCCTTGAGTGCTGCACAAGATTCTCTATGATAGAAATAACATTGTTGTTGTCTATATGGATTGGAGTCTCCTTGAAGTTGAATCCATAGTCCAGCATCTGATTATGAATCCAAAGAACTTGAGCACAACAACTAGCAGCAGCAACGTATTCAGCTTCAGCAGTTGATGCAGATATACAGGATTGTTTCTTGCATTGCCATGAGACTATCCTTCCACCAAGGAACTGACATCCCCAAGATGTAGACTTTGCAGTCATGTTGTAACCACCATAGTCATTATCTGTATAGGCATACAGATTGAAGTAAGAATTCTTTGGATACCAAAGGCCTAGTTTAGGAACACCTTTAAGATATCTAAGAATGCTTTTGACATCAACCAGGTGTGACATCTTGGGGTTGGCTTGATATCTTGCACAGATACATGTAGCAAACATGATATCAGGCCTGCTGGCTGTGAGGTACATAGGAGACCTAATCATAGCCCTATAAAGATGTTCATCCACACACTCCCCCTCAAGGTCAGGTCCAAAGAAGTGATTTCTGGCTATGGGTGTCTTTGCAACCTTACACTCATTCATGTTGAATCTTGTAAGTATGTCGTGTACATACTTTGACTGACTTATGAAGATGCCATTGTCAACATAATTCACTTGAATTCCTAGAAAGAAATTGAGTTCTCCTATGGCATTCATTTCAAATCTATCCTTCATCAGCCTTTCAAAGTCTTTGTAGAGCTTTGGATTGGTTGATCCAAATATAATGTCATCTACATACACTTGAACCAGAATTAAGTCATTCCCTATTCCTTTGATGAAGAGGGTTCCATCTATAGTACCCCTCTTGTATCCATGTTGACAGAGATACTTAGATAGTGTCTCATACCACTTCCTTGGAGCTTGGTGCAACCCATAGAGAGCTTTGTCAAGCTTGCAGACATAATCAGGATGATCTGGGTCTGCAAAGCTAGGTGGTTGTTTGACATAAACCTCTTCATCAATCACCACATATAAAAAAACACACTTGACATAAAGTTGGTAGACCTTGAAATCCTTGGATGCAGCAAAAGCCAGGAATATCCTAACAACTTCAAGTCTTTCCATAGGAGCAAAGACATCAGTGTAGTCAATTCCTTCTTCTTCTGTGTACCCTTGAACAACTAGTTTTTCCTTGTTCTTGATGACAAGTCCTCTATCATCCTTCTGGTTCCTAAAAACCCACTTGGTTCCTATGATAGTCATCCCTTGAGGAAGAGGACATAGGTTCCAAACCTTTTGTCTTTTGAATTGAAGTAGCTCCTCTTGCATTACTTCAACCTAGCTTCCATACTTCAAAGCCTCATCAACTTTCTTTGGCTCAATTAGGAATAAGAAACAAGAGTATAGACACATATTTTTGTCATGAGTCTGTCCTCTTGTTCTCACCCCCTTATCAACATCTCCAATGATGTTTGTGGTGGGGTGTGACTTGTGGATCCTAAGTTGAGGGATTACAGCAAGTTGATTTGACAAATCTAAATTTGTGAAGTTTAGGTCTAGCAATGAGGTGTCTCCCATCACATCTGCACACTTATCAAAAGAAGCTTGATCCAATGAGAGTGTGACATCATTGATGTTGTCTTCCATGGAATGGTTGTCAGCATCAAGAAACTCTTGATCATTGTCACCACTACCACTTCCTCCTACATTTGAAGCTCCTTCATTTGAGTTTTGTGCCTCTGAGCTGGAATGTGTAAGGACCTCAGATGTATCAGCTAGATTTGTCATGGTTGTGCTGATAGGAACTCCATCTGCAGGGTTAGTTCTTCCTGAAGCTGAAGTAGTATGATTGTTAGGTCTTCTCAGCTCAAATCTTGGGTCAGGTCTCCTGTGGATAAGATATATGTGGATCCTGAAACATTCTCACAAGACTTGTTAAAACAGTTGGTAACTAAATCAAGATCAAATAACCAATCAGGATCAGAACCTTTCACATTGGTAGTGTGCTCATTGAAGGTCACATTGGCCGACGTTTCAACTACTCTAGTTCTGAGATTGTATACTCTTTAAGCCTTAGCTTGGGAAGAGTATCCAATAAAGTGCCCATCATCTGATTTCTCATCAAATTTGGCTATTTGATCTTTGGTATTCAAGATGGTGCAAGGACATCCAAATGATCTGAGAAAACCAATGAAAGGTCTCCTTTTGTGCCATAACTCATAAGGAGTCTTACCATGAGTCTTAATCACTAAAATTCTATTTTGAACATAACTCGCAGTGTTGACAGCCTCAGCCCAGAAGGTGATGGGCAGTTTAGAGTCAGACAACATGGTTTTTGCAGCTTCAATAAGTGTCTTGTTTCTCCTCTCAGTAACACCATTTTGCTGAGGAGTCCTGGGAGCAATGTATTGTCTTGTAATACTTTTTTCATCACAAAATGTTTCAAGGATATGGTTCTTGAATTCAATTCCTTGATCACATCTTATGGTCTTGACCTTATGATCACATTGATTCTCAATTTTTAGAATAAAGTTCTTCAAGATCTCAGGAGTCTTATCCTTACTTTAAGGAAGAAGACCCAAGTGAATCTTGTGAAGTCATCTGTGATCACCAAACAATATAAGGTCCTTCCTAGACTCATTACACTAGTGGGCCAAAGAGATCCATGCGTAATAAGTGTATGGGAGTAGTGATGTAGTTCTTTTCCTTTGGTTTGTGAGGCACCTTGTGTTGCTTCCCCTTCAAGCATGCAACATAATGATCATCACTTGTAAACTCTTTCTTTGGAATTCCAGTTACCAAATCATTCTTAATTAGTTTATTCATGTTCTTAAAGTTTACATGGCACATTTTTTATGCCAAAGAAAAGACTCATCACTATTTGCTTTAGATAGAAAGCAAAAAACTTCTCCTGAATGAGATGTTTCCTGCAAATCCATCTTGTACATGTTCCCGTTCCTGGGGGCTCTGAGCAAGATATGCTCTTGAGGAATGACCACCCCAGGCTTGAGAAGCATGTTATGATTCTGATCACAAAATTAGGATACGCTCAGTAGATTGTACCTAAGCTCTTTGACAAAGTTTACCTTTTCAATACTGAGCTTACCATTTGTGACCCTATCCCTTATAGTAATATAACCTCATGCATCTTCTCCAAAAGCAATTGGCCTTCCATAAATTTTCTCAAGGTTTTGGTGCAAAGAGCCATTTCCTGTCATGTGCCTGGAACAACCACTGTCAATGACCCATACATTTCTCTTGGTCTTCATCTGTTCCTGCATAAAAAGGAGAAAATTAGTTATATTTGGAAACCCAAGCCTCATTGATCATATGTTAAGACTTTGGGGATCATTTTCTGTTGTTGATGAAAAACTTTCAGTCACTTGGTCTTACTTCGGAAGTCTTAACAACTTTGGAAGTTCTGGAGACTGATCCTTCAAAAGATCTTGTTCTTTGGTGCTTCGGAAGCATTCCTTTCTTCCAAGACCAAATTTTCTTTCGAAGCCAAGTTTTCACTTGTCTTAATTTCTATTTTAAAGCTTTCGAAAGGAAAATATTTTCCTTCTGAAGCTTTATTCTTCCTTGTCTTCTCAGAAGTCTTCTTCTTGGTCATGTGGACACTACTTTTTGATTGTAGATACAATCCTTAGCAAGATTAGAAGTACTACCACACATGATACAATCAAGTTGTTTTTTTCTGAAAGTCTTCTTATGAATAGAAAGCAGAGTTTGATAACTTTCCATCTCCATCTTCATCTTCTCAAATGCTGCAACATGCTTTCTAGGGTGAGGCTTGCTCTTGGAGTTGGATGGTTCAGGCTGTGTAGCATTGGTACACAACTTATCAGCTTTCCTTCCCATATAGGGATGAACTGGACATGAACTAGAACTCTTGGTACTAGAGTTTAGACTTAAGTCCTCAGTCTTCACCACTTCAAATCCTTTAGAAATAAAGACTTGTTTCTGCTTGGAGTTGAAGGTGGCCTTGATCTCTTGAGCCTTCTTTGATATTCTTTTGGCTGCTCTGATCAAGTTATTCCTCTTGGTCTTTGTCATCCCTGGTTTCTTCCTTTCCTCAAGAGAATAGTGACCCTTATTAGGATGATCTTCTTTACTCTTCTCATACGCATCCTTCACTATCTCCTCTTTATCCTCTTCTTCAGTGGGTTCTATAAGTGGATGCTCACCTTGACAAGTTCTACACCTGAGAGATCTTATAGAAAGTAGAGTGTGTGGAGGAGCTATCTCATTAGATCCCAGTCCCTGCTTGTTCTGATAACACACTTTTGCATGCAAGGATGAGGATATTATGTTCTTGAAGGTCTTTTCTTCAAGAACACATTTCTCTGCCCTGGCTTTGCTGATCACAAGCTCAGCCTGGCATTTAGTTAAATTAGTGATGAGATCTTTGATTGAGTCCTATAGTTGGTATATTCATGTTTAAGAGTGGAAATGGTTTTCTTTATATTTTCTATTGTAAAATTGTAATTATTTTTAGCTCTTTTGAAATCAGATTTTAAGATGTTTAAGGACTCAAGATCAAATCTCATCTCCTTAGTTATAGGACCTATATCTATTAACTTTAGCAATGCATTCTGGTGTACAAATATGTTCCAATACCTTGGCTTCTTCATGATCTGCCATTAGTGCTTGGTTTAGAGATGCATCCTTTAATTGGAAGCTCCAATCAAAGCCTCCTTCTTCAATAGCAACTGCAGCTTGCTACTTTGGCTTCTTAGTATGTGGAGCTCCCTCAGGGTAGTTTGGCCTAGGATGTGCTTGGCCACTGTTTGTTCTTGGTGCCTTGCACTCCCTAGCAAAGTGTCCCATCTGGTTACAGTTGTAACACTTCACTTTACTTTTGTTTAGTCCAAAATTTCCACTGGATACATTGCTAGCAAACTTCCTCCATGTCCTTTTGTAGTTCTTGGCTCTATGAGTGAGAAGTGCCATCTGTTGAACTATCTCCATGTACTCCAGGTCATCCAGATGGATGCAGTCCAAATCTTTAAGGGTGAAGAGAAAGTTTCTTGTGCTTTTATTGGTAGACATAAAGGCTTGTGATGAGCTTGTCTCTTGGAATGGGCTTCTTTAGATGTAGCTCTCCCTTGGTGTCTCAGGGAAGGTGATGAAAGGGCCCTTTTGTGAGTTATCAGGGTAGCAAATGAGATGGTGCGGTGGTTCTCTGCAATCCCTTTCAACCACATGAAGGGCTGAACTCTGCTGATTGTTGGCGTTACTAGATGAATTTTGCATGTTCATCTCCATCTAGTAGCAACTATGAATACCATACAACTCATGTAGTAGCAAATGAGAGTCTTAAGGTTCTTAGTTCTCGTGATGACAACACAATAGTATTCCATTGTCTAGGAAGAGAGGACATGAACTTCCTCAAAATATCCCTGTTCTGAAGAGTTACTCCAACATCCATTAGAGTATCCACAATCTCAACATACCTGAAGTATTGTTGACTCATGGTTTCACCTGTTTTGTAGGTGAAGTTCTCAAACTGCTGCTTCAAGAGGTCCTTCTTGTTCTCGTTTGCTTCAGTGGACCCCTCATACATGAGCTTCAGTGTATCCCATAGTTGCTTAGCAGTTTTTTACTTCTTAAAGCCTCTGTATATATGAGGTTTGGAAGAGCAGTTTGGAGGGCAGTCATGGATTTCTGATATATATCTATATTCTTTATGTCTTCAGAATAGTCAGCCACGTCCTTTGGTATCATACCACCTCTAGCAGCAGCTGAAGAGGTGCTTGGTATGTGAGGTCCAGAGACAACAAACTCCCACATCCTAGAGTCTTGAGACATGATGAAGCCTTCCATTCTTTGGCACCAAGTATCAAAAGTACCGGTTTCCATATCAGCCTTTATGATAGCTTCCATTTGAGATGTTAAGTAATTTGTGAAAGTGAGGGATTTTAAGATGGTAAGATCTTACAATCAAGAACCTGGAATGCTCTGATACCAATTGCAGGATCGGTTAAGGGTAGTCCATACAATCAGTTTCACAATGAGGATAGTGTTTAGAACACTTAACAAATCAAATAGGGAACCGGGTTTATCTAGAGGATGCTAAGAACACAAATGAGTAATGATACAAAACAAAAGAACAAGAATAGATAAATATGATTTTCAAGAATGTTGTATATTGCTCTCAAGTTCTTTTACAAGTGTTACAAAGCATCAAAAGACATACTAGAACATGAGATACTTTATACTACATCCTATAGCTAGCTATACTTTAAAAGCCAGCTGAAAACACTAATCTAGACAACAAGATCAATATACAAGATCAATATACAGAGTAGAAAGTTACAGACTCTCAACTTTAATCTACAGTTTTAAAAGCATCGACCTTTTCACCAACTTATACAAGTTGGTGAGTCTTCAGAGTTGCAGCGGAAAGTAAGTCAGCTTTATACAAAAGTTGATCAGAGAAAGCATGTCTTCTGTCTTCGAAAAAAATCAGTCTTCACTTCATTGGCTTCAGAAGACTTTATCTTTGAAGCTTTGGAAGACTTCATATTTGGCTTCGAAAGATTGGTCTTTGGCTTTGGAAGATTTTACACTTAGAATATTATTCAGTGAAGAGTGTAAAAGTGCCGAAGTAAGTTCTACCTTGTTCATAAGTGCATGCATGCTGGAAGCTCTTTAGTTGCTTTGGTTGCATCAGCCTTTCTAATATAACGTTATAGAAACCAATTACCACAACCGTAACCTCAACCTATTACACAAATAGGTTTATAAGTTTGTGCCCAAAACATGCTTACGATGTCCAAGTTATATCACACAATGTTCAACCCAATTCAACGGACAAAATCAAGCTTTGACAACAATTCACACAAGAATTCATTACAAATCATCTATACACTATTTTGGGATGAAACCCCTTGGAGGTGCTCCAAGAATCATGGGGTTACTTCCCAAATCATTTTTTTACCATAACTGTAACAGCCAGCCCCTCACACCAACAATATTATCCGCTTTGCCCACGAGGAGCTCACAGATTTGTTTTTGGTTGCCCGGGTGAAAACTTCCTAGGGAGGTCACCCATCCCTGGACTGCTCCCACCTGAGCATGCTTAACTGTAGAGTTCTCCTCTCATTCACAGCCAATATGCCCAAACATGTTGTTGATGTTAGAGGCAGGACATTCCTTATGAACCAGGAATCTCTCCTGTTCATAGCGGATGTGGGATTCGCCTAGGGTGTTACAATAATCTCATCAAAATACAAACCATGTATCAAAACACTTGACCCTTTGTTTGTTGTAAAAAATACCTTCACTAAAAAGGCAATAACTTGAGTTTTACACGTCCAAATAGAGTGTGGTTGGACTTTCTAGAAACTAGACTCGAAAATACACAATCTGAATCCAAGAAAAGAAGTGATTGAGTTTATTATCATCAAGTTAAAATGTGCACAAGTTGACTAACAGAATCTGCCAGAACCAGAAAACATTAAGTTTTAGACTAAACGTGCATCCTAACATGTTCAATGACTTCACAAGACCATGTTATCATCTAGAAGAAGTTTGAAAACTCATCCAAGTGTCTTTTCAAATTCATAAGCTTTAGCAAAACTCAAACCATACGATTTAAACTCAAACTCTTTCCAACGATCATTTTCTGACCCGATAACTATGTTTTCACATAATAATCGACAAACACAACGCATTTGCCCCCACTTTAATCGACTTCCGGCCCTATCATCAACCCTAATCTAAATTTATATCAACCATAGCACAAAAACTATGATTTCTAACAAGGAAAAAAGCAACACAAGATCAAATCAAAGAATAACACACACAACAAACAAGAACAACCAAAACGCAGCCCAATCGACTCATACCTTAGAATTCGAAGTGGGTAGAAGGAAATCATGTTATAGTGGCTTGAGGATCAAGAGAGTGAGTGTATGAGAAGAGGAGAGGGTCGATTGGGAAAATGATGGTGGCGATCACGGCGGTTTGGTGGTGGAGGAGGAAGGATCGGCAGAAAGGGAGAAGGGAAAGAGGTTCACGATTGGTTGGGGGGAAGTTTAGGGTTTTTGCATGGAGTGTGTGCATTATCTTGCATGTAAAGGGTATTTCGTGGGCTTTCGGGTTTGGCCAGGTGCACATGTGATGACTACAAACATTTGACATCAACTTCCAACACTTTGCCACGCTCGATTTTGTCTTCCAAATTTGTTTAGTTGGTAATTACAATAACAATTATTTATTTATAATAATAACTATTATTATTTAATAATCGAAATTTGATTATTTATAATTTAATATATCCAATCATAACGGAGGAAGGTTAAGTTAAGGGAGCGAGGTTAACCTGAGAACTAGGGTTGTCACAGTATTGCAAGTTTAAAAAATTATAAATATAAGTATTTTAAAAAATGTTACAACTGTTATTTACGCATGTGTGAATCTGTTAAAGTTGTGTTTTACACATGTGTAAATCAGATGTTTTAAATTGAAACCATTTAGGTTGAAAGCCATAATACTAATAGCTAAAGCAGTGAACCGGATACCTAATATAGGCCAACCAGCTAGGAAGAAATGTAAAGAATGAGAGTTTTTTAAACTAGCATAATAGAAGATCAATTGGCCAAAATAATCATGAGCGGCTACAATATTATAAGTTTCTTTTTTTGATCGAATTTAACCTGCATTAGTAAATTCATTTTTTGTGGCTACCCTGATCAAACTAGAGGTTATTTATAAACCAACTTTCTTTTTTCTTATATATTCAAGCTACATTATAATATTATATCCATTCAAAGGTTAAAAAATTTATATAAAGTCAAATGTTATGCGCGTTTAGAAATAAATCAAATATATTATTATACATAAAAAAATTATTGCACATATGAAATATACTCAAATAATTATATTACAAAAACTACTTGGATGTAGGTGTAAACTACTATTATCTAAAATAAATAAAAAAATCTTACAAGAAACAGAAGTAACATTTAAAATATATAATTAAAAAAGAAAGACCATTAAAAATAACTATTAACATATGTGAAATATACATTTAAAAGTTGTTATTTAGCGCATGTGTAAGTCATGCAAATATAAAACTTACTATTTACACATAGAAATAATACTATAACTTACTTTTTTTTAATTAACACATTTGTAAGTCACTTTAGGCACTTTTATATTTCAAAGAGTATATACATTCAAATATAACAAATTTTTAAAATTTATATATAATATGAATGGTGATAGTGTCATCCAACAAATCTGCTTTAGCAAAACTTTAACAAACTTGTTCACTAAATCAATATCAACATCAACATTTAAGAAACGAGTTCACGGGATTGGAATTCAACGACTCATAGAGCTCAACAAATAATTATCAGTGGGGGATTATATGCGTTGTACTCTTTTTTCCTTAGCTATGATTTTATCCCATTGGGTTTTCGTATCAAAGTGATAACAAGGCATTATCACCATGTGTATTGAAGGATAATCTATCGTTTGATAACCAAGGAAGAGTATTAGGAATAAAATTGATTGTGGTCATCAATTTCTTATAACTTGCTATTATCCTATTAATTTTGTGTTTGTAACATCACTTACCAAAGACCTATCATAAACCTATATATATGTAGTGGTACTTGTTGAGAGATACACAAGAAAGCATTCTTCCATTTTCTTATTCCCCACTCTTGATCTTTTCGCTATTGCTAATAGGTGTTGTAATTAACAAGAAATGGGAAATACAATTACAAAAATGATAAGATAATTATTATACCAAAGATATGACACATATAATATTTAGAGTGAAGTAAACCATATAAATGAATATTAATAACACCTTAAGCAAAAAAATATGACCCGAAACGTGACAACCAATCGTAATCGATGAAATTGAAAAAAACTTAACTTATTAAATAGGAAAAATATTCACTTTAGAATCTACAAACTAAACTTAATATACAATAGAATAAACACTTAGAAAAACTTAGTTTTTATAACCATAAGCAAAGACACAAACTTAAGGGTAAAGTTTGACAATTTAAAAAGTCTTTGGATTAAAACTATAACTATTAAAACTATACTATTATGGAACTAAATTTAACTTGTATTAAAACATATAACGTGAAATAATAAAATACACACCTAAGAGTTAATAAGAACACAAGACAAGGTACCATCGCACAAACATAAGAGATATCACACAAGTGTAACGAAAATTACAAACGTACGATAAATTTAACACACATATGAAAATCATGCACACTTACCTAGTTTGATACTTATACTAATGATATGAACATAGGAGGTCTGTTAGGTGGTAACACACCAAACCTCAAGCATTAAATTTATTATCCACTTGAATAACACACATGTGAGTTTTATAAATCTCTTGTTATATTATCTTTTAAGATAGAATACACACTCCTAAAAGATTATTATTGGCACAATACTTGCTGCTACTGCCTTACAACAATAAGCATAATCATAACTCCATGAGGAGCTACATGATTTTTGGATAATACGATTTGTAGAATCCCCCACAAACAATGGGCCTTATGAAAGGGGAGACCACCTATTTTGATATATATATATATATATATATACATATATATATATATATATATATATATATATATATATACATATATATATACATACATATATATATATATATATATATATATATATATATATATATATATATATATATATATATATAGGGTTAGGTTCTTTACAAAACTTCCCTTAAAATGAGAACTCGTAGAACTCTTATTAACCATTGATTAAACTAATCAATGGTTGAGATTAAAAAGGGTAATAATGTATATTAATATATCAACTACTTTGTATAATTTAAACATAAAGGGTATATTAGTAAAAAGAGACCATTTAGATTTTTGGAAACCCTTTTAAGGATATGAAAGATTTCTTATCTTACTCTCTCATATTCATTACTAAAATCACTTCTAAATTAACTAAAAAAATGCAAACTAAGCCTGCTACAGAAGATCGATTAAAAGGGAAGTGATCAAGATACCAACAAGCAATCAACGATTTTGGCATATTAAAATGTAATGTGTTGGCTTCTGTTAGCTAATTTTAGATTTACGTATATATAAAAAAAACTTTTAATTTTTAGTACATCCCAAGTTAGAATCAGAATTATAAACTTTTTTTACACTTATTCAAATTCTTTTCGTAGTTTTAAATTCATATTATCTTTATATTAGGTTTTGCGAGAAGATTGAGTAAAAGTAAGGCAACCAAAAAAACAACAAAAAATCAATTTATTTAAACATATTATAAAGTAACATGTTGGTTTTAATTTGAATGTAAATTTCATATTTACCTATGTGTGAAATACTTTTAGTTCTTGCTGCTTGTTAAGTCATAACAACAAAATATTAACTTATTTGTACTCATTAAAGTTTTTTTAGTGTTAGGTTTAAATTATTCAGTTTTCATATTTTGGTTTGGTTAGTAAATTGAATTTTGTACATGTGTATTATGCCTTAAAGAACATGTATTTTTTGTGTGAAAATTATAATGATTTTATTGTAAGGTTTATATATGTGTTAAATTACATTGAGCAAGTATACATATATGTATTCGTGTTTATATTAGTTTATCCTTTCTCATCTTATTAAATTATTGTACACCAGATTTACATATACGTAAATAATACATATGTACAGAGTATGATAATATACACATGTAAATGAGCTTCTTAGTTGTTTTACATATACGTAAACCAATTATCATAAAATAATCATTGTACAGGCCTAAGCTGACAGTTAACGATTCTTTTACTAATTTTCCCCATGTGTAAAGTGACTATTAACAAATATGTAAATCTACAACACATGTGTCATATGGTTATTAACACATAATTCAAACCGATACATGTCTTTAATCTACAACTCAATAACTACATCGCTAAGAGTTTTTACATGTGTAAAACAAGGATATATATACTGTACATATACGTAGATAGTTAACTTAGATACATGTAAAATGAGGCTACAATATTTTTTATACTTGAATAAAAGATAAATATCTTCCAACCTTCCACTACATAATCACATTTTCCTCGATCATTATTGGTATATTCCACTTGATTTCATCATCTATTGTAAGTTCTTCAAACTTTTCACACCAATATCATCACTTCATCCTAGTGACAACAATAATCAATAAACTTAACGCTATAGTAAAGAGTCAAATATGAAATGGTTAAGATAAATTTATAGTGACATCAAATGAATAAAATCAAAATCATAAACTCTATTAATAAAAACTAAAACAACACTGATATTCAAAATCGATTGATAGAAAAAAAATCCATATAACTATTGATTAATATTAACAAAAGATAAATAATTCATGCAATGAAAAACAAAAAATTTAAAATGCAACATCAAATATTTATCCAAAAACTCTAGTTGATCAGATCGTAGATCTAACCTTTTAGATATAGTTGTAGAAAAAGGGTTATAAAACATATATATCCAAATTGAACACTTACTTGATGTGTTGTAATTATTATTGAAATACAATCGTGAATAATCCTGGATTTGCTTCTCATATTGTGTATTTTTCTTCACACACATGGAAGAGGGCGCAATCGATTTATGCTTCTCCTTCACTTTCAAACCAAACACCAATGACTTGTGTTTTTTATTGGCTTTCAAACACCATTGATATGTGTATGTTTTGTGTGGTGTGCAAGACTAACTGTTGGTCCTGGCTATGTGGTGTGCAAGACTAACAATTAATAATTTTAACATGTTAAGAATTTAAATTGTGTTGAATAAGAAATCAAATCTAAATACATGTGTGCCTAGGTATAAATTTTTCTATGTTATCTTATTCAACATAGTATGTAAGCTATAGCTAAATTAACTAATGTTATGTATTGGATCACTTCACAAAGAATAAAGAATTCTATGAATTGCTAGAGCAACAAGATTACTCAGCCTTTTAGGGTTTATCGATGCTTTTAAGAGAGTAAGGGTGTTTGCTTTGAATCACTCGAGCTCAAAGGGTTAGTTTGTGCACTGGTCACCTTCGCATGACATTGTTATTTATTGATGAGGAATCGAGAGCGAAACAATATTCTATGCATTCCCGCAATTGGACAAGGCGGGTCAAGTTGTTTTGTTATACACTGCTACTTTAGTCATAAGTTGTTTTGTTGTGCTAACATAGTCAAGTTATTGTGAGTCAAGATCTTCACAAGTGTATTCCAGTCACCATAGAAGTCTACTTGTATGAGCAATTGGTCAAGTTGATGTTTCAAGTGGATCTTCTAGAAGGTAAGTTAATGGAAACTTAACCTCAGAATAATTTTTGACTTCTTTCGTTAGAATGTTCATTTCTTCAGTCACATTCGTGGTTATCTACGTTAGAATCCTTGCCTCTTTGGTCTGAATCTTTGTTACTTGCTTTTGAGTCTTCGGTTCTTCTGTTAGATTAGATGAAAACTTGATTAAATTGTGTTTCCACGACACTTCTCACTTTTAGTATCCTACCAGGCACCATATATCTGTTAAAGGTAATTCAAACTCTACTGGGTCACGGGTAAAAGATGGATTAGAGGATACGGGTCAAGTTGAAGATGTAGTTCAACAGAATTACGCACGTGGCTAAACGGCTATAAATGGAAGACCGTGTTTAATGTTTATTTTTGAATAAAGTCCTATTGACTAGAGTAGTTTGTTACGTCCTTTTCTTTCTGCATGGTTGTTGTTAGGCTCTCTATTTAAAGCATTATAGGTTTCTTTTTTGATGTACTTAACTTCTCAAATTAATAACAGTAAAAGCATTTGAGTTCTTCATTTGTTCTTGTGTTGTTTTGTCCAGTGTGTTCTTCGAGTAAATAGCTTTCTAATACCAATAGTGGTATCATAGCTAGCAAACGATCTTATCCAGTTCAGCTTACCTTTAATCCACCATGACTACCCCTTCTATTACTTTATCCACTGCCCCTACCCCTATTCCCATGTTCAAAGGAGAAGGTTATGAACATTGGAGCATCCATATGAAAACAATTCTCAAATCTCGTGATCTATGGGAGATGGTGAAGACCGGTGTTAATGAAGGTGATGCTGATGATGCTCGACTCACTACACTGCGGACGCGAGATGCTCATGTGTGACACCCTACACATATCCCACATCGGCCATGGACAGGAGATATTCCTGGTTCATAAGGAATGTCTGGCATCTAATATCAACAACGCGTTTTGGGCGTATTGGCTGTGGATGAGAGGAGAACTCCACAGTTAAGCGTGCTCAGGTGAGAGCAATCCAGGGATGGGTGACCTCTCTGGGAAGTTTTCACCCGGGCAACCAAAAGCAAATCCGTGAGCTCCTCGTGGGCAAAGCGGACAATATTGTTGATGCGAGGGGCCGGGTGTGACAGAATGGTATCAGAGCCACTCCTGTGCCATTTGGGATGTGGGACATACCTCACCAAGGATGGTGACTTCTCGGGCTCATCGAGGACGATGATGCCAAACAGGGGGTGCTTGTGACACCCTACACATATCCCACATCGGCCATGGACAGGAGATATTCCTGGTTCATAAGAAATGTCTGGCATCTAATATCAACAACGCGTTTTGGGCGTATTGGCTGTGGATGAGAGGAGAACTCCACAGTTAAGCGTGCTCAGGTGGGAGCAGTCCAGGGATGGGTGACCTCCCTGGGAAGTTTTCACCTGGGAAACCAAAAGCAAATCCGTGAGCTCCTCGTGGGCAAAGCGGACAATATTGTTGGTGTGAGGGGCCGGGTGTTACATCATGCTATGGCCATTATTCAGCAGGGCGTGCATGATACATTATTCTCTCGGATTGTTGCTGCCACGTCTGCCAAGGAGAGCTGGGACATTCTTCAACTGGAGTTCCAGGGTGACAACCAAGTTAAGGGGGTGAAATTGCAAGGCCTGCATCGTGACTTCGAAAACCTACGTATAAAGGATGATGAACTGGTGGGTGACTATTTCTCTCGTGTGATGGCCATCGTTAGCCAAAAGCGTGCTTTTGGTGAATCTGTGGCTGATCAAACGATTGTTGAGAAGATACTTCGTAGTCTATCCCCAAAGTTCGACTACGTTGTTCCATCTATTGAAGTCTCATTCGACCTTTCTAAACTCTCACCCATCAAACTTATGGGTTCTCTTCAGTCCCAGGAGGAAAGGATTAATAGCCGATCTGCTGAGAAGACTGATCGAACGGAGGAGCAGACTCTTCAAGTGTTTCAAGATAATGGTCAGTCATCACGAGGTGGAGGTCTTCGTGGTCGTGGTAGAGGTTCTCCTCGTGGTCGTGGTCGTGGCCGAGGAGGGGACCGGAATAAAGTCCCTCAATGTTATCTATGTAACAGGTTTGGTCATGTTAAGCGAGATTGCTGGTACAATGATGATGTGCAAGCCAATGTAGCTGCTGAAGCAACGGAAGAGGGAGATACTCATGATGATCAACATTTGTTTATGATCATGTCAGATTCCTTCCTGTTTATGACAAATGAGTCTGCACCTTGCAACACTAATAGTCTATGGTTTGTTGACTCTGGGTGTTCGAATCACATGACGGGCTCCAAGTCAATCTTCACAAACCTAGATGAATCTTTCAAGTTAAGTGTTCAATTAGGTGACAAAAAAAGACTTTCAGTAGAAGGAAAATGCACTGTTAAAATTGATACCGGTAATGGTGGTCATAAACTGTTAGATGATGTGAACTATGCACCCAACTTGGAGTATAATCTCCTAAGTGTGGGCCAGTTAATGAAGAAAGGCTATGCATTGCATTTTGTAGATGGGAAGTGTGTTATTACTCAAAATGGTAACACTCTTATGAAGATTCTTGTGTCAAGCAACAACATGTTTTTATTGGATGCTACGAAGGCTGAGGTATGTACAACTGATGAGCCAAAAATGACTCCCACTAGACTGTGGCATCTAAGGTATGGACATCTCAACTTTAGCAGTTTAAAGTCTTTACATGACAGAAACATGGTCTCTGGTTTACCCTCCATTCGACCTTCTCCTAAGTGTGAGGGATGCATTATGGGTAAACAATCCAAATTACCATTTCTGTCTAAGTCTTGGCGGGCCACACAAAAACTTGAACTTATACATGCTGACCTATGTGGTCCCATGCAGACGCCAAGCCTTGGTCACAGTTTATATTATCTATTGTTTATAGATGACTTAACTAGAATGTGTTGGGTTTACTTTATATCTAAAAAGTCTGATGCTTTTGAAAAGTTTAAAGTATTTAGGAATTTGGTAGAGAAGCTGTCACACCCCAACCTTGACGGCGGAAACGTCGAGATGTGAGGGTTACGATTGTTCACAGCTACATAACGCTATTTATTAAATCCAAATATATTAATCATAAGATTCAATTGTAACATTACAACATAAGTCTCAAAGAAATTAAAAGCATAACATAGAATGTAACAAATCATTCTTATTTCATTTATTTAACTAGGTCCATTCCTAGATGTGCAAGCTTCAAAGAGAGAACGCATACTTGGGGTATTCCTGAAACATGTTAAAAATAAAAGGTCAACATAAAAATGTTGGTGAGCATTCCATAGTTTTCAATACATAAGTATATAAAAGATGGCAATTCAAGTCATGAGTTAGTGAATAAAGTGATTAGGGATGTTATGAACAATGCAACAATCAAACCTCGACAATGTTTTACAAGTCTCAAACGTTAAAAGTATATACGATCAGCTAAGTGTACTTGGATCAACCAAGCAGGCTTGTCTTACCCATAGATCTATGACTTCGTTGGGCTAGCAATAGTTAATGATTGTACATATAACGCCATAACATGGTAATCACGAAAGTTCAACTAACTACAACTTAACAAGATAAATTGCCATAGGTTTACAAGTCTCAAATGAGTTTACAAGTGCAATAGTATAAGTTAACATGTTTCACCTTAAAGTGTGAAAATAAGCAAAAAGGGGGTATGAAAATACTCACATTGTTCAAATAAGTAAAGAATGACGATTATTAAGAGATATGATAAGCAACGCTCCAACGTAGTCTTTCACAAGTTACCTAAATATATATATTTTACAAGTTTAAGTTTAAATAATAAGATTAACGTTTTAATGCGAACTAGGGTTTCAGTTGGGATTTGGGGGTTTTAATAATTACATTTAATAAAAATATAATTATACAATCGTTTATGTTTTGGTTTAAGAAAATATAAAATATTTAAAACCAATTATGATATCGAATGATTCAATGATTTAATTTATTAATTTAATAAAGAGTAAATACGAAGTGTGAAAAGAAATAATTAATTTAATAATTAATTATTTAAAATTTGATAAAGATAATTGATTACATAATTAAATGACTTGTAGGTTAACTTATAATTATTTAAATCATTTTATAATGTTTCTAACCTTTAAATGATTTTTTTTATAAAAGTATTACAATATCCATAACCTTATAATAAAAATGAAGAATAATAAGAAATTATATTGTTTATTAGTTTTAAAAGTTTAAATAAAAGTTAAGAAATAAATTTAGTAACTATTTATGACATAACATTGTTAATTAAAACATTGCATAATATAACATATTTAAATTATCATTTGTTTAGTTAATTATTTAAATTATCATTGAATAAGTAATTATTTGAATAATCATTGAATAAGTAATATTTCTTATAACTTTTTATTCTTTAAGAACAACTAAATTTAAAAATTATAAACTCTTTAAGAAATTAATAATTTTCAGAAATATTAACAAAGTAATTATAATTCTACTAAACAATATACTAAAATCTTATGCAATTTAAAAAAAAAACTAAAAGAAACAAATGTCTAAAAAGAATGAGGGTCCCCGGGGTCGAACCCGGGTCCATTGTGAGTGTAAATGATGTTGTAACCGGTTGGGCAGAAGCCCATATCTGATTAAAACTCTCAAACAAATTAATTTATCCTTAAACTACATAAATCCCCCAAACCGCCTATGAACCCTAGAATCAATTTATCTCAAATTGATCCTCAATTTAATTCTGTTGATCGACAAGAGGTTAGGGCTTTTAATCCCCATCTAAAACCGAATAGAATGATATGTATAACTTACATAATTGAGTTCGAATCGATGATTATAGGTTTAAGAACGAGTCACGATCGGTTTGATCTTGAGTTCGAAGATTTGCAGATGTTTAGCTTCAATTGATGACGTGCGTAGATTCCACAGAGGTTTAGGGTTGATCCCTCAGTCAATTTAAAGCTATGATGTTTGGGAAGAGGTGTTCGACTATAGAAGGTCCGATGAAGATGACGAGTTGAATGGGTTCGTTCTGTGTTTTTCAGATGAAATTGAGATTGATAATAGCTTAGAACTAGTTAAACGTTTGATTTTGGTTCCTTTAATTCGATTATTATTCGGTTTCACTAGTTGAACGGTTCGCGTTTGTTGACCGACGGTTACTCGAGCTCGAACGCTCTTGTAACCGTCGCTAAACTCGATTAAAAGGTGATTAATGGTTCGAAACTGATGCACGAGGGTTAGATACGGTTTGATTGCACTTTAATTGAGCGTTTTGTAGTCTAGGGCTCGCCGGAGATGGTGGTCGGAGAGGTTGTTGCCGACGGGGATGGGGGAAAGCGGTTTGGGTGTGAGTTTGACTTATTTACACATATGGTCCCTGTTGTTTCAATAGTTCATTATTTTATGCCCAAACTTTAGTATTTAAGTTTCTAAATTACCAGTTTGGCCCCTGAAGTTTGAAGTGTTATTATTTCATGTATAACTTAATAATTTCAAGTTTTAAGATAATAGAAACTTGTATTATTTTTATTTATTTCAAAGATTAACACTTATTATGATTATTATTATTAATCTTGTTGTTATGATTATTATTTTTATTAATATTATTATCACTAATATTATTATTATTAGTGTCATTATAATAATAATAATAATAATAGTCATTATTTTATTTAAGATTATTAACACCACAAATTTTATAATAATAAGTGAACATTATAACACTTATAATGTTGTTATTATTATATTAATTTGTTAATCACCAGATTAATTATTAAGCATAATAAATCCATAAAGTTTCAAAATTGACATAAAAGGTCCTTTTAAAACTTAACAAAGTTTACTTTTAATTTAACGAAACTATGAGATGTCACAAAAGCAATGTGAGAGACCCATTAAAGTTCTTCGCACCGACCGCGGTGGTGAATTCACGTCACATGCTTTCACTGCCTACTGTGAAGAGAATGGTATCAAACGAGAACTAACAGTTCCATATACTCCTGAACATAATGGAGTAGTGGAAAGGAAGAATCGGACCATTATGGGCCTCACTAGAAGCATGCTAAAGCAGAAAGCTCTCCCAAACTTCTTATGGGCAGAAGCCGTGGCTACGGCTGTGTTTCTCATTAATATCTCCCCTACCATGGCAGTTGCAAATCAAACTCCTTTGCAAGCCTGGACAGGTGAGAAGCCTCGAGTTGATAAACTCCGAGTTTTCGGGTGTATTGTATACAGCCTAACTCAATCACAGGGACGACGAAAGCTAGATAATCGGGGAGAGAAATGTATATTCATTGGGTATTCCTCTCAAGGCTCTGGATATCGATTGTTTAATCCAGTTACAAAGGCCTTTCTAATCAGAAGGCATGTAGAATTTCTTGAAGAAGCAAGTTGGGATTGGAAAGACAGCTCCAGCAAAGATTATTCTACATTTGAAGGGTACTACATTGATCCATTTCTAGTAGCTACAAATGAAAATGATGCAGCCCAATTGCCCTGCAACAACACTGTTGCTTCTTCTTCTAATGGTACTTCTGGTGAAAACAATGATCAACAAAAGTATGTTGAACATGCACCTGTACAGGAGTCTTCAAGTTCCAATGATCTTACTCAACTGTCGAGTTCATCCTCTTCATCATCTCATCCATTGAGATCCAAATCCTTAAATGACATATATGATAGCACATATCCTATGGATGTTCCAACTGAATTCTACAATACTTGTCAGTTTGCACTTAACGTGTCTGACCCTACTTGTTATTCTGAAGCTGTTGTTAAAGAAGAATGGCGGATAGCTATGGAAGATGAGTTGAAGGCTATTGAAAAGAATAATACATGGAAGTTGGTTACGCTACCACCTGGCAAGAATTTGGTAGGTTTGAAATGGTTGTTTAAGACTAAATTCAGCCCAGATGGGAGTATCCTAAGACATAAAGCACGCCTGGTAGCTAAGGGTTACTCGCAGAAGAAAGGGTTGGATTATCAAGAAACTTTTGCACCGGTAGCTCGTTTTGAGACAATTCGTATTGTTCTGGCTGTGGCGGCCTTTAAAGGGTGGTCCTTATACCAACTGGATGTTAAAACTGCCTTCCTAAATGGGGACCTGGATGAGGAGATCTATGTAGAACATCCTGAAGGATTTATGATTGAAGAAAACAAGGTGTATCTTCTTAAAAAGGCCTTGTATGGGTGAAAACTATCTCCGAGAGCATGGTACTCTAAGATCGATACTTACTTTATCTGTCATGGTTATAACAGAAGTGAGAATGAGCCAACTCTATATGTCAAGCAATCAAAAAATGGTGATGTTATCTATGTCTGCTTGTATGTAGATGACATCATATATACAAGTTCTAGTTCTCAACTTGTTACTGAATTTAAAGAAGGCATGATGTCAATGTTTGAAATGACTGATTTGGGTCTCTTAACTTATTTTTTTGGGATTGGAAATTACTCAGTCTAATGCAGGTGTATTTTTTTCTCAAGAAAGGTATGCTAAAGCCTTGCTATCAAAGTTTGGAATGGCAAGTTGCAAGTCAGAAACCACTCCCATGAATTCTAATGAGAAGCTTCAAGTTGAAGATTATTCAGATAGAGTTGATGAAGAAAACTATCGAAGTATAGTTGGCAGCCTCATTTATCTTACTCACTCCCGACCTGATATAGCTCATGCAGTGAGTTTGTTACTTGCTTTTGAGTCTTCGGTTCTTCTGTTAGATTAGATGAAAACTTGATTAGATTGTGTTTCCACGACACTTCTCACTTTTAGTATCCTACCAGGCACCATATATCAGCACTCGATTAGTGTTTTATCAGTGTATGCTAAAGAGGATTGATCTACATTTGATTCATTTATATGGTGCTTGCTTAAACACTTGATGTCTAATATGTTTACACCACTACTCAAAAAGTTAATATTCGGGATCGTCTTCTGACGATTTGACAAACTTCGCTCCAAGCTTCATGTTGCTATGAACATTTCGTTTGAGGGAGCATACTAGAGACCTTTGCTGTTTCACTTTCTAGCCTTTGGTGTTTCATATTCTAGCAGAACCTTTGTATATTGGCTATGTAATATGCTTTGCAATGTAAGAAACAAATAACATAGAGACCTTTGCTGTTTCACTTGGAAATTGTAATTCTTATTTATTTATTTATCAAGCACAATAGAAATTTAATTAAAAGGTTACAGTCGACAAGAAGATGTGTACATTTCTTCGTTATTATCGACAACAAGCTAATTTACAGATCATACATGGCTTGTTCTAAGCTGAAAATTATGCATACACATATTGGCTTGGTTCGAATTCACTCGAACATCGCTACTTCCATTTGGTTAATCGAAAAGAATCGCAACAAATTACAAATGAAATCACCAATTAATCACATGACCAAGTGACATACACATCATAATTTTTTTCTAACGCATAAACAAACATCACCTGCATAATCACCAACCGGTAGCAATCACACTAAGAAACCGTAATCAACCTGAGTGACGAATCATCAAACGCGTGGCACACGAGCCCTGGGAGCGGAGGCAACCGCGGCCGAAGCAGCGGTCCCAACAAGGAACGAAAGCAGCCCATTGTTGTCCATGGGTTCCTGATCGTCCACGAACACCTCCTGCGGGACCCTAAAGGCTCCATGCACACAAATAACCCCAAATCCAAAGATGACGGAAGAGATCAAGAGCGAACCCAACCCCGTCAAGAAGACAATCATGATGGAGGAGAGGATCAAGATGCCGAGGATTTCGCGGTCGGAGAAGATGCGGTGGAAGAGGAGGAGGGGCTGGTCGGGTGGGCGGAAGAGGTAGAGGTATATCCAGGCGCCGAGGAGGGAGGCGCAGAAGAAGAGGGGGAAGGGGTGGGAGAGGAGGGAGAGGAGGGTGACGATGGCGATTACGACGGTGTAGTTCACGCGGAAGTATGAGAGGTTTTTTCTCACGCGGGATGTGGCTTCCGACAGGGTGTCCGGGCGGGAGAACGTGGAGCGGTCGATGAGCTCGAGCCACGGGCGACGCTGGGAGAAGGAGCGCCGGAGAGAGGCGGAGAGGCGGGAGAAGAAGGGGCGGAGGTCGGGGTTGGTGTTTGGTAATATTTGGGGCCGTGGGGTGGTGGTGGTGGTGGTGGATTGAGGGAGGCGTGATGACACTGGGGTCTTCACTTTCACCTTCGTCATCGTTGGGGCCATTGTGTGTTCGGGGAATTGGTTTGTGAATTTGGTTGGAGGGGAAGCAACGACGATGCGAGTTGATGCAAAACATGCATGCATGCAGGTATTTCTGTTGAGAATTTATGTTTTTTGCCCTTATGCTTGGTTTGGTGTTCATTACTACCCCTTTTTCTCACAACATATATATTTACTTGGTTCCTAAATGTTACCTTTTTAAATATACATCAATCTTTTTGTGTATATATATAACTGATATTAATTTGTTAGTAGTGTGTATAACTGATGATGAAACTAGGCGCTATTGCGTGAGCCGTACTAAATTATATCAGTGTTGGTATGCTCAATGAATTTTATAACACAAAATTTACTCTTTTTACACTGTTCCGTGACAAGTTAGTTCTATACCGTTGAAAATACTTTATGGTTTGTTATTCATTAATCATATCACATGAAATTTATTACCATACCGTTGCTCTTTACAGGTTATGGCACCTTGTTGCTTGTATGGTATAGACATATATAGTCTATACAAGTATTATGAACTGTAAAATTGTAAGAATCTAAGACTATATACATTTGTGGAAGTATTATGGTTAACTTGTAGATTTTGTCATAATATCCGTAAAAGTAATATAATTTATAAATTAACTAATCAATTTTGAAGCAGCAAAGTCTATTGTGTCCCTTTATTTGACAAAACCTACCACTTTACATGATCACTATCACACCCTCACCAAAACGGAAACACGAGTTACTGATAATATTTCGTATCTTTAGAACACATGGTACGAGAAATACTACACCTAATGCATTCAAAATATATAGGTTCTACATCATTGTATTAGGTTACAAAATAAAAATCACATATGGATTTAAATCTAAATCTATATTACGTAATCTTCCATTGTAGCCTAGATGCGCAAAAGATTGATTCCAAGGCTACCACACCCCTAGTTATCACCTGAAAAACACGTTAAAATAGGTCAACTAAAAATTGATGAGCTCGTAGAGTTCTAGAGTCAATAATAGTAAACAATTATAAGTAATATGAATCAATAAACAATTATCATAATAGTAAACAATTGTAAGTAATATGAATCAATCCATTATATATGAATGTAAACACGAGACATAAAGCCACAAGCTCACAACCACAACTATAGCCATGAGAAAAAACTAATCCCCATACTTATCACGAGTATTGGTTGTTGTTGCAGAAATAAACATTCATTGTAATTGACTGTTGGTTGACGCGTTCAACAGGTCTAGAGAATGGGGGTGCCTACCCCCCTGATAGTACTATCAATATGTTCCAGCGTCTCTATCCAAGAGTTAATTGGTTGCGTTGTGATAATATAGAATTTAGCATGTGATAATGATAAGGTAAGCGCATGCAATATTCAAGTAATAAACATAACATATAATGCAATGATTTACTGTAGTTTTTAAGTGGTTTAGAGATTCCTTAGTCCGTAGTGTGATGATGCTAAACCATTATGCTTTATACACACACACACGTGTGTGTGTATATATATATATATATATATATATATATATATATATATATATATATATATATATATATATATATATATATATGTATCTTTGTATGGTTCGTCGATAAGTTTGATAAGTCAATGTGTAAATCGTTTTACATTAATTCATTAAGTTTATGCGTATTTTTTCGGGTAATAGGTACGTTAGAGTTTTTTTGGACTTGTATTAGTAATGTGTGTATGTTATAACTTATGAAGTGAGAGGTTTTTATTCACTATAACAACTATATAGTGACCAACTATAACTCCTAAGTAAAATTATATGTGAAAATCATGCTCCAATCCTACCCTACAACCCATTGAAAGTCATTTGTACCCTACTATGTTCACTGCAGCACATTCTGGACAGTTGTTCGTATCTTGGTCGGTTAGGGGTACAAAACTAATTATTAATAGGAGTGCTTATATGAGTTGAAAAGATAAGACATTAAGCAATGTTTGACACTAAAATCATGTTTTTGGTTAAGTATTGAAAATTTATGGTCTTTTAAATTCGAGTCAACATTATGTCAGAAAAGTCACTTTTAACACTTTATTTTCTTTTACAAATTTTGAAGACCAAATCTCTATGGAAAATTACAAGACTAGTTGGGTTTGAAAGATAAATTCTTGAAAATAACTCTAGGATTAAGAAACACCTCATTTGGTTTAGGTTTGACCAAGTTGTAACCTGGGAGAAGAAGGGGCGGAGGTCGGGGTTGGTGTTTGGTAATATTTGGGGCCGTGTGGTGGTGGTTGTTGTGGATTGAGGGAGGCGTGATGACACTGGGGTCTTCACTTTCACCTTCGTCATCGTTGGGGCCATTGTGTGTTCGGGGAATTGGTTTGTGAATTTGGTTGGAGGGGAAGCAACGACGATGCGAGTTAATGCAAAACATGTATATATGCATGCAGGTATTTCTGTTGAGAATTTATGTTTTTTGCCCTCATGCTTGGTTTGGTGTTCATTACTATCCCTTTTTCTCACAACATATATATTTACTTGGTTCCTAAATATTACCTTTTTAAATATACATCAATCTTTTTGTGTATATATATAACTGATATTAATTTGTTAGTAGTGTGTATAACTGATGATGAAACTAGGCGTTATTGCGCGAGCCGTACGTACTAAATCATATCAGTGTTGGTATGCTCAATGACTTTTATAACACAAAATTTACTTCTATCTTTTGACATTGTTCCATGGCAAGTTAGTTCTATACCGTTGAAAATACTTTATGGTTTGTTATTCATTAATCATATCACATGAAATTTATTACCATACCGTTGCTCTTTACAGGTTATGGCACCTTATAGCTTGTATGGTATAGACATATTAAGTATTATGAACTGTGAAATTGTAAGAATCTAAGAGTATATACATTTGTGGAAGTATTATGGTTAACTTGTAGATTGTGTCATAATATACATAAAAGTAATATAATTTATAAATTAACTAATCAATTTTAAAGCAGCAAAGTCTATTGTGTCCTTTATTTGACAAAACCTACCACTTTACATGATCACTGTCACACCCTCGTCAAAACGGAAACAAGAGTGAGTGACAAAATTTCGTATCTTTAGAACACATGGTACGAGAAATACTGCACGTAATGCATTCAAATTATATACGTTCTATATCATTGTATTAGGTTACAAAATAAAGATTACACATAGGATTTAAATCATAAATCTATATTACGTAATCTTCCATTGTAGCATAGATGCGCAAAAGATTGATTCCAAGGCTACCACACCTAGTTATCACCTGAAAAACACGTTAAAATAGGTCAAGTAAAAATTGATGAGCTCATAGAGTTCGAGACTCAATAGACAATCGTCATAATAGTAAACAATTGTAAGTAATATGAATCAATTCATTATATATGAATGTAAACACGAGACATAAAGCCACAAGCTTACAACCATAACTATAGCCATGAGAAAAAAAACTAACCCCTATACTTATCACGAGTATTGGTTGTTGTTGCAGAAATAAACATTCACTGTTGATTGACGCATTCAACAGGTCTAGAGAATGGGGGTGCCTACCCCGATAGTTTGGTAAGTCAACGTGTAAATCGTTTTAGATTACTTCATTAAGTTTATGTGTATTTTTTTGGGTAATATACGTTAGGGTTTTTTGGACTTGTATTAGTAATGTGTTTATGTTATAACTTATGAAATGAGAGGTTTTTATTTACTATAACAACTATATAGTGACCAACTACAACTCCTAAGTAAAATAATATGTGAATTCAGGCTTCAATCCTACCCTACAACCCATTAAAAGTCATTTGTACCCTACTATGTTCACTGCAACACATTCTGGACAGTTGTTCGTATCTTGGTCGGTTGAGGCTACAAAACTAATTATTAATAGGAGTGCTTATATGAGTTGGAAAGATAAGACATTAAGCAACGTTTGACACTAAAATCATATTTTTGGTTAAATATTGGAAAGTTTATGGTCTTTTAAATTCGAGTCAACATTATGTCGGAAAAGTCACTTTTGACACTTTATTTTCTTTTATAACTTTTGGAGACCAAATATCTATAGAAAATCACAAGACCAGTTGGGTTTGTAAGATAAATTCTTGAAAATAACTCTAGGATCAAGAAACACCTCATTTGGTTTAGGTTTGACCAAGTTGCAGCCTCTTAAAGTCGAGTCTGTGGGTGCCTGATTGGTCACCATAGAAGTTTGATAGACTTAGGAGTGGGAGTGATAATGAACTGGCTCATGAATGGGTGCCATGAGGGCTAATGACTTTGAGGGGTTTGAAGATCTACCTAGTGATTCTTCAGCCGCATCCATCTCCATTTGATAAGCACTGAGGATGCCATAAAACTCCTCAAGAGTCATTGTCTTCAGATTTTTAGTTATTTTGATGGACACAGTATAAACCATTCATGCCTTTGGCAAAGACCTTAAGAACTTTTTGAGAACATCACTATTCTCCATCTTCACTCCGACTTCATTTAAAAAGTCTAGAAGTTCAACATATCTAAGATATGTTGCAGTCATGTTTTCTCCTCTTGTGAAACCATAATTTTTGAAATTTCGTTTCAAGACATCTCTTTTTTTCTTTCATATCTTATGTTCCTTCAAATCTAACCTTCAAAGCTTCCTACAAATTTTGAGCCGTAGTGAATTACTTGAAGCCATGCATGATGCTTTGGGTATGCTCATTCTGATCAGACATAAAGACTTTGAATTCACATCCATTTTTTCAGACCTTAATACTTTGTAGGATCTTTGGGGATCATGAGTTCACCTTCACCAGCAACTTAGACCATAGGGGACATATGGTCCATTTAGAATTAAAAGCCAGAGTTTCATGTCTTGATTCCCTATGAAATCCTCCATTCAGATCTTTAAGTTATCATAGTCATGTGGTGAAATATAGGAGATTTGGTCTGAGTTCTATTCTTCAGGTCATGATTACTAGAAATGGCTACAACAGTCATTTTAAGAGGGTAAATGGATATGAATAGAGGTTGTAAGGCTTATTGAAAGGCTGATGCACCCAAAACAAGTTAAGTCTTTCCTGCATGCATGCACTTAGTGTAAAGTAGAAGTTGCTTCAGAAGTTTTACACCCTGTATCATAAATATTCTAAGTGTAAAATCTTCCGAAGCCAAGACCAATATCTTCCGAAGCCAAAAGTGAAGTCTTCCGAAGCTTCAAAGACAAAGTCTTCCGAAGCCTATGAAGTGAAGATAGATTTCTTCTGAAGACTTTGAAGAGCATGCTTTTTCTGATGTACTTTTCATAAAGCTTACCAAGTTTCTGTTGCAACTCTGAAGACTCACCAACTTATACAAGTTGGTGAATGGTCCATGCTTTTTGTAACTGTACATTGAGGTCTTGAGTCTGTAACTTTCTACTTTATATACTTTTATCATTTAAGTAATATATTAGGATGTGAGCTATGGCATGTCATAATCACTAGTCAAAAAGGCAGATCTGCCTTTTTGACTCTACATTGATTTTGTTGTCTAGATCAATGTTTCCAGCTGGCCTTCTAAGTATGGTTGGTTACAGGATGTAGTATAAAGTGTCTCAAGTCCTTGTAACTTATTTTTTATGCTTTGTAACACTTGTAATAGAATTTGATAAGCAATATACTACAATCTTGAAAACCAAACATAATTATTGTTCTTAAGTTTCTATCTCTCGTTTACTTGTGTTCATAATATCACAATAAAAGTCTTGGTTTCCTATTTGATCTGTTAAGTGTTCTAAACACTCTTCTCATTGTGAGACTAAGTGTATTAACCATCCCTTAAACGGTCCTGCAATTGGTATCAGAGCATTCCAGGCTCTTGATTATAAGATCTCCCTATCTTAGATCCATCAGTCTCATTAAACACTTAACAACTCTATTGGATCAAGTAAGGTTGGTGCAACCAAAACAAACACTTAGAACATTTTTGGTGCAACTGATGAAGAACTTTCAAAGGCAAAAGCTGAACTTCTAAAGGTCAAGGCTGAAAGAGCTTCCGAAGAGGAACTCTAACTTCCGAAGAAAAAGTTTCCTTCTTCCAAAGTTCAACACTTAGAAGAGTTCAAGACAATGACTTCCAAAGTATGAAGTCCTGAAGATCATCAAGCCTCGGAAGAAGTAGACTCTTCCGAAGTATAAGTGGCTTCGGAAGAACTTGTTCTTCCGAAGACAGTTAACCTTCAGAAGAACCTACTATGAACCAGTGGACATAAGTATTATCCTTCTGACAGATTCGTTGCAACCTCTGAGAAACTACATGGCGCTTTCCCATGCCCATGTAGTTGATCATACTTTATTCCACTGTTCATTCCTTATCAGTTAGTACAGTTACCAACTTTAGTTGGTAACAAAAGGTAAGTCATGGACATGTCATGACTATCAAATCTTAGATAGTATTTTATCTAGGATACCTTACCATTAGCAATGTCGTATTTGCTATAGTCATAAGTTTCCAGCTGGTATCAAAGTATAACCGGCTCTAGATAGTAGTATATATAGTTTCTCATTTTAACTCTGTTAACATGCTTGTAAGAGTCTTGTAACACTTTGATTTGAGAAGTAATATATACAAGTATCTTGAAAAACTTATCTGTGTTTGTTTACTTAGTATATTATTATCAACTCTTAAAGGATTCTGCATCATCAATCGAATGTAACTTAGTGAGTTTGAGAGATAATATTTGTGTTGAGTGACAAAACCCGTTCCTGCAATTGGTATCAGAGCATCTTAGGATTTTGATTATGAGATCTTACCATCCAAATCAAACTTGTTCTTCACTCATACACTCACCACACTTAAAATGGCCCTCAACCAAAAATCATCTGAAGGCGAAATGGGGACGATGTCTAAAGCACCCATCATCACCCCTGAGAACTTCAGATCTTGGAGCAGACGTATTGAAGGCCTCAGTAGGTATCAAGACAACATGATGTGGAAGTCTATCACCAATGGCCCTTAAAAGCCAAAGGTTGCAACACCGGCTGGAAATGGTGTTATGATAGAGAAGGCTGTTGAAGACTATTCTGTTGAAGACCACAAGCGGCTAGAGATCGACAGAAAAGCAATGACTGTTCTTATGACTGCCATACCCAATTCCATCATGGTGGGATTTGAGCATTGTCCGTCAGCCAAAGAACTCTTTGATGCTTTGTCTCAAATGTATGCCAGCTCTAATGACTCCAAAAAAGATTTCCTGAAGCAACAGTTTGAAAACTTTACTTATATTACTGGAGAGACCCTCAGCCAGCAATACTTCAGGTATATGGATCTTATTTCATCACTTCAGCCTGTGGGAGTGACTCTTGAGATGAGATATCTCTTAGAAAGTTCATGAGTGCACTTCCAAATGAGTGGACTTTCTACTGTGTCTCTATCAAGAGGACAGAGAACTTAAACTCTCTCACTATGACTGAACTATATGGCATTCTTGATGGATACCATGTAGAGATGGAAAACAAAAGAGGCCACCAGGTGAGCAGACCCTCAAGCCTTCCTGCTAGCAACGCTTTAATGGTTGCTAAAGGCTCAAGTGTAACATCATGTATTTTTGGTTAACTAAAAGTTAGCTTCGCTAAATTCTTGTAAGGACCATTGTTGCCAAATATGAAACTCATGGGTTACTTACGTCTTTAATTCTTTAAGTTGAAAGTTAATAATGTTACTTATTACATAATAAATAATAATAATAATAACAATACTAATAAAAATAATAATAAAACTAATAATAACAATGATAATAATATTGATAATAATATTGATAATAGTAATAATAATAATAAAATTATAACAATAATAATAAAATTATAACAATAATAATAATAACTAAGAATAATAGCAATAATAATAATATTGTTATCAATAATATCAATTTGTAAGAGTTATTAAACTTAAAAATTATTTAAAACTAAAATTAAGAAAGTTAAGGGGGTTGATTTGTCAATTTAATAAACTTTAAATGGAAGTTTAAACATGAAATAATAGGATTTCAAAGTTGAGGGACCATTTGTGTAATTAACCGAAACTTGAATTGTTTCTCTCTCTTTGCCCCGCATTTCTAGCGGTCTCACCGACCACCTCCGGCGACCTTTCGGCGAGGCCCAAAACCCTCGAAAACTTCCCGAATTCCGACTTCAAATAATCCCAACCGGTTCACAAACGTGTTTCGAACTCAATTATAGTCTTTAATTGAGATTAAACAATTGTTATGAACTTAAACACGTCGAGTAACTGTCGATTTCATCAAACGATCTGTTCGAGCATTAATCCATAATTATAACCTAATTAAACCAACGTAAACAACCATCTAACAAATATTAATCATTTGCAACTCTTAATTTCTCCTGAAAACACACAAACATTCCGTTCGATTCTCTACTCATCGCAAATGTGCAACCCAATCGAAACCCATCTGCCGAGCCTTCTAAACTTCAATTGATAAGGGGCTTTCAGTCTACAACATCCTCCGAAGCTTCACACAAAGTTAATTTGGATATCATCACCATTTACATATCAAACGGATTCAAGTTTGGGTCGCGACTATTATATCATCTTTCTTATCATTCTCGAACAAATCAAGTAAGTTAATAACAGATTTATGATCGTCTAAAAATGGGGAACAAAAGTCCCATGGTTAATTTGGTTAACAACATCAAATTGATGTTCAATTTGATTCAAGAACAATCTAGGGTTCTTGGATTTGGGGATTTCCGTATGTTTATGTTTTAAGATTTTAAAACCGTGTTTTAGCACGGCAACTGCCCTTGGTTCACTGGTAACACACCCGCCCCCTTGAACAGGAGGTCCCCGGTTCGAATCCGGGGAACCTCTTGTTTTGGTTTTAAGGCTTTTTAGCCTCTAAATTAAATCCAGTTTTTTTTTAAAAAATTTATAGAAAAATAAATTTATGAACTTATTAATTTTTAGAGATACTATATTATTTTCTGCAAATTTATTTTATAAAATATTTTAATATTTTAGACAAATAATATATTTAGTTTGTTTTTCTTATAAAATAGACTTTAAATAATTGTTAAATCTTTAAAAAATTATTTGTTCAACATTTACCTATATATATATATTAAATGGTGATTACGTTAAAAAGAAAAATTATTCATTTAAACTTATAAATTACAAAAGATTTCTTTTGCATTTCTTTATACTAAAATGCTTAGATAATGTGCTTCATTCTTATGAAATTAAAAACATAATCAATTATTTTATTTCATTTAATTTGGTTAATAAAAACCCCAAACACCAAATTGAAACCCTAGTCCTCAAAAATTAAATCGTTAAACTTATTATTAATACTTAAATCTTGTAGTTATATAATTAGGTGTCTCGTGACGGTTTACGTTGGAACGATGCCTATTAATATTCCTATTAATCGTCATTTATATATATATATATATATATATATATATATATATATATATATATATATATATATATATATATATTTGATCATGTGAGTATTTCTATACCCCTTTTGCTTATTTTTACACTTTGGGATGAAACATGTTACCTTATGACTATTGCACTTGTAAACTCGTTTGAATCTTGTAAACATTTGGGCAATTCACCTTGTTTGTTATGGTTAGTTGAACTTTAGTAATTACCATGTATTGACTATTATATGTGCAATCATTAATTATTGCTAGCCTGGCGACGTCATAGATCTATAGGCCTGACAAGCCTGCTTGGTTAATCCAAGTACACTTAGCTAATCGTATAATCTTGTAAACGTGTAATCTTGTAAACTCTCAAGGTATGATTGTTACATCTGTCATACATCCTTAGTTACTTTGCTCACTAGCTTATGACATGAATTGCCATCTTTTATATATGTATGTATAAAACTATGAAAATCTCACCAACTTTATGTTGACTTTTTTTTATTTTTAACATATTTCAGGAAACGCGCAAGTTTGATTGTCATCTTTGAAGCTTATTCACATCTAGGATTGGACCTAGTTAAATAAATGAATTGTCTTGGACTATTTCATGTTACGTGATATTGATTTCTTATCTGAGACTTATGGTTGTAATTTACCTTTGAAACTTATGATGATAATATTTGGAATAAATAATAGCGTTATGTGGTTGTGAACAATCTTAACCCTCACATCTCGACGATTACGCCATCAAGGTTGGGTGTGACATCAAGACCCCCAACCTCAGCAGTACCCGACACACTCCCAACAGTCATCATGTTCTTCTGGGCCATACATCACCTTTCTTAAGACTCCAAGGTCTTAATAGGCTCAGTCAAGTCCCTTCCAGGACAGCTGTGCCTTTGTCTCAGGAAATGGACATTCTAGTGACTTTCAATTATGTTTCATCTTCTGCTAAACCTCAGCAGGCTTCATCTTCTGATCCACAGCAGGGTCCAACTCCCTTTTCTTTTAAACCTGTGAGGGAAAAGGACCCAACTGAGAGAGACAAGACAGAACAACCTGGTGCTGAAGGCCAGTCTTCTCAGTTAAAGTTTCCAAAGAAGAGGAAAAGGATGGTTGTTAGATCTACATCAAAGAAGAAGAAGAAGAATAAGAAGAAGAAGAAATCTAAGGCATCCACCTCCAATCCTTAGGATAAGTCAGATCATCCTGAGGAAGTGCATGAAGAGGCTATTCAACCAACTCCAACTCAAGTAGAGCCTCTTGCATCAGGAAGACCCATCTTGTCTTGGACCTTTGCTGCTAATCTAGACAGATGGTATGTCATAAAAGATCAAGGTGGCCAAGATGTCTATTTCTGGCAAGACATGCTTAGCTTACCTCTACATGATCTATTTAACATGAGAAGGTATTTTAAAAGTTTGAGTGATCCTGACCAATTGATGAAGAACGGAATGGTGACTACCAATATCTGAAGACACTTCTCTGTTGTGGTAGCATTAGCCTAGGGGGAGTTTATAAGGCTTATTGAAAGGTTGATGCACCCAAAACAGATCAAGTCTTTCCTGCATGCATGCACTCAGTGCAAAGTAGAAGTTGCTTTGGATGTTTTTCACCCTGCATCAGAAATATTCTAAGTGTAAAATCTTCCAAAGCCAAGACCAATATCTTCCGAAGCTAAAAGTGAAGTCTTCCGAAGCTTCAAAGACAAAGTCTTCCGAAGCCTATGAAATGAAGATAGATTTCTTTCTAAGACTTTGAAGAACATGCTTTTTTGTTGTACGTTTCATAAAGCTGACCAACTTTCCGCTGTAACTCTGAAGACTCACCAACTTATACAAGTTGGTGAATGGTCCATGCTTTTTATAACTGTACATTGAGGTCTTGAGTCTGTAACTTTCTACTTTATGTACATTTATCCTTTTTGTAATATATTAGGATGTGAGCTATGGCATGTCATAGTCACTAGTCAAAAAGGCAGATCTGTCTTTTTGACTCTACATTGATTTTGTTGTCTAGATTAATGTTTCCAGCTGGCCTAAGTATGGTCGGCTGTAGGATGTAGTATAAAGTGTCTCAAGTCCTTGTAACTTATTTCTTATGATGTGTAACACTTGTAATAGAACTTGAGAAGCAATATACTGCATCTTGAAAACCAAACATATTTGTTGTTCTTAAGTTTTTGTCTCTTGTTTACTTGTGTTCATAGTATCATAATCAAAGTCCCGGTTCCCTATTTGATCTATTAAGTGTCTTAACACTCTCCTCATTATGAGACTAAGTGTATTGACCATCCCTTAAACGGTCCTGCACAGGTGGTGTTTGATAGTGTGATCAAAACAAGAAACAAGTGATTTGTTGAAAGATAATCTTCAAGCAAATCAAGAGGCAAAGCTCTGATACGACTTGTTGGATCGGATAGGTTTAGACTAACAAGAACTTCCTCTTTTATCAGTAACTAACAAATGCGAAATTTAAGTTAAATACTTACTATCACAACACAGATAATTTGAGAGAAGGTAAATGTACAAGTTGTTCTTTCAAAGTATTCACTTGATTCATCTGGTGTAAACAAAATGTTATAACTAGCAGATACAATCAAATGGCTAAAAAGCATGCCTCTACTATACAAGTGTGATGATTTTTATACAATAAAATCTAAACAATAAGAACGAAGTATTCTATGTTCAGAGTCTAGATCAAACAAATAATCTGTGTATCGGAGTTGATAGCTTTAGTATTAATTTGTCTCCAAAAGGTGAAACACAGTAGCCGTCGACACAGACAATTTTGTTTAAAGTAGTAGTCGATCAGCAGATCATGGAGTTCACTACTGATCGACGGTTGATCTGCATATGCTGATAAGTAGATATTCAACATATGTAGTTCGACAGTTGCTTCGACATATGCTGATCTGGAGACTTTCAGCATACACATTTCGGTAGTGGATTCAGCACTTTGCTTGATTCAGCAGCTGGAAGCCAATGCTAAAATCCTGAGTTTTCGATAGCGTCATCCTTTATGATTCAGCAGAAGGCATGCCAAATAAGTACAAATTATTGGCTTTTATTCTAAGGATGAAGATTGGGAACATAGTTGAAAGAGAGCAAAATGCAGACAAAAAAGATGTTCTGCATATGACTTCAATGAGCATTCATGATCCAATCACCCATTCGAGTTACAATTTCTGTACTGATACCTTCTGTCTAACTTATTCTGATGCTGGAATGATTGAAGTACAAGCACATGAATTGATCAGACTTTCTAGAGACAACATGAAGGATTTGGTAAATAAATTTCTTGAAAACCCCTTAAGAGATATTATAGGATACATGTATGAACTACTACTAAAGAGGATACTTGGAAAATGAGTTAAAGTTTTGGTAGCATCATCGTAGGGGGAATTTGTTGATCCATGAAAAGGATGAAGCTACCGAAAACTAAAGAATTCAGCACTGGTTGTCAACTGCCAAATTCTTCCAAGTGCTGAATCAACTGCCTATTAGCATACGCTGAACCACTGCCAATCAGCACTTAACTAATACGCTGTTGATCGACTGTTGCTGATCAACACTGAACCCCGTGAGCTGCTTATCAACTGTTACATAAGACAAGACTATCTGTACCGACAACTATTGTGTTCTGCCTTTTGAAGACAACATAGTACTGAATTTACCTAACTCTGATGTGCTGATTATCTGTCTTGCTGTACATTCTGAATCGGAATAGTTTATTTTTATTATTTCATATTTCATAGTATAAAACCTTTATACTTGTATAGTAGAGGTAAGCTTGTCAAGTCACTTGTTTATCTGCTGATTGTAACTCTTTGTAATTAGTTTTGATTTATCAAGTAAATACTTTAAAAAAACAACTTGTATACTTATACTTACTCAAAGTATTTATGTTAATTAATAAGTAGTTAACTTAGATTTTGTATTTTTAACTACTGATGAAATAGAAAAATCTTGTTGAATTTTTAACACCGATCCAATAATATATATAATATAATATTTTTTATATTAATTTAATGTAGATTTTAATTTAAACGAGCCAATAAGCGAGCTCGAGAGCGAGCCAACGAGGCAATTAACAAGCGAGACACGAGTCGAGCTGACCTTAGCTCGGGCTCGGATTAGTTACAAACCGAATGGATTTGAAATGATATTTTCAAGCCATTTTGGATTGAGATATTAGTGAGAAGTTATTACTTGTTAATAGACGTGGTGAAGGCTACTCTAGTTCGAACCTAGAAATAAAAGAGAGCCACGTCATAAACAAAGTTAGCAAGAACAAAGAAAGAGGTGCGACAGAGTAAGTAAGGTGGGTGAAGAAACTGATGAGATGGGGCGGACATCTCAAAGACATTCAAGAAATAAATAACACTCTTTTAATTAATCTCCAATACACCTTCATTTCCACTATCCTTCATCTCTCTCCCACTCATGGAGTCTGCAACTCTCTTCCGCTCTTTCCACTGTAAGTTCCCTTGTATCCATCCCTTCATGCTTGCTTCCTAGATCTGTTGCTGATTATATCAAAGTCGATCTGTTACACCGATCTTGATGTTTTTGTACTGATTGAGCTACTTATTGATGTGGAATCGATCGTTTTACGTTTGATTGCAACTGCGCATATATGTTCTGCTAGTGCAAATGCGTCGGTTTCATTTATTATGCATTATTAATGATGTAAATATTCGGAGTGTTTACTTAGCGATAAAAACTTATGCGCGGAATTTGGGGATGAAAGCAACCTCTAAACTAAACCTGTTGCTTCTGAAATGAACCTTATGGTCTTCGATCTAAACACCAATTGGGGTTAAGTGTGTTCACTCTTGGGATCATTGGCTTTCTTTTTCTGTTTTGGACTCTCATTTCATCTCTAAGAAGAAAGCATTTTTCTTTTTATGTGCAATCACTATTAGCTACCGAAGACAAACTTAATCTATCTTTTGTATCTTTTGTTCTTTGACACCCGTGTGGATTGGGTTCTGCCGACTATACATACATGTTTAAGGTCTGCCAAGAGTTGTCTAAAGAGTTGTATTTTCTTTTGTTTTTGAATTGATATGTAATCTTATGATTGCAGATTCTAGGGGCACTGTTTCTCATTTGCACTCTGCAAGTGAGAGATATGGTGTGGTTTCTATGCATAATGCATCGTTTGGTTGGGATCTTAGTTCTTCTCAGAAAAAGCGAGCAGGGGCTCTCGTGTCATGTGTGAAGTCATCTGATGTTGCTGTTGTTGAAAAGTCCAATGGTGAGTTTTTCTTTTAGGTGAAACATCAACTTTTCCTTGATCCTTGGTCACTCATTGTCCAAGATCATTGGTGACTTCCATTTATGTTCATTTTCCGTCGACTATGGAGGCAATTCATTTTTCTTGAAACAAAATATTTACATCAGTAAAATATTGATAATTTCTTTCTCAAGAATTTTCTTTGATTCACTCTACTTCAACAATATAGTTTATTGAATCAACTACTATGGTACATGAATGTAAATGTATTTAGGTTTTTTTTACTATAATGCTAATTACCATCATTCGTGGCATTTCCATCTTAAGGATCTGTGGAGAAAAAAGCTTCAACAGGTGCAACTTTTCCTAATGGCTTTGAGGTGAATGTCTTCTAAAACATACATCTATTTACTTCAATTACACATTGTCTATATAGACATTTGAATTTTTTCTTGCATTCTTACTATTTATTGTTAGGAACTTGTCCTTGGTGTCTGTGACGAGACACAGATTGCTGAGCTGAAAATGAAGGTAAGCTCCTATATCAGTATTCAGTAACTAAATGTTGTAAACATTATAGGCTTTAAAAATTGAGATTAGAATTGAAAACTGATGTTTTTATATAGATTGGGGGATTTGAAATGCATCTCAAAAGAAACATTAAATCAGCTGAAGCAATCATGCCCGTTGCTTCGCCTACAGAAGCACCACCAATCCCTAGCAAACCCATGACGGAATCTGCCCCTGCTACCCCACCATCACCACCAACTTCTCAAAAAGTAACTCCATTTACCAATGTTCCTGTTGAGAAGTCAAAGAAGTTAGCAGCACTAGAAGCTTCTGGAGCTAGCGGATATGTTCTAGTCTCGTGTCCAACGGTATAAAATTTAATACCAAATATTTACTTGATGCAAAAAGCTTTATGGGTATGTATTTCAACTTTTTATCCCTTCTATTATCAGGTTGGAACATTCCGGAAAGGCAGGACACTTAAAGGGAAGAAGCAGCCTGCTCTCATCAAAGAGGTATATTTTGCAACATGTGACCTTATTTTCTTGGTGAAGAAGGCCTGTTAGGACCCATAATCCTTTGTAGTCACTTAAAGTAGGTGGAATCCAGTAGTTCTAGAGGTATGGGTACCGGATGAAACAAATACCTTTTTATATGGTTGGGTTGACCTCAAAATACTCTTTTTATTAGTTTGTCAAATATGATTATCAGGATATTGTTTCAGTAACAAAATAGTTCTTTGAATAAACCGATTTGGGAGGTTTTAAGCACTAAAAACACTTTGGGGACTTTGGACCTATTTAACCCTTTATAGGTGACACTTAACCCAACTTGACCCATTCACAAGTAAAAGGATTTGATACCAGATTACTAGATATCAGGATATGTGTTTGTGTTTGTATTTAACCAGCACAAGTTGAATAAACAGGGTGACGTTATTAAGGAAGGACAAACTATATGCTATTTGGACCAGTTTGGCACTGAACTTCCAGTGAAAGTAAGATATTTTCGTCACAATTTTTTTCTATCAGAACTAAATAATAATAATAACAATAATCTGATCATATATCGTGGATTTCACTATGCAGTCGGATGCAGCTGGAGAAGTCATAAAGATCCTCTTTAATGATGGTGGTATGATCTATGTTTCAGTTTTTCTGTTTGTAGAATAAAGAAATTGATTTTTTTTTGTTCATTAAATTGATATTTTTATGCTTTTTGACATTTAATATTTGTGATTCTACAGAGGCAGTCGGGTATGGGGATCCCCTCATTGCAGTCTCATCCTGATATCAAGTAAAATAACATTATCAATCAAGAGTAGTTTTTCAGGTCCTGAGGCTTGTGGTTTGCTTCTGATTTCAAATCATTTGTATTCTTCTGCATCTTCTCCTTTGCCAATTTTTTGTGTTGAAAATGACTTTAGATCTGCAACAACAAAAAAACACAATGATCATAATTTCGACAATTAGAAAGTTTATACTGTCTATCTGCCATATATATTATGGTCACGTGTTGCAGATGAACGTCCTCTCCTGCTTATAATTATAAGTTGGAAATTTCTAAACAAGGTTATCTTGGTGTAAACATCTGGACTTCTTCAGAAAACTAGATAACTACTAGCAATAATGCTGAATGATAAAAAAAACAAGATTAATCTTGTGATATGATCAACCCAATCTATAGAATCAAGTTCATGGCAAACTTAATCACTTGCCCATTGTGTTCTGGATAGAATGAAACACAATTACCATAAGAATATTCTCATATTCAACTCGATCTGTTTATTCCTCTTAACTTTGAAGTCACCCTTTGCTGTCTACATGTTTCTGACTTTCTGTTGCTATTTTACTAAATCACAACCCTCCGCAATCGGCTTTAGGAAAAACTAGAGGGGTGGTTCACCCCTTGCTTCAGTTGGTGTAATTATGATACATCACCCATGTATCCAAATCATGGTTAACACCTCACACCAGGAGGAGGTTTTGCATAACATGCTACCTTAACTGCATCTCTTGAATCAAAATCTATGGTAGGTGGGTGGTGTTTATACATGTTTGGTCATTCTTTCTACCCTTTTCAACATCTTACTTGATCGCTTAAAAATGTTTTTACTTCAATACTGATTAATAATGTAATTTGAGATTATACTTATATTTAAGCTTTAGGTGAACTTGATCCTCATTGTATACATGCTGACCACTGAAGCAACATCACTGGTTATTGTAATAATCTTCTTTCCACCTCCATTTCACCCATGTCCATCGTTTTGCCTTCAACATTTCACCACCGTACCCTATCTATTTATTTTATAGTGTCAAGAAAGTTTATTTAAGTATCCTAAAATAATGTTTGTTTACCATGCTTGCCAACTTGGTAACCGTGGCGGATCACTAATACTTGGTGTTCGGATTTGACAATCAACTATAGAACTTTAGGTCTGGGTCGGGTGAACGTGCCTTTACTTATGTTCGGGTGATTTTGAAAGTGATTTCACCAATTTTTTTGGCTTTGGTATTTATATGTTAATCTTAAATTAGTTAATAGCTTTTATTATTATATCCTTAAATAGTTACTTCAGCAGATGTAAAAATGATATAGTTTACAAAACATTAAAAACTATGAAAGGGTTTTTTATAACTATAGGCAACACACTTTGGTTGCTTGTGTCAGTTGTGTGTTTCTAGTTACTCAAAGATAAAACTCAGTTTAAGCATTTTGATGATATAAAAAGTATACATGGTTAAATGACTATGAACCATTACTAAACAAGCATCTCAATATGAGAAAATCTAAGAATTTGGTTTTATGAACCATGTGTTTACAAGAAGCTAGGTCGTAGCATAGTTATATTCTTTAATATTGTATGTAGATAATATACTGCTTAAATATTCGAACCTTGCAATATGAAGGATCTTGACAACATTACATTACAGGGAATAAAAATTTATAGAGATAGATTAAAGCGACTTAATGACTTAAATCAAAGTACATGTATTGAAAGGACATTAGATGCTTCTCAATACTAGTTTCTAAAAGTGTATTCTTGCCCATAACACAAGGGTAAATCCTGAATAAATCTCTATGTCTAGACATAAATGACGAGAAAAGAATGATGGAAAGACTTTTATATGATTCAGCCATAGGATTGATAATGTATGTCATGCTATACATAAGACATGATGTTTCTTTCGATAACTAGGTGATGCTCACTGGGTTGCACTTAAAAACATACTTAAATACTTGAAAAAAAAAGTAAAGGCATGTTATTAATATATAGAGGAGTAAAGAAGAGCTCATTATAATGTGTTACACTAATATATCTGCAAAACTGATAGAGAAGATTCTCGATCATAGAAGGGATTTGTATTCACACTAAATAGTGAGGCAATAACTTTAAACATTCCAAACTTAGTTAACCATCGAGTATGAATACATTACAGCATCTGATATAGCAATAGAGACAGCAGGGATCAAGAAGTTCATTGCTAATCTTAGAGTGATCCCAAGCATCGAGAGATCAGTCGAGATTTCTGTGACATCTATCGTGCTATTGCCCAAACAAAAGAACCAAAGTCACACCACAACACCAAGTACATAATTACGGGGGATACCAGAACACGTCATCATAAGCAAAATGCCTACAAATCATAATATATTATATCCATTTACGAAGCGTTTACCTCAAATCAAACACGAGGAGTATGCATGATGATTAAGCTTAGAACAGTTAGACATTGGATATGGATATGACTTGTAGTTAGCATTTGAATGTATTAAACTATAATGGTAGTATTTTATCTAATTTTGAATTAACAGTTATATTCTTCATCAATGTCTACTCTGTTTCAATTTTAGTATGTTTAGGATACTTGAATAAAAGTTATTCTAAATGCATGTAGTCAATTGGAGATATCGGAATAAATATGAACTAAGATTATTGTGTGTTAGTTCGTTCATCCGATAAAATTTTAAAGAGTTGGAAACTGAATTCACATATATTCATTAGGGAATGGATATTAAATGTAACCCCATTCAAAACTACTTCACGGATCACAGTCATAAGTTGGTTTGAAATGATATTTTTTATATCTTTAGACACGAGATACATACTAGAACTTGATTCTATAAAAGTTTGCTCTTTGACATGATCTAACTAATTATATTTTTTGGTCTTTATATAACTATACTAGAAAAAATATTTAAACATAGTAAATGACAACGTAATGCATTCTAATATTTTATGAGTACTACCCTTTTTTTATCATATTTTGTTTTTCTTACATATCTAAATAATTAGAAAACAATTAAGTGTGTGGAAGTAATTTTGTTAGTTTGAATTTTCTCTGTGTATTGAAGAGTATTTGCAAGGAATTAAACATCAAAGGTGACACTAACCTAATGGTAAGGTGTGACCTCCCTTTTCAAAATAATAATTCCTGTTTTTTCAAACATTTATTATTTATTTTGTTTTTAACCACTGACCGGTCTGATTCCGTTAATTTTTTTTTTTATCTTTTTTTATAGTTTTTCTTAGTTGTGATATTTTTAAATTCCATTCTCCTTGCTTTTTAATTTGTTTCATTTTTGTCTATTGTTTACTTTTAGCATGGAATGACTTAATTTTTTCTTATCGTTACATATTATAACACCTTGTAGTCCCAAGGATTTCACAACTATGAATAAGGGAAGTATGCAATAAATACATGAATGAGGCCATATAATCTTGAGCTTTCCCAAAGGCTCACAACTCTTCAATAAGAAACAATAGACTGTGAGGGTATGCTGAAACAACAACAGTTCTCGAATTTAAGGACTGTTTGCTGAGAGCTTCGGCAGATAGAGTCCATGCAGTAGAAACTCAACTCAAGATTCTACAAGATCAAACTGCAAGAGTTGCTACCTTGGAATCTGAGTTACACACTCTTCAGCAGACAGTTGCTAGGGCAATCTTGAATCTAAGGTACAATCCCTTCAAGAAACTATTGATCTTCAGCAATCAATCATTTTGAGCCTTCAAATATCTTCAGCACCACAAGAACCTTTGAATGAGCCTTTCTCTCGACATTTAGTGTCATTTGGAATATCAGATTATGCTACCAAAAAGGGGGAAGATAAGCCCAAAGAAGCTAATGATGTTTTGGTATACTTGGTCAATCAAATTATGAGTAGCTCCCAGCCAATTCCATTTGCTTGTGTTTGGAATGATGAATATGACCTCTTTCTAAATCTGAAGCTAAACTCAATGATCTTCTGAACGAGCATGGTTATGACAGATTAAAGGAAAGGAAAATGGAAATTAAAAGATCTATGAAGAGACTCAATCTGAAAGCTTAACTTGGCAAGAAGATAATAATGCAACTAAAAAGAACTGGTACCACTTTCTCTCTCAAAAGAAAAAGGACAGACTAGGAATTATTAATAAGATAGCTGGTATTAGGACTTGAAGCTTTTCAAAAATCATCTACTAAGGACGAAGCCCCACTACTCATTGTGTTGTCTGAAGCAGCAGAAGAGCTGGAAAAATCAAATGAGGATACAACTATTAAATCTCTCAAGAATGAAACTCAATCAACAGCTGAATCCTCAGGCCAGATGATAATTTACACAAGAGGATTCCAAACTCTAGAAGATGATATGGAAAGACATGGGGTAAACCTTGAAGAATAAACCACTCAACTTCATAAATGTCACATAGAAGTACCTGAGTCTGAACTCAAGAAATCAACTGAGGTGATATTTGGTCAATTGGATGTTGAATCTGAAACCGTAGTTAATGAGGTGAATGTGGATACAGATGGCCTAGAAGTCACCAATGAAGTTGAAAGAGTTCAGGCAATTGCTGATGATCCCAAAACAACCGATGAGGCTACAGGTACATCTACCAGACCTTTAGCAGTCAAAATCAAACGTTCCTCCCAAACCAAAAGCCAAAACTATCAAGAAAAAGATCTTTAAACCATCTAGCCATATTGTAAAAGGGAACATTCAACAAGTAGTTGTTCATCAAACCCCTTCAGCAACTACTGCCAAATCTACACAAACCACTTCATCTCAAGTTCCAATGAAGAAGGATAAGGATACTGAAAGGTAGACCTGACAATTCAACTTGAGCTAAAGGGATTAAATGTAACATCTGCAATTTTCCAAGTTATAACCCAAACCCGAACCCATTTCGAGCTTCCATGATTAATTTATCTAATAAATGGATCAAATACACTAAATATGTAATCAACTTATTGATTGATAAATAATTTTTTTATAAAATTATAAAGTTTATTAATCATGTTACAACAAATAACTAAATGGAAAAGACTTATTAAAACTTATAAAGTTATAAAATGAATTTTAACTTATTAAAACTTATAAAGTTATAAAATGAATTTTAATAAACTTATAAAGTTTTGTTAGTAATTATGAATTTTAAATACTGAAAATAAATAATCAAATTATAAAGTTTACAAGTTTTATAAAAGTTATAAAGATTAACAAATAAATAATTTGATTGATTATTCAAATTGGTTTTATAAAGTCTATAAATATTTTATAAAAAAAATTATTAAAATTAGAGTCTTCAAGAATATAAATTTTAAATTATAATTATTCTTTTATTTATTAAATTATTTAATTTTATATTTATTTCAAATTCCAATCATAACCCCCTTTTAAAAGACTTATAAATTACCATTAACACCATTCATAACCTCCTCCTAACCTCAAGTATAAAAGCAAGGCTTAAGCCTCACTTTTCATTTGCTAATTCTCTAAAAACCTCACTCTCATATCTTTCTTTCATCTATTGGTTATGATCAATTTGAAGAATTTTATTCTACAAGAGATTTCAAGAATTCTTAATACTTAGGTAATCTTTTATTGCTTTTATATTATACATTTTAATCATCCTAACATCCAATTGTTCTCATGACTTTATGTTCTTAATATTATTCTTTCTTCTACCAAATATCTATTTATTTTAATAATTATCATTTGATCATTAACATTTTAATAATCACTAATCTTATAATAATCACTAACATTCCTAAATTAAGCTAACAACACACTAACATTAACAAAGAATCCCGTTTGCATATGCACGGCTATGCCGCCGCATTCGGTTATTCCGCAAGATTATTGTTCTAAATGATGGCTATGCTAAAGTCTTAGAATATTTTTATAACTCAAATAATGACTAATATACCATATATTGACATAATAAATTGTTCTAACCCGTTTCATGTATTAACAATTTTAAAAGTGCACATAAGTGTCTTACTACAATTCTGGCAGAATATAGTCTTACTTCAACCGACCATAACTTGATCATAACAAACTAAATTTGGATAAACTCAGACTCCAATGTTAAGTTCATTGAATTACCTTTTCAACGACAGTTTATACGTCTTCAATCTCAATCGGACGACTCAATAATAGCCTTCACAAGATAAGTGCGCATTTCAGAACCTTCTGTCTTGTGATGCTTGTTTGACCTATTTAAAGATCTTTTCATAAAAATATTTCTGAATGAAAGTTGTCCGAGAGACTTTGAACTAGTCAAGTATAAATTTTTATAATTTTATGAAACCGTTTTCTATTTTTAAAACCTGTTTAAACACATACCAAATATTCTGTCCAGAATCTAAAATTGATGCAATAATCATTTTTCAATCTACCTTTCGCTTTTTAGCATTCCCTAAGCGTCTTAACTTCTTGTAATGAATTCCGACCTCAAGTTATTGTTTATTTTTATCATTTAGGACATCACCTTTGACTCTTGAACATCCAAGCTTTCTTATATACTCTACAACCATCACTATACTTGTGAGTTTTCCATGTGAGTTCTCCATGCCCCTTTTTATTTTATTTCATCACTTTTGGGGTGAAACATGTTAACCTTATAAACTTACACTTATAAACATCTTGATACTTGTAAATGCACATGCAATTCATCTTTACCTTTTTGTCATGGTTATTTGTGTTATTGTAAGTCTTATATGAGATACATATTTTGTTTACAATCATTAACTATTGCTAACCTGGTGACGTCTTAGATCTTTGGGCCTGACAAGCCTATTTGGTGCTAAAGTCGATGTATTGCTGACTCCTGATGACGTATGCTTGTTCATCATGGGAACCAAATACACTTAGCCAATCTTATATACTTGTAATCAAGTCGAGGTTTGGTTGTAACTGTATGTGTTCTATAAGCTTGCTAACTTGTAACCATGGACATGAATTGCTACTTGTAACCCTTTTATATATATACATATATGCGTGTGTTTAAATCATGGGAACTCACCAACTTTATAGTTGACCTTTTATTTTTAACATGTTTCAGGTTTGATGCTTAAAGATCTTTTTGTGCTTATATAAGACTTGGACCTAGTTTAACTATATATGTTATTTCTTTGTTTGAAGTTCTTGTATTGTATGGACTTATTTGTCTTGTAATGTTCAATGATAAATGATATTTAATATTATTACAACTTATTTAGTTCCATGTGCTATGAGCAATCGTCTCCCATTCGTCCGCCTCGATGATTCCGCCGTCGGTCGGGGTGTGACATTAAATGTTAAAACCATATAAACTTAATTATTAACCCTTGGTTCAACCCCATCATTCCCTTTCCCTCATTTCAATCACCGGTGTCGGGAGTCGCTGCAAGAATCGGCAAATACAATGAATTGGAAAATCAGACGTTTCTCATCATCGAAACACCTCCAATTAGGATGATTTGGTTTTTCTAGGTCTAACTTTGACCAATTTTGACCGATTAACGCCTAGAACCTTCGATTTGATGAAATCTAAGCGGCCAGCCTCCGATTATCGATTAATCGCTAACAAATCGAAGGCTGGTCGTGATTTTTACAATACTAAATAATAAGAAACTCGTCTAACTACTAATAAGTGCCTGTGTAATCTGCCTTGGTTCTTAAGGTTGTTTGATTATACTTGCATACAACTATATCACTCGTAAATAAAAAGAGTGTTAAAGAATGATTATTATTACAAGGGTTGAAGATTGTTTGGTGTGCATGTCATTGGTGAAGAACATACTAGTGTTCTTATCTTTTCAAAGGGCAACCATTTTGCAACAATTATTGTAATATCTAAAACATGTTATGGCCGGATTAGAGTTTAAGAGGTTTTAAAACATATATACCAAACAAGCTTTCATTGCAAATGATTTCATATGGCATATTTAAATCCCAACATTGCTACTATTCAATACCAAGACAAACACAACAACACGCCTCTAGTTGCGATTTGGAAAGTGGAGAGGAAATGTTCAAAATGGTTTATTGTACCGGTCATGCCTCGATCAACCGGTATGCCTCCATCAGATACATAAAAAATGACATCATCAAACGATTTGAATAATAGTCTGGCAGGGTTCAATGCTTGATGCTTTTATGAACTAAACGATTATGCTTCACCGGATGAAGAAGAGAATGAAATAAAAAAAGTAATTATATATAACAAGAAGAGTAAATTACTATTTTGGCCCCTAAGATTAGGGCCATTTAACCCTATTAGCCCAAAAAAGAATCTTTTGACATATCAACCCCTAACATTTTATTTCTTAACTGTTTTGGCCCTTAACACTAACTCTGTTAACTTTTTTCTGTAAGTGTAAGGACATTTTGGTCATTTTACACCTTAAGAACTATTTATGTAAAATTTAAAGCTTTAGGGTTATTTATGCATATTTTTAAAATTACAAATACTGCCACCACTTAACACAACCACAACCACCACCTAACACAACCACAATTGCCACCCACCACCACCACCTAACACAACCGTCACCCACCACCACCACCTAACACAACCACTACCACCACCTCTAGACAATCACAACCCACCAGATCCCTCATCCGCAAAGACCACCTGTCACACCCCCGCTAAAAGCGGAAACACGGGGATGTAACGAGACCAGGATCGTCATAACACATGGTAAGCGATAAAGATGCAATATAATAAATGATGACAAGCGTGTCATGACGACACCCGACAAAAAGGGGACTTGTGTCGTGTTTAGTCAATGTTCACGACAACATAGCCATAAGAATAAACATGATAATGATTCACATAACCAAATAAGATGAAATTGTAATGTAAATTTCCACAACCCGGGAACAAGTTTCATAAGATTGTAATTGTTTACACAGATCAACATTGTTCAAAATAATTGTTTGCCAAAACATGTTAAGTCCCAAAAATGCATCCTAGGGTCTCCACTAAGGCAGCACACCTAGATTCCTGAACTTGTATGATCACCTGAAAAGATATGCTCAAAACGGTCAACATAATTGTTGGTGAGCTCGCAGGTTTAAGTAATAAAAATGTAAGTGATGCTGTATAAAGTAAGCGTAATGGAATACCGCGAATACAGTTATATACACAAGTAAAATCACATGACATGAGCTTTGCAACCAAACCTAGCGACGTACACAAAGAAATTATCGGCATATATTCACCCAAGGGCCCGTTCCTAGCCACTGATGGTACCAACTAGTATACCATCGAACAAGGGTGGGGGTGTCAACCCAGTAGTACTACCAATACCTAACCATCGGTTCCCATATACTGGAATTAAATAGTTGCAAAGATAGAACCACACAGCAGACCCAAGCATGTATCAGATAAGTACTTGTAACACAGTAACACGCTGATTCCTTGTATGTAAAATGTAAGTAAGTTGTACAGCATTGAAAATGGGTAAGCATACTTTTCCCCCAAGTTGTAAATAATTGAAATATTGTATAAGCGTAAAAAGGGGCCACGAAACTCACTTGTTAAGTGGTAAGTATGTAAGATCAAAGTTCCCAAATGTTGAATGCAAATGAACAGTCAAACACCTATTGACAGTTATTGTTAAGCATTAATGATATGAAATAAGCGCATAATAATGATCGGTCGGTTCGGGTTGTATCGGCTGGGTCGCGTGTAACTCACACAAACAGACACACGTACTAGACCTTATGTAGATCCAAGTACTAGACATTATCGCCATTGTTGATGATGTTTGAGTAAAAGTTTCATTGTTATTGAGAATGTATTAGATAATGTCAATAGTTATAAGTCGGTTGATAGTTATAAAACGTTAGTTTAATTTGTTTAGAATAGTATTTGTGCCCTTTTTAGCGTTGACTTTAATATTTGTGGCCGAACAATGGCTACTGTGTTAATGTTACCTCAACATCACACGACCAACACACACCACGCACAAGAAGGAAATCAAACACAACAATTACAGTCGCAAGACAAGACCAGACGCACGACTCAACCTCCATACGCACGAATCAACCCTCAATCGTGCGAATCAGCTTCATTCGTACGATTGAGCCTTCATTCGTACGACTGGCATTCAGTCGTACCACACAACACCCAATCGCACGACTCAACCTCCATACGCACGAATCAACCTCCAATCGTGCGAATTAGCTACTTTCGTACGATTGAACCTTCATTCGTGCGATTGGACTCCAGTCTTGCGAATCACGCACAATCGCATACATTCAGTCGGTCACTTGACTCAATCGCACACAATCATTCATACGCATGACTCAGTCGCATACATTCATTCGCACGCATGACTCATTCGCACACAAACACACAGTCGCACGACTCAGTCGCACGACATGCCCAGTCGCACAACTCAGTCGCACGATTGACTCAGACGCATGGTTCAGTCGCACGACTCAATCGCATGACAGACCCAATCGCCTGGACAGCAGAATCGCGACTGTGGTCGGGCTGAGCAGCCCCTCGGCTGCTCTAAACGTGAGTTTTACACCACAAGGACTTCCAGAAACACTCTACAAACATACACAAACATGAAACACAAGCAGAAAGACCTCACACGCACCCATACGACCTTATGTGTTTGGGTTGAACCCGAACACCCGAAACCCTAGTTTGGACAGCCGTGAAAAGGCAAGAAAAGAGACAACCAAGGTAGTCTACCTGCTAGCAAGGAGTAGACTAGGCTATAGATGAAGTCTAGACGACGAAAACGAGCCTAAGCGGGTCGGATTTGGTGCTAGAATGAAGACGATGTGTAGAGAGGATGAAGAGATGAAGAAGATGAAGAGGATGAAAATGAGAGATTAGGGCTGGTAATGGGTTTATATACCCAGCCCAAGTTTGCAAAATTACAAGTTTAGTCCCTGCACTTAACCCCCGAGTTTCCCAAATTTGATTCGGTTGAAAAAAGACTTTATTAGGTTAATTATATTAATTATAAAACTGTATTTAATGATATTTATAACTTGAAAATGGTTTTATTGGTGACGTTTATTATATATAAAAATGATATATTGGGCGGTTTCGAAGATGAAAGTTTTTAAGGTTTAACATATGGTTACAACGAATACACAAGCACAACGATGATAATGCACACATGATATCCACATAAAGAGTTAATAAAGAAGAGGAATGATCGATCAAAGAATATTTAACGGAAAATCACGTTAATTGACGGACCTTAAGGTGACGGGTGTCACAGTATCCCCCAGTTGAGAGAATTTCGTCCCGAAATTCAGCTGGAGTTAGGTCCAAGAATGTCATCCTCGAATAGATGTGGATATTTGAGTTTCATCTGATCTTCTCGTTCCCATGTAAACTCTGGCCCTCGTTTTGAATTCCACCTTACGCGAACAATAGGTATTCTACTGCGCTTCAGTTGCTTGACCTTTCGATCCATGATCTCAATGGGTTCCTCAACAATATGAAGCTTTTCGTCAATTTTGATCTCCTAAATTGGCACGTGAAGGGATTCGTCGGCCAAACACTTCTTGAGGTTTGACACATGAAAAGTATCATGCACACCGCTGAGTTCTTGTGGCAACCTCAATCGGTAAGCCACAGGACCGAATCTTTCTGTGATCTCGAATGGTCCAACGTATCTTGGGGCTAACTTCCATTTCTTTCCAAATCAAACGACTCCTTTCCAAGGGGAGACTTTAAGTAAGACTCGATCCCCAACGTTGAATTCTAGAGGCTTCCGACGGTTGTCGGCATAGCTCTTTTGGCGATCTCTTGCAGCTTTTAGTTGGTCTTTGATTTGAAAGATCTTGTCAGTTGTTTCTTGAATGATCTCGGGGCCTGTTAGTTGACTTTCACCAATCTCGGCCCAACAAACGGGAGATCTGCATTTCCTTCCATATAACGCTTCAAATGGAGCACATCCAATGCTTGTATGGTAGCTGTTGTTGTAAGAGAACTCAATCAACGGTAGATGAGCATCCCAAATACCACCAAAATCGATTACACACGCTCTCAACATGTCTTCTAGCGTCTGTATAGTTCGTTCACTTTGGCCATCTATCTGAGGGTGATAGGCTGTACTCATATCTAATCGAGTGCTCATCGCTTTATGTAGCGTCTGCCAAAATCGTGAAGTAAATCGGCTATCACGGTCGGATAGGATTGACACCGGAACCCCGTGCCGTGTCACAACCTCTTTGATGTACAATCTCGCCAACTTATCCATCTTGTAGTCTTCTCGGATAGGCAAGAAATGTGCTGATTTCGTCATTCGATCCACTATGACCCAAATCGAGTCATGACAGCTGCTTGTTCTAGGGAGTTTGGTAATGAAATTCATAGCTATGTTTTCCCATTTCCACTCGGGTATCTCAGGTTGCTGTAATAATCCCGATGGTTTTGATGTTCAGCTTTAACTTTGGAACACGTCAAGCATCTGCTGACGTATAAGGCAATGTCTTTCTTCATGCCTGGCCACCAGTACAGATCCTTGAGATCGTGATACATCTTGTCTGCACCAGGATGAATAGAATATCGCGTCTTGTGGGCTTCATCCATGACTAAGGTTCGTACACCTCCCCATCTGGGTACCCATATGCGATCCATGAAGTACTGTATACCATCATCCTTGCGAATCATCTGTTTATCCAACCCTCGAAATTCTTCTCCCGTAAGGTTCTCTTCTTTCAATGCCTCACTTTGTGCAATTTGGATCTGAGGTTTCAAATTCGTTTGAATGGTCAATCCTAACACTCGAGCACGTAGTGGTTTTACACGTTCTTTACGGCTTAAGGCATCAGCCACCACGTTTGCTTTCCCCGGATGATACCGGATTTCACAATCGTAGTCACTAAGTAGCTCTACCCAACGTCGTTGGGGCATATTAAGTTCCTTCTGATCCAGAATATGTTGGAGGCTCTTGTGATCAGTGAAGATGATGCATTTGGTTCCATACAGGTAATGCCTCCAAATCTTGAGTGCAAATACTACAGCGCCCAACTCAAGATCATGAGTGGTGTAGTTCTTTTCGTGCACCTTAAGTTGTCGCGAAGCGTAGGCAATCACCTTATCCTTCTGCATTAGTACACATCCCAATCCTTGATGTGACGCATCGCAGTATACCACAAAATCATCAGTTCCGTCTAGGAGAGACAATATAGGTGCGTTGCACAGTTTCTCTTTCAACGTTTGGAACGCCTGTTCTTGTGCATGTCCCCAATCAAACTTCTTGTCTTTCTGAGTAAGCAGGGTTAATGGTTGCGCGATCTTTGAAAAATTCGCGATGAAGCGACGATAGTAACCGGCCAATCCTAAAAATTACCGTATCTCTGATGGTGTCTGGGGCGTATCCCATTTCTTCACCGCTTCGATCTTGCCGGGATCTACATGAATCCCGTCCTTGTTAACCACATGACCCAAAAACTTCACTTCCCGCAACCAAAATTCACACTTCGAGAACTTGGCGAAAAGTTTCTCTTCCCGTAGCAGCTCCAGAATTGCCCGAAGGTGTTATTCATGATCCTCTTTTGATCGGGAGTAGATAAGTATATCGTCTATGAACACAATCACAAACTTATCCAAGTAAGGTTTGCACACCCAATTCATTAGATCCATAAACACAGCTGGTGCGTTGGTCAGCCCAAACGGCATGACCAAGAACTCATAGTGCCCATAACGAGTCCTAAATGTTGTCTTCGGTATGTCGTCCTCAAAACTCTTAGCTGATGTAACCTGAACGAAGATCGATCTTTGAGAAGTACGAAGCTCCTTGTAGCTGATCAAACAGGTCGTCGATCCTGGGGAGAGGATATCGATTCTTCACAGTTAACTTGTTCAGTTCACGGTAATCGATGCACATACGGAACGATCCATCCTTCTTTTTGACAAATAGTACTGGTGCTCTCCATGGTGAATGACTCGGTCGAATAAAACCCTTCTCCAGTAGTTCCTGTAACTGACTAGACAACTCTTGCATTTCGGATGGCGCTAGTCGATATGGCGTCTTTGCTACCGGTGTAGCTCCAGGAACCAACTCTATACGGAATTCCACCTGTCGTGGAGGAGGCAAACCAGACAAGTCATCTGGAAATACATCTGGGTAGTCCCGTACCACTGGAATATCTACTAGTTTCCTCTCTTCATCTTTCTTTTCAACCACATGAGCCAGAAAAGCGTAGCACTGCTTTCGTAGGCTTTGGCGTGCTTTCATGCATGAAATAAGCTTTAAGTTCCTTCCCGGTCGTTCTCCCTGAACCTTGAGTACTTCCCCGTTTGGCATAGGGATTCGTACTACTTTGTCTCGACAGACAATCTCTGCTCCATTTTGCGACAACCAATCCATACCCACAATCACGTCAAAACTTCCTAGCTCAAAGGGTATCAAGTCTATATCGAAGGCATGGTCCTCCAATGTTAACGAGCACTTCCTAATAATCTCATCGGCCTGAACAACTCTACCATTGGCCATCTCTACAGAGTAGCTAGTTTCTAGCCTACTAGGACTCAAATCAAGCAATTGCACAAACTCAGAAGATATAAAGCTATTGTCTGCTCCAGTATCAAATAATATAGATGCGAAGTGATGATTGAGTAAGTGCGTACCCGTGACAACATTCGGGTCCTGACGAGCATCATTGGCTCCAATGACGAATGCACGTCCCCGAGCTGCATTCCCCTGAGTAGTCGGGCCTTGATTTCCAGCGATAGCCATCACTTGCTGCTGGTTGTTTCCTTGCAGACCCGGTTCCCGATTCAGCCTGGGGCACATGTTTCTGTAATGATCAGGGCTTCCACACTCATAACAAGCCCTTGCATTCCCGGCGGGGTTAACCGCGTTGACGGGTGCTACAAGATTCGGCGCAGTTCTACAGTCTCTTGCCAAATGCCCCGGGCGCCTACAATTCGCGCACACCCGGCACTGCACTCCTGGGGGATGATGATAGTTGCACCTGTCACATTTGGGGTGCGGCCCCACATACTCTCTCTTGGGCTGAGACACGGCCATAAAATTCCTGGTCGTCATGGCCCTCTTATCAAACTTCCCGGCACTCGACCGGCTCGATTCCCCAACATCCTTTCGCTTCTCTGCTCCCCTGCCCAGAACCCCTGTTCTTACCATCTCATCAGTCAAAGCGCCAGCTTTCAGAATTGTGCTCTGAATAGTAGGAGGAGCAACTGCTGTAACCATCGCTCTAATTTGAGGCGCAAGTCCCCAAATGTACCTCTCAATCCTCTTTGATTCCGGCGTGACCAGATGCGGAACCAATCTTGCCAGCTCGTGAAAACGGTCAGTATAAGCTGCATGCCCGGCCCCCACCATAGCATGATTCCAGAACTCATGCTCTAGTTTCTGCATTTCGTTGAGGGGGCAGTATTCCTCAGTGATCAAAGCCTTGAACTCATCCCATGATATCTGCATTGCAGATTCTCTTCCCCTAGCTTGAACCTGGGTGTTCCACCAGGTTAGGGCCTTGCCCTGCAGTGAACATGTGGCGTATTTGATCCTCTGGCTATCGAGGCACTTACTGATGTCAATCACTGCCTCCATCTTTTCTAGCCACCTGGTTAGGGCTATCGCCCCACCTTTCCCATCGAATTCCCTTGGTTTGCAAGCCACAAACTCTTTGTACGAACACCCCCGTCTTGCATTAACAACCCCAGTCTCAATACCGGCTGTACCACCATTACCGATCTCCTGGTTGCTTTCGTTTCCGGTCGGGTTTCCGTTTCCCACCTCAGTTTCGATTCCACCGTGAGCTCTTTCTCCATTATCTCCATCATCGTTGCCACCATCCCCGTGAGGGTGGTGTTGCTGGAGTGCGTCACTCACTTGGGCCACGATAGTATGAATCAGTGCGGCCAACTGTTGAGCGATCAGGGTTGCCATATCAGCGTTCCCTGTTCCCTGATTGTTACTGTCAGGAGCATCACTTGTCCTTGGTGCTCTGCCTCTGCCTCTGCCTCTGCCCCTTGGGGCTTCACTCCCACCACTATTGCTGCGGGTAACTCTTCGAGGTGGCATTTTCTAATCATAGAAAAGTAAACACATAAGCTTAAATCAATTGAAAGTGTATTATCCATAACACTCGTCAAGTCCAGTATTCCCAAGATAATATCACACTTATTGTCATCACACATCGCATGCAATTCGTGCAGTTCTCACACCATGAATTGATAATGTCTCAATAATAATCCATCATAACAGTTGTAAGTCCATGTATATAATCACGTTTAGTTTAGCGGAGGTTGTCTATTTCCTCCTCTTTCGAGGTTTCAGACATAACCTCCTCAGGGTTAATCTCAATGTCCAAGGTCAAGCGCAATAGCATGATCTATGAAGATCTCTTCGGGTTTAATACCCGGATTTTGATAAACCAACTCGGCGCGCAGAGGGAACGGAAGATCCAATAGAAGCATCCCATAAAAGAGTGAGCACAAGGGCTCTCTCATAGGGTGGAAGATCACATAACTAATAGATGAACAATCAAGCAGCGAGGAACACTTACACGAGATATAATATGCATACAGATCCTAGCATGCAAATCTACATGAAGGTTCCTAGGTTATAGTCTAGGTCAAGCGTATTGCCTAATTCTCTATAACCAATGGCTCTGATACCAATCTGTCACACCCTCGCTAAAAGCGGAAACACGGGGATGTAACGAGACCAGGATCGTCATAACACATGGTAAGCGATAGAGATGCAATATAATAAATGATGACAAGCGTGTCATGACGACACCCGACAACAAGGGGACTTGTGTCGTGTTTAGTCAATGTTCACGACAACATAGCCATAAGCATAAACATGATAATGATTCACATAACCAAATAAGATGAAATTGTAATGTAAATTCCCACAACCCGGGAACAAGTTTCATAAGATTGTAATTGTTTACACAGATCAATATTGTTCAAAATAATTGTTTGCCAAAACATGTTAAGTCCCAAAAATGCATCCTAGGGTCTCCACTAAGGCAGCACACCTAGATTCCTGAACTTGTATGATCACCTGAAAAGATATGCTCAAAACGGTCAACATAATTGTTGGTGAGCTCGCAGGTTTAAGTAATAAAAATGTAAGTGATGCTGTATAAAGTAAGCGTAATGGAATACCGTGAATACAGTTATATACACAAGTAAAATCACATGACATGAGCTTTGCAACCAAACCTAGCGACGTACACAAAGAAATTGTTGGCATATATTCACCCAAGGGCCCGTTCCTGGCCACTGATGGTACCAACTGGTACACCATCAAACAAGGGTGGGGGTGTCAACCCAGTAGTACTACCAATACCAACCGTCGGTTCCCACATACTGGAATTAAATAGTTCCAAAGATAGAACCACACAGCAGACCCAAGCATGTATCAGATAAGTACTTGTAACACAGTAATACGTTGATTCCTTGTATGTAAAATGTAAGTAAGTTGTACAACATTGAAAATGGGTAAGCATACTTTTCCCCCAAGTTGTAAATGATTGAAATATTGTATAAGCGTAAAAGGGGCCACGAAACTCACTTGTTAAGTGGTAAGTATGTAAGATCAAAGTTCTCAAATGTTGAATGCAAATGAACAGTCAAACACCTATTGACAGTTAGTGTTAAGCATTAATGATATGAAATAAGCGCATAATAATGATCGGTCGGTTCGGGTTGTATCGGCTGGGTCGCGTGTAACTCACACAAACAGACACACGTACTAGACCTTATGTAGATCCATGTACTAGACATTGTCGCCATTGTTGATGATGTTTGAGTAAAAGTTTCATTGTTATTGAGAATGTATTAGATAATGTCAATAGTTATAAGTCGGTTGATAGTTATAAAACGTTAGTTTAATTTGTTTAGAATAGTATTTGTGCCCTTTTTAGCGTTGACTTTAATATTTGTGGCCGAACAATGGCTACTGTGTTAATGTTACCTCAACATCACACGACCAACACACACCACGCACAAGAAGGAAATCAAACACAACAATTACAGTCGCACGACAAGACCAGACGCACGACTCAACCTCCATACGCACGAATCAACCCTCAATCGTGCGAATCAGCTTCATTCGTACGATTGAGCCTTCATTCGTATGACTGGCATTCAGTCGTACCACACAACACCCAATCGCACGACTCAACCTCCATACGCACGAATCAACCTCCAATCGTGCGAATTAGCTACTTTCGTACGATTGAACCTTCATTCGTGCGATTGGACTCCAGTCGTGCGAATCACGCACAATCGCATACATTCAGTCGGTCACCTGACTCAATCGCACACAATCATTCATACACATGACTCAGTCGCATACATTCATTCGCAAGCATGACTCATTCGCACACAACACACAGTCGCACGACTCAGTCGCACGACATGCCCAGTCGCACAACTCAGTCGCACGATTGACTCAGACGCATGGTTCAGTCGCACGACTCACCCAGTCGCACGACTCAATCGCATGACAGACCCAATCGCCTGGACAGCAGAATCGCGACTGTGGTCGGGCTGAGCAGCCCCTCGGCTGCTCTAAACGTGAGTTTTACACCACAAGGACTTCCAGAAACACTCTACAAACATACACAAACATGAAACACAAGCAGAAAGACCTCACACGCACCCATACGACCTTATGTGTTCGGGTTGAACCCGAACACCCGAAACCCTAGTTTGGACAGCCGTGAAAAGGTAAGAAAGGAGACAACCAAGGTAGTCTACCTGCTAGCAAGGAGTAGACTAGGCTGTAGATGAAGTCTAGACGACGAAAACGAGCCTAAGCGGGTCGGATTTGGTGCTAGAATGAAGAAGATGTGTAGAGAGGATGAAGAGATGAAGAAGATGAAGAGGACGAAAATGAGAGATTAGGGCTGGTAATGGGTTTATATACCCAGCTCAAGTTTGCAAAATTACAAATTTAGTCCCTGCACTTAACCCCCGAGTTTCCCAAATTTGATTCGGTTGAAAAACGACTTTATTAGGTTAATTATATTAATTATAAAAATGTATTTAATGATATTTATAACTTGAAAATGGTTTTATTGGTGACGTTTATTATATATAAAAATAATATATTGGGTGGTTTCGAAGATGAAAGTTTTGAAAGTTTTTAAGGTTTAACATATGGTTACAACGAATACACAGGCACAACGATGATAATGCACACATGATATCCACATAAAGAGTTAATAAAGAAGAGGAATGATCGATCAAAGAATAGTTAACGGAAAATCATGTTAATTGACGGACCTTAAGGTGACGGATGTCACACCACCTAACATAACCACTACCACCACCTCCAGACAATCACAACCCATCATATCCCCAACCTACCACAACCACCTAACACAACCACTACTACAACCTCCAAACAATCACAATCCACCAAATCCTCCACCACCATAATCATCTAACACTACCACTACCACCACCTCCAGACAATCACAACCCACCCAAGATCCCCCACCCACCACGACCACCTAACACAACCACTACCATGTAACATCCGCTATTTTTTAAGTTAAAACCCAAACCCGAACCCATTTTGAACTTCTATTATTAAATTATTTTAATAATTTTAATGAATCAAATACGTTTAATGTGTAATTTAACCAATATTGACAATTGTTTTATTCAATTTGTATATATTAAATCATTTAAACAACTTATAATAATTTTTGTAATTTATAAAATAAATTATAAAAGGTTATTAATATTTATAAGATTTTAAATATTTAATTAAAATAAATAATCAAATTACAAGTTCTTATGAGATTTATAAAGTCTACAAAGATTAAATAAAAAAAATTGTTAAACTAAAATTAGATTTTAATAAATTTAGAGTTTAAATTGTTATTATTCTTTTATTTATTTAAATTATTTAATTTTTATTTATTTCAAATTTCAATCATAACCTCCTTTTAAAAGACTTGTAACTCACCATTAACACCATTCATAATCCCCTCCTAACCTCAACTATAAAAGCAAGCTTTAGGCCACACTTTTCATTTGCTCATTCTTCAAAAATCTCACTCTCATATTTTTCTTTCATCCATTACTTATGAATAATTTCAAAAATTTTATTTTACAAGTAATTTCAAGAAGTTTCTAATACTAAGTTAACCTTATAATTGCTTTTATATTATGTATATCTATATTGTTCTAATCATCCTAACATTCAATTGTTCTCATGTTCTTATTTTTATTCTTTCTTCTACTATATCTCTTTTAATTTTAATCATTATCATTTGATCATTAACATTCTAACTTTCACTAACCTTATAACAATCACTAACATTCCTAAATCAAACTAAGAACACACTAACTTAAACAAAGAATCCCGTTTGCATATGGACGGCTATGCCGCCGCATTCGGTTATTCCACAAGATTATTTATCTAAATGATGACTATGCTAAAGTTTTGTAATATTTTTCATAACTCAAATTTGTTCTAACCCGTTTCATGTTTTAGCAATTTTAAAAGTGGACATAAGTGCCTTACTACATATTTGGCCGAATATAGTCTGACTTTAACTGATCATAACTTGATCATAAAAAAATAAATTTGAGTAAACTCAGACTCCAATATTAAGTCCATTGAATTACCTTTTTAACGATAGTTTATACGTCTTCAAACTCAATCAGACGACTCAACAATAGCCTTCACAAGATAAGTGCGCATTTCAGCACCTTTTGTCTTGTGCTGCTGTTTTGACCTATTTACGGATTTGTTTATAAAAATGTTTCTGAACAAAAGTTGTCCGGGAGACTCTGCACTAGTCAAGTGTTAATTTGTAAAATTTTATGAAACCGTTTGCTATTTTTAAAACCTGTTCAAACACCTACCAAACATTCTATCCGGAATCTAAAATTGGTACAATAATCCTTTTCCAATCTACCTTTCGCTTTTTGACATTCTCTAAACGTCTTAACTTCTTGTAATGAATTCCGACCTCAAGTTATTGTTTCTTTTTTTATCCTTTAGGACATCACATTTGACTCTTGAACATCTAAGCTTTCTTATGTACTCTACAACCATCATTATACAATGTGAGTTTCTCATGCCCATTTTTACTTTATTTCACACCTTTCGGGGTGAAACATGTTAACCTTATAAACTTACACTTGTAAACATCTTGATACTTGTAAATGCACATGCAATTCATCTTTACTTTTTGTCATGGTTATTCGTATTATTGTGAGTGTTATATGTGATACATTATATGTTGATAATCATTAACTATTGCTACCCTAGCGACGTCATAGATCTATGGGCCTGACAAGCCTATTTGGTGCTAAAGCCGATGTATTGTCGGATCCTGATGACATATGCTTGTTCATCATGGGAACCAAGTACACTTAGCTAATCATTATAAACCTAAGCCTTGTTTGATTTGCACGGGTCAGCGCTGACTGGCTGACTCGGTCAGCCGGTAAGCGTGTTTGATTTGCGTGAAATTATCGACTGACCGGGTCCGGAGGTCTGACCCAGACCCTAAAAATCGGGTTGCTGACCAAGAAAAGGGCAGTCGGTGCTCGCCCCCTCTTCCCCTGTCCTCCACGACCCCCTCCGCCAACCGTCATGCCTCCGGCGCATTCGGCCTCCCTCTGCGCACTGTCGTGCCTCCACCGCTCTTCCCACTCCTCTGCGACCCCCTTCCTAAACCACCCTCCCTCCGCCGCTCTTCCCACCCCTCCGCGACCCCCTCCGCCAATCAGTGTGTGGTGTTTCTGGTAGCATGTGGGGGACGCCGATGAAGGTTTCAGTGGCACTTGGGTTGCTGGTTTTGGAACTCAGTGCGAAGCCATGGAAGGGTCATGTTGATTATGCTCAGCGAGTCACTAGACATAGTTCATATGCAACATGAATGCAAGGATGAACACGAATTTCCAAATTGTGTTTACTCCGGTGACTGCAAACCAGATGGGGGTGGCTCTACTCGGTGGGTTTTCAAAGAATTTGTTGACTTTTTTTTATTTAAGAAGGTGGGGAGATCAAACAGGAAGATATACCCAGTGTGACCAGTGGTGAGGATATGGTTATTTTTATATCCAGTGATAAGTAAACTTTTAATTTTAAGATTACCTGTTAATCCTGATGCATCTAACTCGTCAGAACTACGGGGCAATATGTTCATTTTTATCATTCAGCATAGTCAGTCAGATACAAAATCAAACAGCCAAGTTTCAGTCAGATGCAGACTCAGTCAGAACTTCTAACCGGGTCAGCTTCTGACTCAGTCAGATCTTACTGAGTCAGTTTTATCAAACAGCCCCTTATTCATGGTCAAGGTTTGATTGTAGCTATGTGTTCTATAAACTTGCATAATTCATAATCATTGACATGAATTGCTACTTGTAAATCTATTTATATATATATATATATATATATATATATATATATATATATATATATATATATATATATATATATATATATATATGTATGTTTAACCCATGAAAACTCACCAACTTTCAAAGTTGACCCTTTATTTTTAACATATTTCAGGACTGCTACTTGAGGAACTCTTCTTTCTCATATAGGACTTTGACTTAGTTTACTTAAACATCTTATGTTGTTGTTTAAATCTTTGTTATATTGTAATGACTTAATTGTCTAGTATTATTCAATAAAAAATGACATTTAATATTATTTCAACTTATTTAATTCCATGAGCTATTAACAATCGTTTCACATTTTGTACGCCCCGATGATTCCGCCGTCGGTCGGGGTGTGACATACCACCACTTACAGACAATCACAACCCACCACCACGACGACCACCACCACCACAAACCTATTATCATCAGCGTTCCTCTAGATCAAGCACCAAACATATCATCAAGTGGGTCTGTCGGTTAATTTAGGGGTTCGCGACAGGGGTTAGGGCAGAAAATGGTTAATTAATTGATGATGATGCAAGTAGAAAAGTTTGATTGGGGTGGAGACGAGGGTAGACAACAATGACTGGCGTAGTGGTTGTGGAACTCGGTGGTCGACGGCGGATTAGGGTTTGGGTGGTAGGGAAGAAGGAAACAAAAAAGGGAGGCAACGGTGGTGGTGGTGCGGTTTTACTCTAGTGAAGAGCATCAATGGTGTACTAGTGGTGGCACTGGTGACTCAAGATGATTGCAACACTCATTGACGGTTGGCGAAGATGTGGACGGTGATTGATATGTGACAGAGGTGGAATCCGGTGGTGGTGCGTGGTGGTTGTGTTGGTAGTTTTGAATATGTGTATAAACAATCCTAAAAATTTAAAATTTACATAAACAACCTCTAAGGTGAAAATGACTAAAATAACCTTTCTCTTAACTGAAAAAAGTTAAAACAGCTAGTGATAAGTCAAAAGATTCTTTTCCGAGCTGAATTACTCTAACAAAAAGAATGGGAAATGCCCTATATGGTCTATGGTTTTCCGAGCCACTAACCACCACCACCACCACCACCACAGCAGGCGGTGATGAAGCACTTGGTCACCACAGCGTTCCTGTATCCACCGTCGGTGCCTCCGCCCTTCCCCAACACCTCTATTACTTCAAAATCACCTCCCAGGTAACTTCCTAATTTCCTTTGAACTCAATCAATTTGAGCTTTCATCAAACATTTTCACAATTGCCTAAAACCTTAAACTCTAGTTTTCAGAAATGTATTTAAAGCATGGACGGAATCCAAACCTCCACCAAAGGCACCTGAAGAAGCTTGCAGGCTTGTAATTCACAGACCTGATCTTGTAATCCATCTTCCTCATTCAATGGTTGAAGCACCACCACTTGCCGATGGGCTCAAGTTCCAGTTACACACGCTTCCTGTAAGTGCAATTAACTCACGATTCCTACAAACTCCCATTCTCACTAGTTTTGCAAATGCAATTTAGGTGGATGCAAAGGCAGTTGCAGATGGAGATACTCTAACAGTCTATGTTAGTACCTCAGATGCTCGGGAGTCATCTCGTGTTCCTCCAGAGGTGCAAACTGCGGTGGTTGAACGCGATGAAGCCTGTGCCGAAAGGAACTACACCAAAGCAGATGCATTGAACACACAAATCACAAATGCAGGCTATCGGTGACTACTCATGTTTGTATCATAGTTTATCTAGTTTTTAAAACCTTTTTGAATCATCTTATTTGTGGAACACAGGGTGCTGCGTATTGATAATCAGGATATTCTAGCACGAAAGTACCGCATCAGACTAAGGTATTTGAAATACATTTTTTTGTTTTGCTAACAATGAGAACTCATTAGGTAAAGCACAATTAACGTTAAGCAAGTAGCCTTAAGGGATTTAGGCACCTAAGACCGCCTAACCTGGAGGGAAAATAGGCAATTACAATTCAATTGCGCCATCCATCGAAGTAGATTTGTGTTATAAAGATATGTATGCTTTTTATTTACCATGCTACATATTTCAGATATATGTGTTCTTGCTCTCTACTTTAGTACTATAAGAGGCATTTCTGAAAGAGCCTACAAAATCCTAGGGTAATAGTAATTAAGTAATTAATCATGTTTAAACTCTAACAAGTTATTAAAAAAAATTAGCTTTGACAGTAAATGGGTTAATGTCTCCCAAAGTGTATTTTGACCTCCAAAATCATTTATTGAGTATCTGTATTTTAACCTGAAACACTAGTTATATACACAACCAATTTTTAAGTAGAGAATCACATACACAACCAATTCGAAGTTGAGAATCGCATAGAACAACATGAGCAATGTACATAGTGCTTACTGCATATATGGGAGAGAGAATAAGCGGTTATGCGCTTACATAACCATCTTTTAAATCGTAGATAAAGCAATAAGTGTGAGTGTTTATGAGCTTCTCGCAGTTCTTAGCTTCAGATTGCTACGGTATAGGCTTCACCATTGTATGTAAGTGTTTATAATATAATATCATAACTAAAAAGTGTTTAGTGTCAACCCAACAAACCTAACTACCTATTTTGACATACTGTCCAACCCGGCCATTTTGCCACCTCTAGTGGTAAACATTTCACGGGCTACACTAAGAATTCCATAGGTTGTCTAATATGAGTGAAGGAAAACAGGGGAATAGATGCACCTGAAAGCTCAATGCCTTATGGGAAAGAGGCTAAGGATGAGCTGGTGAAGATGATTGATGGAAAGTGTTTGAAAATTTTGATATTTGATGAAGATCGTTATGGTCGTTTTGTTGGAGATGTCTATTGCAATGGCATCTTTGTACAGGTAATTTTGGCTCAGGTCATTTTTTCATGTCCCTAGTCCCTACAAATTAATATGTAAAACTGGATTTCACAGGAATCATTGTTGAAGAAAGGACTTGCATGGCACTACACTGATTATGACAAACGACCCGAGTTAGAGAAGGTGATTGATCATCCACCTCTTGATTGTGCTAACAACGATCGTCTTTTATATTTGTTGTTGTCTTGTGAAATGGTTGAGTTGGTTTGATATCAGTGGGAGAAAGATGCCCGAGCAAAGAGAGTCGGGTTGTGGGCTTCATCAAATCCTGAAATGCCATGGGAATGGAGGAAGAATCGTCGTGAAAACAGACATCCACACATGCATACGTAGGCGCTCTTGAGGTTTGTTTTTGATCGTGTTGTTTGTTGATGTGTTCTAGATTTGATCACCACAATGCTTTTAGCCATTCCTTCATTGTTTCTTGATGTTAGTATTTATAGCTTTACCAAGTTATAAAAAGACTAGCAGAAAGATGATGTGTTATGACGCAAACACTCAATACGAAACTTGTTAGATTGCAAAAACATGGTTGTTCCTAAATCATTGAAGCTGAACGAAACCACTTGACTTGAGATTCATACGGTTGTGTTTTAGTAGTTTGGCACTTGGCAGTTTATTCATCTGGCCAAGGTTGTATTATATTCGTGAACATCTTAATTCTAATTAAAACTAACAGTTTAAAAAAAAGTCTTTTTAAACTGTTAAGCCGAATCATTAAATCTATTAGAAAGACTGCTCCGGCTAATTCATCTAACCCAGTAGGTATGGTTTGTTTTCTCTTAAAACTGTAGTCAGCGGTTGTGGCAAGATTTTCATCAAAACCGGACTGTGAACACTAGCGGAAAAGCAGCCAAAAAAATATAAAAGATGATTTATAGAATTACTTTCAAACATAATACAGATGGATAAATCATGATATATAATGTTACTATCAATACGGATAAAACAAAAAAATTATACACAAAACAACTCTCAAGAATATGTATGCACAAAAAACCCACAAGGGATAGTCCTTGCAATTTCGAAGCACAAATCATAATGGCAAAAGAATAAAAAAAAACCTTAAAATTGTCTTAACTTTCATCTTTGTATACGAGAAGGAACCGGTGGTGCGAGAGTTGTACCATTACTACTTGAAGACTCTTCTTCCCCCAGTGATAAATGCCTGTTTGGGTTCTGATATTCCTTCATAAACCTGCTTAAACTTGGGTTTGATAGGGCACTTAGTTGATCTCTTTCTCGAGGCAAGGGTGATATCGTCATTTCACGTGTTTCAGTGTCGGCATCTGTATAAAACTTGTCTTCCATAATATCATACGAGTTTCCCGTCCGGACTTCTTGAGCAAGTGAACACCAACAGCAGCACAGCCACAATGCACAATCAGTAACATCTGGTTTACCACAACAGAAATCAGATGGTGGCAAATTAAACCTTTTCCTCATTTGAATCCTCCAAAATCCACCATAAAGCAAACCAAATAAACAAAGAAACACCCCTGTGATCCCCAGGATCTCCCTCACTGTCTCATTGTCAATATTAATGGCAGCCAAATTAAATATCCAAAATGGCGCCATGCAGAATAACAGAAACGTCGCGATATGGACATACATGTTTCCAAAACCGAGCCTCTCCATATTCCACCCGAATACGCAACAACTACAGAATAATGACAGATATGCTAATGAGATATCCTCCCAAAAATCAAATATACCTCCACTCCATTTTGGATTACTTACGCTAGTTCTTGAATCGTCTTTTGATGCAAACGAGAATCTCCTTTCAACTGGTTTGAACATTTTCCGAGTCGACCCAGTACTGCTCTCGGGATTTTCTTTCTTTAGCTGGGATTCTTCATCAGAAGCAATGCCATAGTCCTTCCCGAGAGGACTAACAGCGCTGTAAACACCAGCAATTGCAGGGGCGCCGATTGCTACAGTTATAGTCAACGCCACTCCGATTGCTGGTCTTTCTGATCTTTTGTACCCAACGTTCAAACCACATAAAGCATATTGCGCAAAACAATTAAGATTAAGCAAGAACACAACAACCATCATGTGTGCCCATTCATGAGGTTTGTAACTTGCATTCTTGCAATATACTTTTCTCAATTTGGTAACGTCTTCCGATCGCCATCTTAAAAGCAGCACGAGATGGTAAAGGCGATGAGGGTGTTGGTATAGACACATAAGTGTAAACAGCGCGTTTAGAATCTGGTTGTTGACTTCAAACCACGCGTTTCTTTGTGATTTGCTAGGAAGCGCGTGGTTTAACATACCCGTCATAACAAGGAAAAGAATCGCCCCAGAGATAGCAACACAAACAATCCATAACAGAAGGACCATGTTCATTGGATTCTTGATCCATTCTTTAGCCATGTTGGTAAGCGACCCCCAATCGATTTTTCTGCGTAAGACCCTACGAACACTAGCTCGAAACGTATTGTTACCAACAGAAGGTATGTCGCGTGAGAACTCATCTTTCTCCTTTGCCAGCTTTTGGAATTTTACAGACTGGAGATCTAGTTTATTAAATCCAGAAAAAATGGTCACTTTTTGACTAAAATGAACTTGATTTTGATCATCTTCTTCCCTAAGCAATTCCTTCTGATGGGTTAGAGGAACAGATTTCTTGGTTGTTGATCCACTGGATATGTCATCTTCAATTCCATTGTTATCCATTGAAACGCGAATAATCCTACAGTTGAGATACAAAAACTGAATTATAGGATGTTTAACCAAAATTGTTAATAAGTAATTGAATGTTAAGATGCCAATTTTAAGTTGAAGGTGAACAGAGGAATCATACATCCATGAAAATCTGGTTAGTACAAATTATCCTTAAATCGAACATTAGGAATTCATGATGAAATCTAAAACTGATAATAATAATAATTGGAGTAATGAAGAAACAAAAACTAACCTGTAAGGTGCTGGAAAAAATTACTTGGAGGTGATATTTTGGAGCATAAATGATAATAATAATGATAATACTTTTGACGGAGAGAAAATGAAAACTTGTACGAAAGAATAAGAGGAAGAAGGAGTATTTTGACTGTCTGACAAAGGTTTCATCGCCTGCCCTTCCAGAAGACGACGCATAGGAGGGAACAGTCAAACGAGCGTGTTCGTCTTTTGTTTCTACAGAATTCACCCTCTTAGATCCTTCTATTGACAAACAGAACCTCATAGTTTGCATATGTGATCTTAATATCTTATGTTTGAAGTAAGTTTATTAACGAGCCTAGCCGAGCTAGGGTGGGCTTGGATTCGGCTCGTTGAAAACCCAAGCCATGCTTGTGCTCGTTTATCTTAACCAACACAAATTGTGAGCTCTTAACCGGCACAAATTGTTTGCTCAAATTCGACTTGTTTATAAAATAAGATGAGCTGGCTAGTAAAAACTGTTGAATTTAATGTATAGGTTCGATTAAATGACGTTGCCAACTGATCTATGACCTTTAAGAGTTACACGTTAGGAAACGAATGTCGTAATCATTTAATTTTATTAAATGGTGTTTACAAACTATATCAAATGTTAATAATTTATAATAGTTATAAATTATTTAATTAAAGCATGTATATATTAAACATTATTTGTTGCAGGCTTTCGTTTTAATCGTGTCCAACTTATTAATCCCATCAGGCCCGAAGACGGTTGCCCCATAGGAGCAGCCATCTCCTCTCGACTGGCCACCTCAAACCGGAACACCACCACCTGCCATTGGCTTTGACAGCCTGTGGCTATCATACAGCCGCCACCACTGCTGATCTTTGTTGTTGCTGCGTTGCCGTGTCTCGCAAATAAGATCAAGATCCTAGTCACGCCTTTTGTAGCTACAACCTAGTCTTACGCTTTTGTTCGGTTCGTTAATTTAGCATTCATTTCGTTGAATCCTTAGTGTCTCAAACGGTTAATTATTAACCAACACACGTATAATCATCTTATCAATGGATAATTATTAATCTGAATTTGTATTGTTTCTAACCTAGATCCCGTTGGGTTTGTTTGGTGTTGATTTCACATTTTGTTGTGTTAATTTATTATTAATCTAATTAATAGTTATCAAAAAGTGTTTTGATAACAAAAACTAATCAAGATACCATTTAACCCAACAGTGGTATCAAAGCAACATTACAACATGCAAATCAGATACGGTCTTTTAACCAGTTATAGATCACAAAGTTTAATTTTGTTTAAAGATTCAGATCTAGGTTTTTTTTGCGACAACTTATTTATTTTAGTTAATCAAAATATTGCATAGTTTATTTGATTGTGTTTAATATGTAAATCTATCTAGACGCTTGATTATGTTGTGATTCGGTTTTGTTTATTTTGATTTTTATGGTTTTGGCCCATTTATGGTTCAAGGGTTTTCTTTTCATTATATATATTCCTTTTGTAAATGTTGTAATGATTAAAGACCCAAAGCCAAAATTAGAGAAGAGACAAATCAAAAAGTTAGTGGGAGCCAATCAAAACAACTAAATGCATTTAGGTCCATCCTTATGCTTGTTTATATGTTGTGACCCCATGACCTAATTTGGTCTTGTTACTGGGCTCTAGCAAGATCAAACAAACATGGCCATTGGATTACATATTTACTTTGCTATTGTGGTTACACACCAACATAATACCAATCTAGTTGAAAATAAAAATGATTTTTCACAATCAAAATCAATAATAAGTTCTAAATTGATTAATACAAGTCGTTGAACTCAATAATACTTAGAAGTACAATATCACATCTTGATCAATATTCTTAACTCATAAGGATATCCTTTTGTTCATTGTCTCTTATTAGTCACTTTAGTAACAATTACAATACTATCATTTCACTGGTCCATAATCCAGCATTTTGATCTTTGTCATTTTAAATATAATCTTTTAAGTATTATGATGATCTCTATTTATTTAGATTCTTAATTGATTATTTATATGTGTCTGGATGTTACATTCTAAAAACTCATAGTTCTTTATATTATTACTTGTAATATCTTGTAAGGATCTTAATCCTTATTATATCCATTTACCTTAAGATGAATAACTCTGTTGAATCATGAATGATAAAGCTACCGAAAACTTAGGATTTCAGAATTGACCATCAACTGTTGAAACAGGCCAAGTACCAAACTCATTGCCGAATCAAGCCAAGTGCTAAATCCACTGCCGAAGGATATATGCCTGAATGACTGATGATCAGCATATACCAAAGAAACTACTGATCTACATATGTGGAATGTCTGCTGATCAGCATATGCAGATCAACTGCCGATCATCAGTGAACTCCATGAGCTGCCGATCGACTACTACATAGAACAAGCATGTCTGTGCCGACGGTTGCTATGTTCCACCTTTTACCGACAACATAGTACATCAGCTGCCAACTCCGATACACAGATTACCTATCTACTGTAGTATCTGAACATAAAATAGTTTATTCTCATTGTTTAGTATAAAAGTCCTCACACTTGTGACTTGCATAGTAGAGGCAAGCTTTCTAAGCCATTTGATTGTATCTGCGAAAATTGTAATCTTTGTACAAAACAGATTAATCAAGTGAATACTTTAAAAAAAACTTATTGTGCATTTATCCTTACTCAAAGCATTTGTGTTGTGATAGTATGTAACTAACTTAGATTCCGCATTTATTAGTTACTGATTTAAAAAAAGTTTTTGTTTGTGTAAACCAACCCTATTCAACAAACTCTTTGTTCATTTTCTTGTATGATTACATGTGATGGCAGATAAAACCTTTCTATATATTCCCTATAGGTTTTAATTATGTTCTACTATAAGAAACATATAAAAAAATAAAAAAGTGTTTCCATTTTATTTATCACGTTATAGATTTCAACTCAAATCTATACCATTTCAATCTTATTGAATGGGTTTGTGTTATTCCATTAGTCAAACTACATAATACGGTTTAACGACTTAAACTAATTCGGAGTAACTTTGAATAGTTTATGTATCTTTTTTGCTTTTACATGAAAAGTGTTTTTCATATATTTAATCATATGTACAAACTTATCTATGGTCATATTATGTATTTTCAATGCATGCCTAGTTTATAAAAAAATTCTATGGTCATATTATGTATTTTCAAGGCATTTCTAGTGTGAACAACCCTGTAGTCCAGGTTTTCTAAGCTATTTCATAGTATCAAAGTTACTCTTGAAGTTTCTTCATAGCCTATATATTTCTAAGTTGTAGACTCCAGAGTGTTCCAGTAGCCTTTGATGCTTCTAAATTTGCCCGAAACAACTTGTTTACAATAGGATGTGACATTTAGCTGCATAGAGTGGTCAATGAGTGAGTGATACCGATAGCTTTTACATGACCATGAGCCTCACAAGACATGCAATAGATTATTTATCCACGAAAGCATGATGCCACACATGAAGTATGATAAACTATTTCATAATATGATCTTAGGCGTATCCTGTGACATTAGGATGGTATCAGGAGATAAACCCAACGTCCAAACATCTTTATTTGGACGAGAAAGTAAGTCACACAAGATTGTTATATCTATACATATGCACTGCACCAATAACTATAAGACATGACATCTCTAAACAAATAAATTCATACGACACGTGTCTCTACATACACAAGACCAAATACTATTTCACACGAATTCTCTAAGTATGGTTCCCGGTCATGCCTCTATCCATAAAATTCTGAAGTAGCCGAGGAGAAGTCTTTAAGGTATGCAATATAATCATCTCTTTGATAATCAACATTTTTCTTTCCTATCTCATGTTGAGAAACATTTAACCATCCATTACAAGGAGGAGCACATAATTCCCCAAAGAAAAGAGTTTCTAGGTCATAATGGTCGTAAGGATATTCTATACATTTTTATATATAGTAAAAACCAACTTAAAAGCTATAGTATAGTTTTACAACTTTTGATATTAGCCACCTATTTTTTCTTAACTATTTGTATATTTCTTGAAAGATAGTAGAGTGATAGAAAATAAGCACATCATTATCATTATAAATAAATGCACTAATTAATTAGTTGAATGGCCAAATGAATAAAACGAGTGTTTTTTACTCACGCGTTGTGGCGTGACCGTACGATGACATTGATGTGGTAAAGGGCATGTTTGCAAAATTCGTAGCAAATGTCAAAACATTGTTGCGAATCCTGTCATGGCGGTGAACATTTTGAAGTTGTAAAAAATATTGTTACGAAACACGAGTTCGACTTTTTACCAACCTATTGTCACACCCAAACCTATGACGGAATCATCGGGGACGGATGAATGTGAATCGATTATTCATAGCAAATGGTAATAAATAAGTCGGAATAATAATAATTGTAATTTCATTCATAGCATCTAGATAATCATTGTATTACATTTAAACATGAATCAAACATAACATAACAAAATCTTTTTTAATCTAGGTCCAGAATTCTAGATGTGAGTATGTAATCCAACTAGGCAGCATTTTTTTAAATCATGTGAAAAAACAACAAGTCAGCTATAGAATTAGCCGGTGAGTAAACATAGGTTTTGCATACATATATAGATTGATTAAACTAATTGAAGCAATTTAATTCACATGTCAAATTTTAAAACCCATAAATGCAATAGTGTAACATAAAAGACAAATCAAACCTAATGACTGAAGTGACTCGGTTCGTAGACGAAACCTTATGATAGACTGTGTGAAACTAATAAATCTATCATTGTTGTCATGGTTGTATACATTATGTGATTGTGTTATAATCCAATTTATTTTACTATGAAAACATGATTGCAAGTAATAAAATAGCATGTTTTGAATTGAATTTTGCATTAGAACAACAATGCTTGAACATGTATCACATGATTTTCTTAAAATATAAAACATATAAAATGGGCTACGAATACTCACTTGATAAGAGGATGTAAGTGATTTGATTCTAGAATGTAAGAACAGACACCAAAGTTTCCTCTTGGATTAACCTAAGGACCAGTGTCCAAGTTAGAATAATAATATGATTTAAGAACTAGACATGGATTAAGTTTCAATTGGAATTTGGTTTTAACAAATAGTTCAAAAAATATATATATTAAACTTGATTAAATAAAATACAATAAATTGGTTTAGTAACTGAATTTGAAAATAATAATGAATAATTAGTGAAATGGAAATGTTAAATATAATTAGAAATCTTAATTTATAATACACAGTTTGAATATTAAAATGTGAAATAATATAATTAACTTAATAATTAATTAGTTAATAACTTGGTCAAAAATAATTAATTGGATGATTAATTAATCAAATGAGTTGCAAACTGATGATTTGAAATAATTTATATTTGACTTAAAATAATATTTATAAATTTTATTTAATGAATTAATAATATTTTTATAAAATGTAATCATTAAAAGATAATATATTATGAAATTATAATTTTGTTTGAAATTTGAAGACTACTAAATAATTTCTAAATTAATGTTAATTAACAAAACAAATTTTATATTTATATAATAATATTTTAACAACTTTTTGAAATTAAAATAGTTGAAAATTTGAAGATTAAAAATTTTTGCGGGTCCGGGGTCGAACCTGGGTCCCTAGCGTGTATGTGATGTGTTTTAACCAGTGGGCTAAGGTCCCAATGCTGGTTTATGTCCATTCAAAAATAAAGTTTATACAATAACTAAGTTAATCCCAATTTCATATAAACCCTAATCTGATTCGATTGAAATTGAACATCAATTTGATTATGTTAATGAAATTAATATTGGGGCTTTGATTCCCCATACACAAACGAGTGTATGTGTATATCTAACTACCTGGATTGAAGATGAAATCAATGATAATGGAAAGAAATAGGTCGTGACCGAAGAGAATTTAATTCAAGATGATTGTGTTGATAATAATATTATTGCTTGAGTGTGTAGCTTCCTCAGATGGTAATGAGTAATAGTCTTTTATTGATTTTGAGTGCGAATGCCCAAAAAGTGATCCTTGACTAGTTGCGGGTCCGAAAGGATGATGGAATTCGAATACACTTTGTGTGTGTGCGCATGTTTTAGTTGGAATTGAGTGTTTAGGTAGATCAAAGGAATCGTTTGTGGTAGTTTTATTAGTATCAACTTGAACGATTTTTGAAACTAATTCAAGAGTTTCAAGTTTAAAATGGTATGATTTCATAGTTACTTGTTACCATTGTAATGATCATAAGTATGATTCAAGGCAAATGATTTGATTGTTTGATCAAATTTTAAAGTCGAAAACAATTCATTTTGAGTGAGGATTTTGGTTTCGAGTGTACCTGTGTTGAAACAGGCGTGTAATCGAATTAATAGGGACCATGGGGTTCAAAACAGGCACGCAATCAGTTTGAAATGGTTTAATCGGGTCTTACTCGAATATTTTTGGGTAATTTGGTGTTTGCCGGAGGTTTAGCTAGAAACATGGGTAGCCGCGCGCGGGGGGGGGGGGGTTTGCTTAAAAGAACATACAATTTGGTTTGTGTGGTTCCAAAGTCATCATTTTATGTTTAAAATCTTTTTAAAAATGACATTTTCAACCTTAAACTTATAAAATCCTAACTTTAAAAATAAATCAAATAATTCTTTATAAATTTAGATATTAATTTTAAATGCATCATAATTAATAAACAAATTTGTGACAACCCTGAAACTAAGGTTAGGCAAATTAAAACTTCGAGAATTATTATAAGTTAGTAATATATATATATATATATATATAATATATATATATATATATATGTATTATATATATGTATATATATATATATGTATGTATGTATGTATATATCTATATATATATATATATATATATATGTATATATATGTATATCTATATATATGTATATGTATATATATATGTATATGTGTATATATATATATATATATATCTCTATCTATATATATATCTATATCTATCTCTATATATATATATATATATATATATATATATAGTTTGCTAAGGTGATTTTATTTGATTATAATTATAAAGAGTTTATATATATATATATATATATATATATATATATATATATATATATTTGAGTATGTGTAAGTATGTGTATATGCTACATGAACATGCATGCATGCATAATTATTTACGCGTGTATGTATGTAAATATTTGGGGATATGAATTTTATAAGTTATTAAGGACATGTATGTAAGTTACCAAATCATGTAAGTGCACAATAAGACATTTGATATATAAACATATTACTACTAAGTAATAAAACAAGACCAAAACTTAAACTAACTTTAACCAAATAAACTATAGCATTAAGAAGTTAACAAGAAACTTAAAACCTAAACTATTGATTGTCACTTGGTTACTAAGATAACACACAAACTAATCCAAATCAATGGATTACTAGAGTGTTTACAAAGCTTAACCACTAGTTTAAGGATTAAGAAACATCACTAGAGTGATTAGTATGTGTGAGTGACACCTATCACTCTTGCCACTCAACCACCTTAAACCCTTGACACCATTACACCCTAGCAAACACCACACCACCCTAAGTTTAGAGGTAATCATGAAGATCAAGTGGTCTTCCTCTTCCTCTTGTATTCTCGGCCAAACCACCCTCCAACATCACCATCACCTTCGAGCACCACCACCCCTTTTCTTGCTTCAACTTCTTGGCTAACACCACACAAACCACCACCATTCTCTACATCACTCTCCTCTCCAACAATCTTCTTTCTCTCTCGGTTCTTACACCACCTGAACTCACCATCAACATCACCCTAACACCACCATAAGATCATCATCTACTAACCACCAACATCTTTGTGGTATCATCCAAGTTCAAGAACATTCATCACAAGCTTGAAGATTTGAAGATTTTCTTATCTAACCTCTACACCCTTTCTTTCTATACAATCAAGGTTAGGCTCAAGAAAATCTTGTGATTAAAAGCTTACAAAATTTTGTATGTGTTCAACATACATACAAACCCTTATGATGCTCACCATCAATCACAAGTTCACAAAGTTCTTTGATTTCCAACAAAAATCAGTAACAAATGTTTATGAAACAGAAAGTTTGAGATTTTTATAAAAACAAAAGATTCAAATAAAAACAAAGGGTTTAAAAGTGTTGAAGTAATTGTTATTTCTTGATTAACTAGGTGAATAGGTTAGATTTATAAATGACTGTAATTGTGAGAATAAAATTATTAGAGATTTGTTAAGAAATATTAAAGATAATAAACTGGAAAATATGAAGTATTTATATGAGATATATTAATTTATATAATTAAAATAATGAAATAAAAGAAAAATATCAAATAGGAAATCAGGGCTTAATAAAAATCTGGAAAATGTATATACTGATCCTAATAATATGCTTATGTTACATAATAAATTTCGTGAATTAATTTATTAGTATGATAAAGTTTTATATTTTAGAACAATTAATATGAAGAAAATCTAGAGTGATAGCAAAATAATAGATAAAATTATGAACATTTTACATAAAATATTAGAAACTAAATAGAACATTTTATATAATTTTTAGAATTTTTAGAGGTATATAGCTATTTCTGCCATTAAATGGAAATCTTGTAAAACTTTTAGGTAAATACCTGTAAGGAAATATTAATTGAAAATTTTATAGGGTAATTTAGATATGAAAATACTACTGTTTGTAAAATTTGATAATTATTGGACAATGACAACTACTGTTTTAAAATTTAAAGCTAATTAATAATAATATAAGTAATATAAACTAAATAATAATAATAATAATAATAATAATAATAATAATAATAATAATAATAATAATAAAAATAATAATAATAATAATAATAATAATAATAATAATAATAATAATAATAATAATAATAATAATAATAATAAGTATTTATTCTAAGAAATATTTATTTTATAGGAAATTATTGACAAGTTACTGGAATAAAAGTGAGTAACATAACCCCTTTTTATTTATAAATTATTGGGGGAAAAAGCATAATGTATGTTTTTATTGTTGATGCTAATATAAATGAGAATTTTAATAAGTTACTGTCATTGATTGCCTAAGTCATAATGTAACACCCGGTTATTAAGTATTTTGAAGCCGACGAAGGAAGAAAAAGAAATAAAGTCCAAAGTCGAGGGACCAAACTCGCCAACGAAATAAAGTCGGGTGAGTGGGAGCATATAAGAGAGAGGGCAGCCCTTACCCTCTCCCCCACACTCACAAATCAGCCAAGAAGAGAGAAAGAAGAAGAAAAGAGGAAAAGTGTCGGTTCGGGTTGGTTCGAGTGGCCAAAATCGTTGAGAAGCGAGTCAAATCGAAGCCCTTGTCGTTGTGCTCGTTTGTGTGAGTTCTAGGACCCCTCCTTTAAACGTTTTTGAATGATTTGGGGCTGGAAAACATCTGAAAATCGGGTTTTTGAGTGTGTACATGTTTGAGTAGTTTGTGTATGTGTATGTGTGTGTATGATGCGTTGAAATCTTGATTGTGAGCTTAGGTGTGCTTGAATGGTGTTGTGGTATGCATCCCTAAGGTCTAGGATGGTCGATTTGGGCTTAAAATGGGTGTAGATGAGTTTGGAGGCCGAAAACCCTTGGCCGCAGTCGGGTTGGACTGCATTCTGCATCAGCTAGGGCTAGGCGACCGACTGGAGGCCGAATGGAGGCCATACGGCCGAATGAGGTGCGATTGATGCCCATCCGCACGATTGAGGTCCATTCGCACGAATGGAGGTTCATTCGCACGATTGAAAGGCCAATCGCATGGAGGTCATGCGATTGAAGGTCCAGTCGCATAAGTGTTCATCCGCATCAGTCCCATTCGTATGAGGTCCATCCGCATTAGTCCATTCGCACGATTGGGTGTTTATTCGCATGAGTGTTCATCCACGTTGGTTCATTCGCATGATTTTCAGTCGCATGGAGGCCATGCGACTAAAGGGTATCCATACGCCCAAATAGGGTTGTTGCACCCGAGGAGAAGTGTAGTTTAACTTCTGACTTTCGGGGGAAAGTGCAGATGTAAGTTTTGACGTAAAGGTTCCCGTAGGTTCATGTAGAGTGATGATTGAGGCCTTAGAGAGCATGTAGGGCATAATGATGATGATGTTGCATGTTTATGTGTCACACCCCAACCTTGACGGCGGAAACGTCGAGGAGTGAGAGTTAAGATCGTTCACAGCCACATAACGCTATTAATGATTCAAATATAATTTAAACATAAGTTTCAATTGTCACATTACATACATAAGTCTCATAAAGAATAAAAGCAAAACATAGAATGTACAAATGATTCTTATTTTATTTATTTATCTAGGTCCATTCCTAAATGTGCAAGCTTCAAAGAGTAGATCACAAACTTGGGGTATTCCTGAAACATGTTAAAAATAAAAGGTCAACATAAAAATGTTGGTGAGCAATCCATAGTTTTCAATACATAAGTATATAAAAGATGGCAATTCAAGTCATAAGTTAGTGAATAAAGTGATTAGGGATGTTATGAACAATGCAACAATCAAACCTTGACAATAGTTTTACAAGTCTCAAACGTTAAAAGTATATACGATCAGCTAAGTGTACTTGGATCAACCAAGCAGGCTTGTCTTACCCATAGATCTATGACTTCGCTGGGCTAGCAATAGTTAATGATTGTACATATAACGCCATAACATGGTAACCACAAAAGTTCAACTAACCACAACTTAACATGATGAATTGCCATAAAGTTTACAAGTCTCAAATAAGTTTACAATGCAAAGTATAAGTTAACATGTTTCACCCCAAAGTATGAAAATAAGCAAAAGGGGTATGGAAATACTCACATTGATATAGGCATTACAAGATGATGTAAAAGATTAAAGTAAGATCCAAAAGATAAATCCAAAGTATCCATTTCAAGCACCTAACATATATATTACAAGATGAAGGTTAAGGTTAATGATAAGTTTAACGTTCTACTAATGATTTGGGTTTTGATAGTTTTAAGGAGATTTGACAAGTAACTAAATTTATAGAATCCTTATTCTCATTTTAAACCCATTAGAAGGATTATATATGTATTTAAGTATTTAAAAAAAATGAAATTAAATATAATGACGAGGAGGTTCAATATACAATTAAGTCTTTCTAATTATCTAAGAATAATAAGAAATAGCATTTTGATTAATAACACAATATTAATTAGCTAAAATATGTTTTATAATAATATTCTTAAATATTTTAAGTAATTATATATAATTACTACGATTATGAATTTAATTCTTTTAAAGAATTAAGCGTTCGTAAATATTTTTAAGTTCCACCAAATATAAATAAATGTTTAATTAATTTAAAAGAAAACCTTTTGTAACAACTAACAAGTTTAAATATAAATACATTTTTTTCTTTAAAACAAATAATCATGATTTTAGAAGTAACGTTTGGATCAATGAAAATTAATATAAACAATCATTTTAAATCCGTTTTATAAGGAATAACTAAAAGATTTATATATATATTTATATATATATATATATATATTTATGGATATATTTAATTTAGAAAAATTTCAGAAAATATTTTAGTATCTAAAATCTTTATATTAATTATCAGAAATGATTTTTATATTAATTATTAATTTTCTGTAATTTTATTTGTAATTAAAAGGCTTTAAAAAAAATAAAACAAAATAAAAGGAGGTGCCCGGGTTCGAACCCGGGACCTCAAGGTGGAGAGGATGTGTGTTTACCAATTAGGCTGGGCGCCTATGCCTGCCAAAGTATGGTTTTAAAATCTTATAAACCAAGATTCATATAATTCCCAATTTCCCCAAGAACCCTAGTTTCAATTTGAATCAAATTGAACACCGAATCGCGAATGATAATGGAATCAACCTTAGGGCTTTTGTTCCCTATGCAAAATCGAGTATGCGGATGTCTCAAATTACCCGAATTGATGAGATTTTGATGGAGAACGAGTACACGAGCCAATTGCGACCACGTATCACTTGTTTGCTACCCAAACGAAGTTGTTAATCAAATTCGTTTCACAGTAAGTCTCTAATGATGCCAATGATGAATAGCCCTCTATCAATTGCAAGTTAGAAGGCTCGGAAGATGGTGTTCGATTGTCGAGCAGATTCGCGAAGAGGATGGTGATAGAATTTGATGTTTTAGTTTGATTTAGATGAAATTGAAGTTTGGGTTTGATTAGAGAATGATAGACGTTCGACCTGGTTGATTTAATTCGATTATTATTAGAGTTTAAGGATCAAACGGCCATACGCAGTGATTATAGATCGGTTACTCCTTTAATTCGACTTGTAACGGTGCTTAATCATAATTTTACTACGCATTGAGTTCGAAACATGTACACGAACCGGTTAGGAGCGTTTGGTTTGAAAATTGATGGTTTTTAATGAGTTTTTGGGGTTGGCCGGAGCTCCGCCGGCGTTTGGCCGGAACCTGGCCGGAAAAACGGGACTAAAAAGGGGCGGGTGGTTTGGGTTTTGATTATTTACATAACCGGTCCCTGTGGTTTCATTACCTTACTATTTTAGTTTTAAAGTTTTGAATTAAGTTAAAATTAATTACAATTTAATCCCTGAAGTTCTAAAAGGTTATTATTTTATGTAATAAACCTATTTATTACAAGTTTAAAGTTATACAACTTTATTATTTTTAATATTATTATCATTTACATTATTGTTATTAATATTATTATTATTAATATTAATATTATTATGGTTATTGATATTATTAAAGAAGAATTATTTTATTTAAGGTTATCATCATCTTAGAAATAAATAAACATTATAATACTTATAATGTTATCATTATTATATTAATTTGTTAATCACCAATTTAACTATTAGGTATAACAAACCTCAAAGTTTCAAAATGGCATAAAAGGCCCTTTTAGAATTTAACAAAATTAACTTCCAAGTTAACGAAATTACGAGATGTCACAGTCTCCCCAACTTAAAAGAATTTCGTCCCGAAATTAAGAATGAACTTGAATGAACAAAAGAGTTGTAATGAAAGGTGAGTGTTCAACGAACATTGTTTGACGTTTGATTACAGGTGGAACGCTTCACTTTATGGAATCTTACAAAATTCATAACATAATAAACGCGAGACGTTTTGAGATAAAATGTTGGAAAAACGATGACGAGCTACCGTGGTACCTTAGATTCATAAGTCACAACTTCTAAAATACAATTTCGTAGTAATTTGATGTCCAGAAATCAATAAGGACCAACAATGATAAGAAAGATTAACCGTCAGGATTTAAGAATCCCAAACGTCACTATATGAAACGATCTTAACGCATATCTTGTATCTCTCCTTTGACCAATCATCGGTCCAAGAATAATACGATATGCGAAGATTTTGGAATAAGTTCACGATGATGGTTAGGAACATTATTAAAAGTAGAAAATGAATTGATCATCCAAGTTAATGATCGATATTTAACGACATACCACGGTATACGACCATTTGGGATAGATACGAGCCAATTGCTCGACCCGTTAACCCACATGAGTCAATATGAAATTAGTTAATCGGTCTATAATGCACCATTTGTCATCATGGCGTCTAAGATAAGAGGCACTTAGTGATGAAAAATTAAACAGAAGATCCATAGGATCACGAATGTTAGGTCTTGTCATATGTGAAGGTAAGTCACTTGAATACATACCAAGTTACGTCTTTTCCTTTATGTCAAACCCATGACTACAAGTTACGAAGGTTTATGAACCTTTATATCCGCGTCGCAATGTAAATAATAACGAGTCTCGTTGATCGAAGTCAAGATAGTGTTTTAATGATTTTCAATGGTTAAGGATTCAAGACAATTTAAGAAATGACATGAACAATAGGAAATGTACTTATATTTTGCAAAGTAGCAAATTTCCAAGTATAGTTTGCATACACAGTTCATCAAACTCATGAACACAGTCGAGAACATTCGTATGTCTAGAAAGACACAATCACAAGTTGATAATGCCTTGTTTAGTAGAAAGATTGTTTAAGATAACTACCATCACACAATCATGTGTTGATGATATCTCAAAATGAAAGTTGATAAGCAGGGAATAAATGGTTCGATATAGCTAAATCAAATCAAAACATAAGGATAAAGGAAAAGAAATCAATTTAAGAATTTAAATGCTCCAAACTCGGAATCAAAATCAACCTAGAGCGATCGGGTCTCCTTACAAGTTCAGAAATCATACTTTGGCTTGATAGGTTCAAACCCTAACATTGGTTCACCCTTCAAGTTACTACATGTTTCTTGTCACTTGATCAAAACCTTGGTAAGTTGGAGATCAAGAAATGAGAATAGTCATCAAGGTGTGGTTTTCACTCCTAACTTGATGGTGTATTCCCAAGGTATGACCACTAACTTACCAATCAGAAAGTTCGATCCCAACTCTTTGTTGAGGATCCACGGAAATAAGACGAGGTAACTCACCATTAAGGTAAGGGAAGTCACTCCTATCTTAACGGTGAAGTTTTACAAAAACAAAATATAACAAGATGAACTTCTTCATCAAAATCCAGAAATCACTCCTACTTTGATGAAGTCGTCTCATTTGAGCAAATACAATTCATAAAGATGATATTATCATCAAGGTATGGAATTCACGCCTATCTTGATGATTGAATTTCATCATAGCAAGAAAACGATCGAAGATTGACATTTGTCACCAAAGTATGGGTTTCAATCCTATTTTGGTGAGCTCATGTCATTTGTGAAATGCCATTCCAACGAAAATAATTGAAGTCAATCCTCGGGATAAGGAAATCACCCCGATCCAGAGGATGAAATTTTATAAATCACAATTGGAAACCATTTATCAAAACGAATAGAGAATCATCAAAGTAAGGGAATCACCCCTGTTTTGATGAGTTAGAATCATTTAGGAGATACAGGTGTTCTTAGTCATAGGTTGACTTGCAAACACTTGCATCTCTCACGGTTCAGACGGTACGAAGTTTGACTTAACGACGAAAGAAAAATAATATCAATTAGAGATTCGGGAAAAATTTCAAGTTACATCAATGTAACAAAAGGAAAAATCATGCTTACAAGCTTAAGATCAAAGTTCAAGATAACAGAAGTTGTTGCGGTGTTCAAATCTTGGATGGTTTCAATCGAGAAGACGAAATCAAGGGCAAGAAATTGTTCAACAACTCAATGAGATGTGAACATTCGATTCACAATCGAAAGGAATACATGAACTCCTCAAGATATGAGGTCAAACATAACCTTATTGAAGACACACGTACTTATAAGTGATCACTCATCTCAAGGGTTTCGGGTCAAATGAATGGATTCAATGATCGAGTCAAATCACCATTCACACTTTGCCTAGACAAAGTATCTCGAGATGTAAGAATTCCACCTATAGAATTGCATGCTCTTTAGTTATGGGACACATCTTTAAGAAGACTCGAGAACCATAAGTAACGGTTTAAAGTTTTTGATGACCATTCGGTTTAGATTCCCAATGTCTTTGGGTATATTAAGATTCATGTTCACGTTGGTCAAGATATAGAAATAATTACATAATACGCTCGACGTGTAACGATGTTTAAAAGTTGAAATGTAAGATGGGTTCAATTTTAACAGGAACATTATGTATGATAGGAACGAGAAGATATTAAAACTTTGGTGATAAACCAGATCAAAGAATCAAGGACTTTTAAGACACAAAGAGGATGGTTCCATTTGGTAACGCATTACCATTTGGAATCGTTGACACGTCAAGGTAAATTGACCCATTTGCCTTAGAGACTTGTGTATGTTGACCATAGTTTATCACTCATCCCAGAAATCCCCAGGTAAGCATAACTGGTCTCGTAATGAGATTTATACGATATGCTTGCCTTAGCCCGAAGGCCTTTTGCCAGGAAATCCAGAATACAGGTGTCTATGTGTCACACAAATTTCTTTGGTTTATGGAATCAAAATCTTGATGAGATTTTCATAGATTAGACATAGAGTCTAAGGAATTGAACCCACGATGATAAGTGTAGATTCCACGTGTCGTTGAGAATAAGTTTAGGAAGTTCATTTGTCGGGGAGAATCAAAGAGTTAAAGTTAAGTTTAGGGAGACAAGTAACTAAGTTTAAGCATACATAAGGCAATCCTATGCTAAGGCATCAAGTTGCACATAAGACATAGCATTATGTAGCATGCAAACAATAAGTAAGCACAAAGTATAATGATCTTTCTATGAGGTTCATGCAACTATAGTCTAGGTCACCATTTCTAATAACCTAAATCCCTATAGTTATGGGCTCTGATACCAATCTGTCACACCCCAACCTTGACGGCGGAAACGTCGAGGAGTGAGAGTTAAGATCGTTCACAGCCACATAACGCTATTAATGATTCAAATATAATTTAAACATAAGTTTCAATTGTCACATTACATACATAAGTCTCATAAAGAATAAAAGCAAAACATAGAATGTACAAATGATTCTTATTTTATTTATTTATCTAGGTCCATTCCTAGATGTGCAAGCTTCAAAGAGTAGATCACAAACTTGGGGTATTCCTGAAACATGTTAAAAATAAAAGGTCAACATAAAAATGTTGGTGAGCAATCCATAGTTTTCAATACATAAGTATATAAAAGATGGCAATTCAAGTCATAAGTTAGTGAATAAAGTGATTAGGGATGTTATGAACAATGCAACAATCAAACCTTGACAATAGTTTTACAAGTCTCAAACGTTAAAAGTATATACGATCAGCTAAGTGTACTTGGATCAACCAAGCAGGCTTGTCTTACCCATAGATCTATGACTTCGCTGGGCTAGCAATAGTTAATGATTGTACATATAACGCCATAACATGGTAACCACAAAAGTTCAACTAACCACAACTTAACATGATGAATTGCCATAAAGTTTACAAGTCTCAAATAAGTTTACAATGCAAAGTATAAGTTAACATGTTTCACCCCAAAGTATGAAAATAAGCAAAAGGGGTATGGAAATACTCACATTGATATAGGCATTACAAGATGATGTAAAAGATTAAAGTAAGATCCAAAAGATAAATCCAAAGTATCCATTTCAAGCACCTAACATATATATTACAAGATGAAGGTTAAGGTTAATGATAAGTTTAACGTTCTACTAATGATTTGGGTTTTGATAGTTTTAAGGAGATTTGACAAGTAACTAAATTTATAGAATCCTTATTCTCATTTTAAACCCATTAGAAGGATTATATATGTATTTAAGTATTTAAAAAAAATGAAATTGAATATAATGACGAGGAGGTTCAATATACAATTAAGTCTTTCTAATTATCTAAGAATAATAAGAAATAGCATTTTGATTAATAACACAATATTAATTAGCTAAAATATGTTTTATAATAATATTCTTAAATATTTTAAGTAATTATATATAATTACTACGATTATGAATTTAATTCTTTTAAAGAATTAAGCGTTCGTAAATATTTTTAAGTTCCACCAAATATAAATAAATGTTTAATTAATTTAAAAGAAAACCTTTTGTAACAACTAACAAGTTTAAATATAAATACATTTTTTCTTTAAAACAAATAATCATGATTTTAGAAGTAACGTTTGGATCAATGAAAATTAATATAAACAATCATTTTAAATCCGTTTTATAAGGAATAACTAAAAGATTTATATATATATTTATATATATATATATATATATATATATTTATGGATATATTTAATTTAGAAAAATTTCAGAAAATATTTTAGTATCTAAAATCTTTATATTAATTATCAGAAATGATTTTTATATTAATTATTAATTTTCTGTAATTTTATTTGTAATTAAAAGGCTTTAAAAAAAATAAAACAAAATAAAAGGAGGTGCCCGGGTTCGAACCCGGGACCTCAAGGTGGAGAGGATGTGTGTTTACCAATTAGGCTGGGCGCCTATGCCTGCCAAAGTATGGTTTTAAAATCTTATAAACCAAGATTCATATAATTCCCAATTTCCCCAAGAACCCTAGTTTCAATTTGAATCAAATTGAACACCGAATCGCGAATGATAATGGAATCAACCTTAGGGCTTTTGTTCCCTATGCAAAATCGAGTATGAGGATGTCTCAAATTACCCGAATTGATGAGATTTTGATGGAGAACGAGTACACGAGCCAATCGCGACCACGTATCACTTGTTTGCTACCCAAACGAAGTTGTTAATCAAATTCGTTTCACAGTAAGTCTCTAATGATGCCAATGATGAATAGCCCTCTATCAATTGCAAGTTAGAAGGCTCGGAAGATGGTGTTCGATTGTCGAGCAGATTCGCGAAGAGGATGGTGACAGAATTTGATGTTTTAGTTTGATTTAGATGAAATTGAAGTTTGGGTTTGATTAGAGAATGATAGACGTTCGACCTGGTTGATTTAATTCGATTATTATTAGAGTTTAAGGATCAAACGGCCATACGCAGTGATTATAGATCGGTTACTCCTTTAATTCGACTTGTAACGGTGCTTAATCATAATTTTACTACGCATTGAGTTCGAAACATGTACACGAACCGGTTAGGAGCGTTTGGTTTGAAAATTGATGGTTTTTAATGAGTTTTTGGGGTTGGCCGGAGCTCCGCCGGCGTTTGGCCGGAACCTGGCCGGAAAAACGGGACTAAAAAGGGGCGGGTGGTTTGGGTTTTGATTATTTACATAACCGGTCCCTGTGGTTTCATTACCTTACTATTTTAGTTTTAAAGTTTTGAATTAAGTTAAAATTAATTACAATTTAATCCCTGAAGTTCTAAAAGGTTATTATTTTATGTAATAAACCTATTTATTACAAGTTTAAAGTTATACAACTTTATTATTTTTAATATTATTATCATTTACATTATTGTTATTAATATTATTATTATTAATATTAATATTATTATGGTTATTGATATTATTAAAGAAGAATTATTTTATTTAAGGTTATCATCATCTTAGAAATAAATAAACATTATAATACTTATAATGTTATCATTATTATATTAATTTGTTAATCACCAATTTAACTATTAGGTATAACAAACCTCAAAGTTTCAAAATGGCATAAAAGGCCCTTTTAGAATTTAACAAAATTAACTTCCAAGTTAACGAAATTACGAGATGTCACATTATGCATGATGCATGTTTTGTATGTATGATGTTGCCCTGTATGACGTGGTGACTGTGCATGTTAATGTTCCTATTTATGATGTATGTTTATCTTTCCTGTGGCTTTACGTGTTATGATAATGAATGAAACGAAGTATTATGTAACATAGAGTGGAAAATAATGAAAAGTGGAACATGATGAATGCATGCATTATTGAACGAGGAAAGTAATAAAAGTCTTGCAAGCATTGGATATCAGGGTCCTTCTTTGTGATCGACCATTTATATAGAACCTCTACCGCTTACCTCTAGTACTGTGGCATACGCTCAGCTGTTCATTTATTGACTTCGGCCCAGTAGCTAAATAGTTCGGGGTGTAGCAGATGGTATTGGTACGGGAGATTTCCGATGCGCAAGTAAAGATATAATCAACGAATGAATGAATGAACGAAAGAGATAATAAAGATATTATCTATGTGTACGTATGATGTATGATCGCGTGAAAGAAAAGAATGGTTTTAATGAAAGTAAAGTATGTTTTTTATAAAACTAGAACTCACTCAGCAACGCTGACTTTGATGTGTTTCCAGTTGGCAGGTAATGATTGCTGAGAATGGCACGAGGTGGCTACTCAGCTCTTTTGGGATGGCATCCATTCATTTAATGCTTTTGTGATGTAATGCAACAATGTATTTTGTAACCGATTGACGCTGTATTATTTGGCAAAAGTTTTTTATAATGAAATGAGATGTCCTTTTTAAATGTTTCCGCTGCAATATTTTCTTAAGGCAAATGTAATTATATGTTTTACTCGCGATGGATGACCAACTGTAAGCGTCCCGGGAACGGGGCCTTACACATAACTATTAATTCACATAAGGAACCGTCAGATAATATAGGTAGTGCTACTTTGGAACATGTTTCCTGCACTAATTGGACCCAGTTGAGACTGCCGAATAGGGGTCGTGATGTTATATTATTTGATTCTGTGATTTATATTTGTGACAGTTATGAATCACCTGCCATATAAGTAGGTTTGGTTGTGGACTTGTTTATGTTGAATCAATTAAGAAATATTATGTCAGTTATTAAACCTATATTCTCACCAACTTTATGTTGACTGTTTAAGTGTGTTTTTTCAGGTAATCAGAATGTTTTATAATTTCGTGTACACGTTCAACTTGTTCAATGAAAGGTATAGTTACATAGGGTAGCTGTGCGTTCGGGTGACGGTAGATTTGATGGATTTCAGCTTCTTTGTGGACGTTCACGTCCATTATTAGCTGGAAAATGTGACGTAACGAATATATTAAATCTTTTGATGTTGGGTGATAGCATCTTATGTAAAAGTCTCATGTGAGACAAGTTTTGTATGTATGATATAACCTAATATATATAACTAATGAAAGTTTAGTTTATTTAACTGTTTTGAATGCATGTGTTTGTAAACAATGTGTTTTGAGCCAAAAGTCACATCTAAGAATTTCACGCTTCCGTCGGGATGTGACAAAATTTCATAAATTTAATAAAAATTAGTTTTATAAGTTATAAAATTGTTATAAATTGAGTAAGTAATAAAATTAATGTGTTTGTTCATCATGATAAATAAAAATGATTAAAGAATGAAATTTTCATTTATATAACTGACCCAAACGGGTTCAGGTTTTCAGTTTAAAACGCATCAAACGTTACATTGCGGTCGTATCATTTCAATATTGTGATTTAAAACTAAAATTAAAAAAACAGTAAGAAAAATAATAAGTAAATCACAAAAAAGCAATGTTGGACGCATGGTTTGAATCTGTGACACTAATGCTAATAAAGAAATAGTGTATTACAAATGGTTAATGCCTTCCAAACAAAGATTATATGACCAATTTCGTATGTTTTTAATAGCAACACTAAAAAAAATTAGATTTTCTAGAAAAAAAAATCATAACTTGCACCTTGCCGTACTAGAACCAATACTATTTTTTATTAAAAAGCATATCAATTATCATCGGGATGTACCTTAGGACACCAGTTACTATGTACCCAAAGAAATACCATTTAATATAATTAGAGGTATGTTATGCGTTCTAATTGACATCAAAACAAATTGAAGGGAACAAAATCATTCTATTAACAAGGCTACAATGATGCCCCACATAAGGCAATACAAATGCAACCATGGGTTATGGATATATTGGTTTGAGCAACTCACAGACTTAAGTAAGATCATCCTCCTCCATCTCCTTGGCCTTCAGCACATCTTTCACTCTCAACAAAAGTGTTGTCTTCCATGCATCCTGTTTTCACATAAAACAGGTAAACTAAAGTAATTACACCAACCCTCCGCATGGTAGAAACTGTTATCGTTTATAATCCATCGCAACAGATATCCACAACGTCATCGATTTAAAGATGAAATATTGGAACTTAATGTTGACATATTCACAGTGATGACTTACTAGCTTAGTCATGCTATCGAATTCCTTGATTGCATCAGTAAATTTTGCAACATCCTCCTCATCAATCGAAGCAGCCAAATCCTGCCATTGATCAATAACATTTAGATATAGAAATATTGTCAGTCTTTCAAAGCTGCAACATACCGCCAGTAATCTGTATTCACGTGATCCTGCAAAAGTTGGATCCAGATCCTACAGAAGCAAATGCATATTCAGATCACCCCCCCTCCAGGAAAAAAAATAAACAACAGATGATATCTCCAAGCGTGAAGATACAAAAAAAATTCTCAGAGGGTGTAATGCATGACCTGATATTTTTCCAACGCGTTTGTAATAGCCACATCATCACCTTTACAAAGTTGGCAAATGCCGGCGTTGAGTAGATGCCCTTTAACTCCATATTTAAGCAGATTATTAGTGAGTGCCTGTTTTGCTATGTCTTCATAAATGTCAATCGCTTTCTGATATCTGACACACGTTTTAGATATACTTAGTTATCTGTTAATGCATAATACTATATTTGGCAATCTGAGTTTTAGAGATTAAAAAAAGGGTATTCTAGTAAAAATATGCAGACAAGCTTACTGTCCCATCTCAGCAGCATATTCAGCAATCTTGAGCCTGCACTGATTTGCAGAACTGCTGACTTCTTCACCTTGATAAAGATCAGCTGCTTTATCAAAGTACACCATAGCTTTCTCCAAGTTCTGTTCACTTTCATACAATTCTGCTATTTCCTGCACACAAAAAAAAAAAATAATAAAAAAAAAGAAATCAATATCCACTCAACTTATGCTATTTTCATGTCACAGATTACTTTTAAAGTATTTAAAATTCCTAATGTTTGCTCTTTACATTAAGAATATATAGCATGACATAGAGAAAGAGATCAAGAAATGCACCTTACAGTACCTTGCAGACATACCTAGCCGCCCAATCTCCATGAATAAATCTAAGGCCTGCTCTAGGCGAGAAATGCACTCTGCAAAGTATCAAATGATATGAAGATGAAAAGGTGCTGATACCTGTTTAAGGTATAAGTAACAGTAAAATCATGTATGGAAGTTGAAAATGTGGACACCTGTAGTGTTCGTTTTCTTATAGCAATGACCTGCGTCCGCATAGGCATTTGCAGCTTCCTGTTTGCCATCCAACTACAAACAGAATGAAATTATAAATACAGGATTTTATGTAATCCATGAGGCCACACATTCCATAGAATTTTCCTCAGATATAGTAAGAAAACACATGCTATATGTTTATGTTTTCCTTCTAATTTAATCAGAGTGCAAAAATTAATGTTTTCTTCCATTTAGATTCATGTTTTTTTTTTTCTAATTTGAAGGGTCCTAACTCATGTTTTTCTTTGAAACCCCACACTAACATAACTCATGTTCTGCAATCGGGTGATGCCTATTTGGACCATTCCCTTTGAATAGACAGGTTACCAATCGGACCCTTGAACCGGGTGAACGGGACTGGATTTCATAACCTTTTTTATCTTTTTTCCTTCAAGATCTCATATTTTTATTAATATAGTATCTCACCATCCATGTTATATTTAAATAAGTTTTTATATTTGTTAAGATTGAAAATTTACTTTAAAGCATATAATATATTTATATTTTGTTATAAATTAAATGTATATAAATAGTTTTGTAATCCGATTTCCGAATCTAGTACGACTAGTTAACTGACGAGGTGTCTAATTCGTTGTTTGGTCCGGTCCAGTTCTGAAACATTAATCACACTAGCTATTGTCAGACACTTACCTTCAAATAACACTCAGCTAATTTCACATAAACTGCCCCTGCTTGATCCCCTGAGAAAATGTTCAAAATTAGGAAGAAATACATAAATCTACTTGTACCTAAGACCAAATAATCTTGAATTAATTATATATCATTGTTTGAAAATTCATTAAAACATGAATATGGTCACAACATTTGTTTTTTGAGGCTGAGTAGACACATACTTGAAATTGAAATTAGATCGTGGTAGGTTTTTGGTGGAACCAAGAGGGTAAATGAACATTCATTTTAGGGTGAAAAACAAAATTCAACAAAACAATAATTTCTTCCATATATCAATGAAAGATGTATAAACAAAAAACAATCATCATAACCTTAATCGATAAAACAAAAGCGTCAACATCTGATCAATAACATTATATCATACAAACTCTAACGAACATGCATAATTTCCATAGCATATTAACATGCACATCAAAATCACAAGAAATCATGTGTGTGATGGATTAGAATTCGATTTATTGTTGGCGGGTGTGAGATACATACATGATTTACCAATTTTATAGAAATTTGCAGCTTTCTCATATAAATCAGCGGCGTCTTCATGTTTGGAACCGAAGAGAGTCCAGTCGGTAAGCTTCTTGTCTGCTTGTTTCTCGAAATCTTCACCTTTTGCAATTGGATCAGACATTCTCTTTGTTTCTCTCTTTTCACAACCTCCGCTTCCTTCTTTCAACTATTAAGACATTACATTCTATGAATATTTTATTTTTCTATTCCATGATGTTGTAGTCCGTACCATGTGCTATACTTTTATGAATGTCGTGAAAAGTTAATCACGTATTACCTTTCACGTTTGAGTAAAGAGAAAATTGCATAAGTAGACCAAATTGTAAGTTTGGTCCTTAATTTTTTAATATTGTAAACTTAGTTTAAATATATATTAGATGGTTGCAAATGTATTCCCCATCATTTTGTTAGTTGTACTTTTTAACGATGTGAGAACTAAACTTGTAATATGATCAAACCATATGACCAACCCTGTGTGGACACCTACATCCTCACCACCACACCACCACACCACCACACCAGCAACACCATTATCGATTTTATGAACCATAGGACCACCATAAACCTATTACCGACGAAACCACCGCCCCACCAAATATCATTTCCAGTAGAAAATATGGTTTGAGGAACAATGCTTCCACCTCTATCCATCTTTCGCCTGAAATCGTTGCACCTTCCACCTTGAACCCATACGACCCACTCATTTTTGTGGTTCAACACCATAGGAAAGAAGCACATTAATGTTATTGTTAAAACTATCAACACCAAAATACACATGCCGAAACCATAAATCTTCTGACACCATGGCTTCGAGAATGATTGTTGAGCCATCGTGACCACCTCGATGATATTACCCTCGCAAACACATATGAAATTTCTCCAAACCTAAAGGTTACAGTTCCTAACATATGATATGGCTTTACTTGTAACGAATGAAATGAAGTATTATGTAACGTAATAAGGAACATATCATAATACTTCATTATCTTTCCTATGGCTTTACTTAGTATGACGAATGAAATGAAGTATTATGTAACGTAAAGTGGAAAGAGATGACACGTCTTGCATGCATCGGATACCGGGTCCTTCTTTGTGATTGACCATTAATGTGGAGCCTCTACCGCTTACCCTTAGTACTGTGGCATACGTTTAGCTGTTCATTTATTGACTTCGGCCCAGTGGCTATGACTGATCAGTTATCATTAGTACTGTGACATACGTTTAGCTGTTCATTTATTGACTTCGGCCCAGTGGCTATGACTGATCAGTTATCATTAGTACTGTGGCATACTTTTAGCTGCTCATTTATTGACTTCGGCCCAGTAGCTAAGACTGATCGGTTACCCCTAGTACCGTGGCATACGTTTAGCTGTTCATTTATTGACTTCGGCCCGGTAGCTGAGACTAATTGGGGTGTAGCATATGGTATTGGTATGGATGATGTCCGATTCGCAAGTAAGTTAAAAGGAACGAATGAATGAATGAATGAATGAAGAAGATAATAATGATATTATCTATGCGTACGTATGATGTGTGATCACGTTAAAGTAACGAATCGTTTTATATGAAAGTAAAATATGTTTTATAATAAAACTAAAACTCACTCAGCAACGCTGACTTTTATTACATTTTCCAGTTGGCAGGTAAATGATTGCTGAGGATGGCACGGCAAGGCTACTCGGCTCTTTTGGGATGACATCCATTTATAAAGCTTTTGTGATGTAATGCAACATGTATTTTGTAACCGGATAACGATGTATTATTTGGCAAAAGTAATTATAATGAAACGTGATGTCATTTTTGAATGTTTCCGCTGCAATGTTTTCTTAATGTAAATGCAATTATATGTTTCATGTGCGATGAATGACCAACTGTAAGCGTCCTGGGAACGGGGCCTTACAACTTACGAAACCTTAAAACTTGGCTAATAGAGATTTTGATTAGTAAATGATGACTTCGTAGGTGCTTGTTCATATTACTGTGACACTAATTACCAGCGGATACAGATTTGGTTAGTAAGACGGATAATCTGAAATTTTCGAATAGTTGATTTCACTATTCAAATCCATATATGAAATTTTGGATGTTCGAAATTTCGTATACGGATTTGGTTAGTAAGACTGATATCCGAAATCGATAAAAAGATAAAATATATAATACTTCAAAAATTATAAAAACAACTAAACGTATTTCTAATATAAATATATATTTCAGTTTTTATTCTTATTTTCTTATTTTAAATAGGAAAAAATACCATAAAAATTAACATACTTTCAGTTTTTTCTCACAAAAGTCCCTGTAATATACTTTCTATTTCATCTCATAAAAGTCCCTCAACAAGTTTGCATATAAAAAAACGACATACTTTCTGTTTCCTTACATAGAAATCCTTCAATAATTATTTACGCATTAAAGACACTTCACTTGTTAAATTCGGGCATATTCTAGAAAGAAATTAAAAAAACTTTTGAGGGGGGGATAACACATGGAATTTTCTTTAAAATAACCAACATGGACAATTTAGTAATTTTGGATGATTTTAAACTAATCATCCCCTGTGTGTTTGGTAACCGATTTCCTCTGTTTTCAATTTGATTTACGATATTAGTCTCATTGAAACTTGATTCACATCAACCATCATCAATTTGTTACTTTCTGGTGTCATATATTCGAATGCATGGCTTCTTCAAGCACCAACACAAATCCCACAAGTAATGGTCCGTATCATGTTTTATAATGGTTCATGTTTGTTCTTTCAATTGTTGGCATATTGGATGTTTTATGTTTTTTACACTATTCTCGTTTGATAATCACATTTTTTCCGAATTGAATGTTATATGTTGTTTTCATAAGATGTGATAAATCGAGAAGATCTTCTGCATGGTAATTAAGTTGTGTATTTTTCTTAAAGTGTTGTTTTTTTGTTGTTAATTATTGTTGGATTTAATATATGTTCCATGTTGTTTTCAGAAGATGCGTTAAATGAAGAAGATCTTGTGCATGGTAAGATTTTCATTTTTATCAATGTTTAACTAGTATTTTTGTAATGTGTTGATAGTTTTTGTTTTGTAAATATTCAATCTTTCACTCACAAGTTTCAACAATGTATCAACGTAGGCATTGAAAGGATTTCTCCTAGAACAGGGGAAAAGTACTATAGACCCGATGTTGAAGCTTTTGTCAAGCCTGAGGTTGAGATTATTTTTAGGTCATTAGATGAGGCATTTGACTTTTATGTAAGATACGCTAAGAAAGCTGATTTTACAATTCATAAGAATACTTAAATTTCAAAATGTGGTGTTATTATGCTTAAATATTTTGTATGTTCTAAAGAAGGGCAAAACAATTTACCAAAAGTAGATACTTTATGTTAAGAGTCAGGTGGGGAAGGTAAAGAAAACTACAAGACCGGTTAAGGGATGGTCAATACAATCCGTCTCACAATGAGAAGAGTGTTAGAACACTTAACAGATTAAATAGGAAACCAAGTTTATATGAAAAATACTAAGAACACAAGTAAGAATGAGACAGAACAAAGAACAACAACAAGATAAGTATGCTTTTCAAGAATGTTATGTATTGCTCTCAAGTTCTTTTACAAGTGTTACAAAGCATAAAGATAAATACAAGAACCTGAGATACTTTATACTACATCCTACAGCCGGCCATACTGTGAAGACTAGCTAGAAACACTAATTTAGACAACAAGATCAATGTAAAGCCAAAAGACAGATTGTTTTTTGACTAGTGACTATGACATACCATAGCTCACATCCTAATATAATATAAAAAGGATAAAAGCTACAAAGTATAAAGTTACAGACCCCAAACCATAATCTATAGTTTACAAAAGCATGGACCTTTTCACCAACTTATACAAGTTGGTGAGTCTTCAGAGTAGCAGAGGAAAGTTGGTTAGCTTTATGTAAAAGTTGATCAAAGAAAGCATGTCTTCTCTGTCTTCAAAAGAAATCAATCTTCAGTCTTTTGGCTTCAGAAGACTTTGTCTTTGAAGCTTCACAAGACTTCATCTTTGGGTTCAAAGGATTTGGTCTTTGGCTTCGGAAGATTTTACACTTACAATATTTTCTCTGAAATGTGTAAAACTTCCAAAGTAACTTCTACTCTGCACTTCAAGCATGCATGCTGGAAGTTCTTTGGTTGCTTTGGTTGCATCAGCTTTTCAAGTATAACCTTAAAAACTCCCCCTAGGCTGATGCTACCAAAAAAATAAGGTTATTCAGATATTGACAGTCCACATCAGGATCAAGACCAATCTTTTCTTCATCAATTGGTCAGGACCCCTTAGACTCTCATAGTACCTTCTCATGTCATAGAGATCATATAGAGGAAGATCAAGTATGTCTTGCCAGGAATAGACATCTTGACATCATTGATCTCTGATGACATACCATCTGTTTGGATTTGCAGCAAAAGTTCTGGACAGGATCGGTCTTCCAGCTGCAAGAGGCTCTACTTGTGTTGGACTTGGTGGAGCAGCCTCTTCTTGAGCTGCCTCAGGATGCTCTAACTCATCCTGAGGTGTGAAGGTGGATGCCTTGGACTTCTTCTTCTTAGTTTACCTCTTCATGGCCATCATTTTCCTCCTCTTTGAAGACTTTAACTGAGAAGACTGGCCTTCAGCACCAGGTTGTTCTTGTGTGTCTTTCTTAGTTGGGTCCTATTCCCTCACAGGTTTAGAAGGAGAGGGATTAGGACCATGTTGTGGATTAGAAAATGAAGTTGGCTGAGGTTCAGCTCTAGGTCTAGGTTGTGTTATCTCAGGGGGTTCAACCTTAACCTCAACTTTAGGTGGAGCTTGACTTGGTGGAGAATGCAAGTCATCAAGCTCACCGTTCTTAATCTTCTGCTTGATCACCTTAATGTGCTCATCCATAGTAGATAGAGACATTGGACCAAGCCTCCTTCTGGAGAACCCATATAGCTTCAAGAAGCTCATCATCCTCTACCTATCAGCAGACTTCTTTTGACTCTTTTGGATGATGACTCTTGACTTTGTAGCCTCTTCCCTCATCTTCCTCTTAGCAGCTTTTTGTTCTTTCATCACTTGTTTCTCAAGCTGCTTGTGGTACTCAAATTCTATGTACTCATAGGATAAAGGATGAACTGCAGATGCCTGATAAAGGCCTGTGGCACTAAGGCAGCTGATCATGTTTTGTCTATTTGCTTCCTTGTCTACCTGAGATTGTTCAGTTGCCATAACCTCTATTTCAGGGCTTTCTTGAACTGGGGAGAGGGTAGGAGCATGTTTGTAGAGTCTTTTCTGCCTCTTTTCTTACTTGATCTTGAGTAGAAATTCTACATCATCTGCCTCCTTCCTCTCCTTTGACAACTCTGTGTCAGCTAGTTTATTGATCTCTTCTAAGGGAAGAGAGATGAGTTCATCTATGTTGTAGATCCTAGTCCCCAAGATGTTTAATTTGGCTGCCCTCAACTCATCATCTTGAGTGTTTGGCCTGGGGACAACACTGATTGCAGCTTCCATGAAGCCTGGGGACCCACTTGAATTCTCTCCCCTTAGCTTCCTCTTCCTCTCTCTCTCTCTCTCCTCTCTCCTCGATCTCCTCAGGAGTTAGTTTCTTTTTCCCTTTGTCACTCAGGGTTGAGAGAGCTTTGGCCTACATGACTTGGTTTAGCAGTCAAGCCCTTTCCAGAGAGAGGTTGTGACACCTTCACCAGCAGGTGCCTCACTGAGGGTAATATGTGCTGAAGAGGTTCTTGTCTCAAGGTTCACAGGTTCAACTACTAGGCCTTCAGTCAACGTTTCCCCTTCGAAGCTAATCTTGAGGTCCACTTCAAACCCAGTAGACCAATAGCTTACCTGCTAGCCTATGTCTATATAATTTGGATCTCTGTTGGATCAAGTAAAACTGGTGCAACCAAAACAAACACTTAGACAATTTTGGTGCAACTGATGAAGAACTTCCGAAGGTAAATGCTGAGCTTCCGAAGGTCAAGTCTGAAGGAGCTTCCGAAGAGAAACTCCAACTTCCGAAGACAAAGTATTCCTTCTTCCGAAGTTCAACACTTAGAAGAAATCAAGACAATGACTTCCGAAGTATGAAGGCCTGAAGAATGTCTCAAACCTCGGAAAGAAGTAGTCTCTTCTGAAGTATAAGTGGCTTCGGAAGAACAAGTTCTTTCGAAGTCAATTAACCTTCGGAAGAACCTACTAAGAACCAGTGGATATAAGTATAGTCTTTCTGACACTCCGCTGCAAATCTCTGAGATAATGCATGGTGCTTTCCCACGCCCATGTAGTTGACCATACTTTATTTCCACTTTTCATTCCTTATCAATTAGTACAGTTACCAACTTTAGTTGGTGACAAAAGGTAAGTCATGTACATGCATGACTACCAAATCTTAGATAATATTTTATCTAAGATACCTTAAATTTAGTAATGTAGTATTTGCTTTAGTCATAGGTTTCCAGTTGGTATCAAAGTATATCCGGCTGTGATAGTATATATAGTTTCTCATTGTAACTCTGTAATATGCTTGTAAGAGTCTTGTAATACTTTGTGTTGAGAAGTAATATATACAAGTATCTTGAAAATTATCTTCTTGTGTTTTGATTACTTAGTATATTATTCTCAACTCTTAGAGGTACTCTGCATCATCTAACCGAGTGTGATTCAGTGAGTTTCAGAGACAACATAAGTTTTGAGTGACCGAAACCCGATCTTGCAATCTCGGCTTGAACTCTTCTAGAACCCTTTCTGGAATCCTATCTGCTAACCTTGCAACTTGCCTGTTTTGACTTGGATTGGCGAGTGGAAGATCAATCAAATAGATGCTCTCATAGAATCTCAGGTTGGAGAAGTTGAAGATTTCCTTTTGCCCCTGAGATCTAAAGATTACCAGAGCTTTTCTATTAGTTTCATACCTCCATCCAATAATTGGATTCATAGAGTGATGAGATGGGGTAGGCATAACTCTTGGAATACCCTCCTCAAACAGACTTTGTATGACTGAGTTCATATAAATATGAACTTGAGGAGGTTGCTGAGTATGGATAATTTCAAGTGAGGGTGGTAAATCCTTGTGAATCCATGGATCGTCAACAGGAATTATCAGTGTTGGTTGATGTCAAGTCAACGTTTGCGGAATCAACGTTGATTTGGTTTAATTGTTTTAAATAACTTTAAATATCAATAAATAATCAAGAACACATGTAACAAAACACAATTAATGATTAATCAGTATCTCATTAGAACATGTTAATGATTACAAATATAATGAATGAATGATATTAAAGTACGTTATGATGTGATGGCTGCTAGGGTTTGATTGAGAGACTTTGAAGTGATAATCGTATTGCTATTGCTGTTGTCGATCAATCAATCGTCTAACACAATCGTACTTGAATCGAAACCTAGGATCCATATATATAGATAGTGATGTTTCAGTTATAGGAAACACCGGATCTCTTGGGATTTGATTTGTTTCAGTTAAGGAATCATCGAATTTCTCGTGATTCGCATAACTGCCTTGTTGACTTGTAACACTTGTGTTATACAAGTGTTTGGACTCCGCGGGAACAGTGTCTTCAGTAGGAATTTGTTCTTCCGTAGATGATGTGTTCTTCCGTAGATGATTTGTTCTTCCGAAGGAGTCTTGTTCTTCCGAAGGAAACTTGTTCTTCCGAAGGAAACTTTTCTGGTTGTTCATCCGCAGAAGATCTTCGGATGTAAAATTACTTGTAAGAAATATATCTACGGAAGAACAAAATGTTCATCCGTAGATGTTTCTTACACTTGGTCAATTTCATAAATTGACCAATTATAATGTTTGTACCTGCAACCATACATAAACCAACACACACATAAATGGGTTAACCTATTTATTTATTGCATACACAATAATGAATTACAAATATTCATTACAGATATTAATTCAAGTACTAAGCCTATACATAATCTACTAGATCTACTGATCCTAGACCTAACAATACTCCCCCTTAGGCTTAGATACTTGCAATCAGTTCTTCAAAACTGAAAGATCCTTGACTCTGGCAATGATTTTGTTGTAGAAGTAAGACACAACAGTCTTCTGATCATCATACTTGTAGTTGATCTTTATATTGCTAAACTTCTTCAGAGTCTCAAAACTGATCCCTAGAACATCTTCCTCAGTAGTGAGTGTGTCTAACACATTGTTGTTATTCACCACTTCTAGCTCATCTTGCTCTGAAATTCTGAGTTCTGTTACTACATCAAAAGTTGTTCCCTTTAGCAGTCCAGCATTGAATCTTCTTCTTTTGTAGGCTTTGGCATGTAGTTTGTCAATCACTTGGATCACATGGACATGCAGGAACAAATCATTTTATGCTTTTTCATCAGCCAGCTTGAGAAAGAATTTGTCATTGAGATATGAGGTGTAGCTGGCGTGGAGTAATTTGATTTCCCGAGGATCAAAAATCCTGATCCTGTCAGCTTTCTTGTTTTCAGCATTTCTCAGCAGGACCAACTCCTTTGTCTTCTCAACATAACCCCATTCAGTGATAGGGTATGTGAACTGAGTCCCTTCAATGCATTTGATTGCTGCTTTGTTTCTACTTTTGTAGCCAACCCTCTTCAAGAATTCATCATCTACATGTTCTAAGACATTGGACTTGTATCTTTTGAGCCCTTTGATTCTCTTCTGATGCTCTATATCTTCTCTTTTAGCTTCTATCAGGACATCATCTTTAAATTTAGTCTTCAACTTTCCCACTAGAGTTGAGAAGTCTCTTCCTCTAGGGTGAATTGGATAATTGCTGATGATCAGACTTTGAAGATCTTTGATGTCATTCTCTGGAGACTCACCACTGAGAGTACATCATGGAAGTATTCAACTCTTCCAGATGTTCTTTTAATAATGGCATAATCCCAGTCTGGATCATATTTCCAGGCCATGATCCTGTTTTCTTCTACATAACTGGGAGTTGTGAGGTGGTCTATCAGTTGTATCAGAGTGGACTTCTGCTTAGTTATCTCCCTCACTGTAGTACCAAGTGGCCATACTTTGCCAGGTATTACTTTTTTTGGCTCTCTGATCAATTTGTCCTTCCCTTTGTGCTGATCTTTAGATTCAACTGTTATAGGTTCAGCAGGAAGTTTGCTTTGTTCCACATAAGATGGATGTGGAGCTTCAGTTCTGAATTTTACACCAGTATCCAACTCAACTTTCATCACATGCTCCATCATCCTTCTAAGTTCTCCTACTGATCTTCCTTTAAGCTCATGTGGTTTGTAATTATGGCCTTGTAACCAGCAAGTCATGTTGTATTTGCTCAGCTTAGCTGTGTCACAATATCCCAACTCCTTCTTTGTCTTCTAAATGGATTGAAAGGTGCTGAAAGCTTCATAGTCACAATTTGGAATCATAAAGCATGCAAGCTCAAATTTTTTCAAGAGATTCTTCATCTCAGTCATGTTTAGTCTCTCAACCATGTCATAAGGGAAACCATGGTTTATAAGTGTCATGAACATGGTTGACTCAGGCCTCTCTCTTCTAATATGTCTTTTGTAGTCAGAAGATCATCAGCCTTTAAAAACTTCTTGTTCTGGTGGAGAGTCTTCATTAATCAGCTCTTTCCACTCTTCATCACTTTCATCATCCTGGTGAGAGATAGACTTCACAGTAGATAAATCTACTGAAGGTGTGTGTTTAGGAGATGTGAGCTTTTGTTTCTTGGAAGTACTTTCATCAACAGTCACCTTCTTCTCTGCAGTACCAAGATAATTTCTCTTTCTTGAGTACAGAATCAGCTTTTTTGATGCCTCAGTAGATTGTTTTGTTTGAGCAGTTGAAGCATTAGCATTAGATTCTAATGTACAGATCTCATTTTCAGCTGCTCAATCTCTTCTTCTTTTCTCTTTATCACATTTGACTGAGCACTCATAGTGCTATTTGCTTGTTCAAACTTCATCATCATCCTTTCATTTTCTTCCTTTTCAGTAGCTGCTGACTCTTTAAGCTCAGCTTCCTTATCAAGTAAAGCATCAATTACTTCCTTATCGCTTTGAGCATCTTCTCTCAGCCTTTTTATTCTTGCTTGTTGTCTCATCAACTCTTCATCCTTTTCTCTTATCATTCCCTTCAGCTCCTGTATTCTTTGCTTTCTTTTGTTTGATTTTAGCACTAGCTTGTTGTACTCAGCAACCAGATAGCTCTTGCTGACAGGGATATCATTATCACTTAGATCATCTTCATTGTAGGCAATAATATCAACATAGTCTGCTTCTACATCTTCTTCCTGATGTTGAGAATCAATCTCATCATCTTTAACTTCTTCCGGATCAACACTTGCTGAGCTTGAACTGGGTTCAATGGTTTGATCTACAAGTTCTTGATGAGGTTGTTGTTGTTGATGATCAGTCACTGGAGATACTTGTTCAGTTTCATTTGAGAGTACAGGGGATTCAGTTTTGGATAATGACAGTTTAACTGTACTTGCTTGTGAGACTAACTGTTGGATCTAGAGAGGCTGTTGCAACCAAAATTATGTCACTTAGAAGATTTTGAGTACAACATACAAAGGACTTCCGAAGCCAAGTGTGGAACTTCAGAAGGAAGAAGGAGCTCTTCCGAAGTCTATGTGTAAGATACACTTCCGAAGGAAAACTCCAACTTCCGAAGATAAAGAAGCTACTTCCGAAGATCAAGACTTGAAGACAAAGTTCTGAAGTCAACTTCAGAAGTATAAAGAAGTCCTCAAAGCTTCGGAAGCATAGAAGCATCTTCCGAAGTATAAGTGGCTTCGGAAGAACTTGTTCTTCCGAAGCCAGTTAACCTTCGGAAGACACTTCTATTATCCAGTAGACATAAGTATGGTCTGTCTGACACTCTGCTGCAAATCTCTGATATATTGCATGGCGTTTTCTCAAAATCCGTGTAGTTGACCATACTTTAATCTACTGTTTACCTTTTTATGTTAAGTACAGTTGCCATCTTTAGTTGGTGACAAAAGGTAAGTCATGGACATGTCATGACTACCATATCTTAGATAATACTTTATCTAAGATACCTTAACTATAGCATTGTAGTATATGCTTTAGTCATAGGTTTCCAGCTGGTATCAAGTATAACCGGCTGTAGGATCTAGTATATATAGTTTCTCATTGTAACTCTTGTTTCATGATTGTAAGTGTCTTGTAATCTTGAGTTGAGAAGTAATATATACAAGTACCTTGAAAATACTTCTGCTTGTTCCTTTGATTACTTATTATATTATTATCAACTCTTGTTAAAGGCATTGCTTCATCTTGTTTGAGTGATATTATAAGTGAGTTTTAGAGAATCACAAGTGTTAAGTGACAAAACCCGATCCTGCAATTGGTATCAAAGCTTTTTAGGCTCTTGATTGTGATATCTTACCATCCTAATCAACCAGTTTTTCACTCCTCCTTATACCTCACTCAAAAATGGCCCTTATCAAATCTGAAGTTGAAATGGGAACGATGACCAAAGCTCCCATCATCGACCCTGAAAACTTCAGGTCTTGGAGCAGAAGAATGGAAGGCTTCATCAGATACCAGGATAGCAAGATGTGGCAGTCCATCGTTAATGGCCCGTATAAGCCAAAAGTTGCTGGTGGAAACGGTGCCATGATCGAGAAGGCCGTTGAAGACTACTCCGATGAAGACAGGAAGAAGCTTGACATAGACAGCAATGCTATGACTGTTCTTATGACTGCAATCCCAAACTCCATCATGGTGGGGTTTGAGCATTGTAAGTCAGCCAAAGAACTCTTTGATGCTCTTGCTCAAATGTACTCAAGCTCTAATGATTCAAAGAAGGACTCACTGAAGCAGCAGTTTGAGAACTTCACCTATGTTGCTGGAGAAACTTTTAGCCAGCAATATTTCAGGTATATGGATCTTATCTCTTCCCTCCAATCTGTGGGAATCACTCAAGAACTTAGAGACCTTACTAGAAAGTTTATGAGTGCTCTACCCAATGAGTGAACTTTCTACTGTGTCTCCATCAAGAGAACAGAGAATTTATACACACTCACCATGATCGAACTCTATGGGATCCTTGATGGATACCGTTTGGAAATGGAAAGCAAGAAGGGTCACCAAGCAAGCAGACCTTTGAGCCTCCCTGCTAGCAACGCTTTAATGGTTGCTGAAGGCTCAAGTATCCCCCAGTCTCAGCAGTACCTGTCATACACCTAGCAGCCATCTTGTTCATCTGGGCCTTACATCACATTCCCTGAGACTCCAAGGTCTCATCAAGCTCAGCAAAGCTCCTTTCAGGAGGGCTGTGCGTTTGTCTCAGGGAGTGGACACTCCAATGATCATCAATTCTGCTTTGATGATCTTGAGTGCTTCAGTCCAGATGACATAGAGTATGTGGACATTGTCCAACAAATAGCTCTTCTAACCTACAGAGCGAAGAAGTTCTTTAAGAGAACTAGAAGGCAATTCCCTCAAAACCCAATCACCAGCAAGTTTGGGTTTGACAAAAGCAAGGCTAAATGTTACAACTGTAACCAGCTTGGCCACTTTGCAAGGGAATGCAAGGCTCCCAAGTCTAACCCGGGAACCTCACAGGCCTCCACACATCCTTCCACACCAAAGCCTAACGGAAAGTCAACTAAAACAGCAGCAATGGCTCAAGAAGTTGACTGGAGCTTTATGGTTCAAGATGTGACTCCTGCACAAGCACTCATGGTAGGAACAGATGAAAATAAGGTATATGAACATCTCTGTACCCCTGCTTGTATTGCTAAAGTTAAATTGTACCAGGACTACAATATGAAAATTAAATCTGATATTGAGTATTTAAATGTTTTAAAATCTGACTTTAAAAGGGCTGAATCTGACTACCAAAAGAAAATTGAGGAGTTAGAGAAAACTGTGTCTCTTTTAAAACATGAACACACCAATTACAAGACTCAAATCAAGAATTTAATATCCAAATTGACTGAGGCTCAAGCCCAGCTTGTCACTGCTGAGGCTCAAGCCAGGAAGTATGCTATTTCCGAGCAAAACTTCCAAGCCATACTTGCATCATCCTCTCACTCCAAACTTTGTTATCAAAACAAAAGTAGGTTGGGAACCAATGAAATTGCTCCACCACACTCTTATGAGTCTGTAAGACAACCAAGGTGTGGTACTGAAGAGCAAGAGGTTCCATCTGTTGACCCACCTTCTCAAGAGTCAAAGAGTGATGCAACTATGGAGACCATGACCATCACAGGGAAGGAACAGGTAATTGTCCCCTCCCCAGCCAAAGATGATCAAACTCTGACCACCAAAGCCAGAAGAAGCAGGGCTAAAGCAGCCAGAAAAACTGCCAAGAAGGTGGCTGAATCCAAACTGAAGATAGACCCAAAGCAAAAGGGTGTATTCATATCAGCAGGATTTCAGGTGGTTGGACCTTCTGATTCAGGAAAAGAGTATAGTACCAGTACTCCTATCCTACCAAAGGATCAGAAGTTAAAGGGAAAGGTTGCTGATGAAGGGAAAAAGAATAAGAAACAACAACCCTCTCAGAAAGTTAACATTGCATGCATAATGTGTGGTCTGCAAAACCACATGGCTAAAGATTGTTACTACAATCCTGCTAGCACACATTATGCAAATAATGTTAAAAGAGAAGGAGTCAGGGAAGGTTTCACATTTGGACCATATCAAATGGTTCAAGTGATGAAAAAGGGAAGGCTTGTTTCCGAAGCAAGGCTTCTCTCGGAAGAAAACTCTTCTTCCGAAAGGAAAAAGGCTTCGGAAGTTAAAGCTGCAAAGACTCACAAAAAGGTCCCCTTGAAACCATCCCAGAAGAAGACTGCTTCGGAAGAAAAGGTGGTGAAGGTCTCTTCCGAAAAGAAAGAAGCTTCGGAAGAATGCCAAGCTACAAAAGCTTCATCAAGCTCATCTTCTATGATCAACCAAGGGATGGAATGGAAGATCAAGGAAGATGCTGTAGCCCAAACCTCTTCTTCAAAGACATCTATTAAACCCCAATGCATAAATTTTGGTTCAATCATGTCACTCTCATTTGAAGAACCCAAGACCAACAAGGCTTGGGTTTCCAATCAAAACTAATTATCTCACCTTATGTGCAGGGACATCCATATGACAAGAATAACAACATTTGGATTGTAGATAGTGGATGCTCCAGGCACATGACAGGGAACAGATCTCTCCTTCAACAATTTCAACATTATGATGGAGGTCCTGTCCAGTTTGGAGGTGAGGCCGGAGGATATATTTCTGGCAGAGGAAGTATATCCAATGGAAAGTTAAAGGTTGACAAAGTTAACTTTGTCAAACAGCTTGAACACAACCTGTTAAGTGTTTCTCAATTCTGTGATCAAAAGCATCAAATGCTTTTCACAGAACATGAGTGCATCATCCTCAAACCTGGGATGACAATTCCTCAGGAATTGGTGCTTCTTAGATCTCCCAGGAGAGAGGATATGTACAAGCTTGATATGAACAATGCTTCCCCAATGGGAGAAGTATCATGCTTTCTTTCCAAAGCTGATAGTGATGAGTCAACACTATGGCATAAACGAATGTGTCATGTCAATTTTAAGACAATGAATAAATTGGCTAAAAATAACTTGGTACATGGTTTGCCTAAAAAGGAATTTTTCTGCAAAGATAACTGTGTTGCTTGCCTGAAAGGGAAACAACACAGGTCTTCTCATAAATCCAAGGTTGTTAACTCTATCACTACTCCATTACACTTATTGCACATGGATCTATTTGGTCTTACAAGTATAATGAGCATTGGAAGGAAATCATATTGCCTTGTGGTAGTTGATGATTTTACTAGATTTACATGGGTATTCTTTTTAAGAACTAAAGATGAAACTGCTGAAACTTTAGAATCTTTTATTCTTAAAATAGAAAATCAAGTTGATCACAAGGTCAAAATAATTAGAAGTGATCAAGGGACTGAGTTTAAGAACTTTGTTCTTGACTCATTTTGTAACTCAAAAGGGATTGCCAGACAATACAGTACTCCTAGAACTCCTCAACAAAATGGTGTTGCTGAGAGGAGAAATAGGACACTTATTGAGGCTGCTCGGACTATGTTAGCTGATTCAAAGATGCCTCTAACATTCTGGGCAGAGGCAGTCAGCACTGCATGCTATGTGCAGAACAAAGTTCTTGTAGTAAAGCCACATGGAAAGACCCCTTATGAGTTATGGAACAAGAGGCCACCGTTCATTGGCTTTCTAAGGTCCTTTGGCAGCAGGTGTACCATACTTAACACAAAAGACAATTTGGCAAAATTTGCTGAAAAGTCAGATGATGCTATCTTTGTTGGATATTGCTCATATTTTAAAGCATACAGGGTTTATAATATTAAAAACCAACAATTTGAGGAATCCTCCAACATTGTAGTTAATGAGCACACTCCTTGTGTTAGGGGGAATGGCCCTGATCATATCTTTGATTTAGAATTGTTTCCAAACTATTCTAAACCATCTTGTGAGAATGTTTCAGCTGGAACAGGTGCTCAAAGCAATTCTGATGAAGATCAGCTATTTGAGCTTCCCAGACCTGCTCCAAGTTCTCCAAGAGCTACATCAAATCAAGTACCCACTATTGAAAGATCAGACAGCATAACCATTTCAAGAAATAGTGGAACTTTAACAACGGATTCACCTGATGATCTTCAAGTCTCCTCAGGTGATCCTGCACAACACCAAGCTGATGGAAGCAGCATTTTGAAGGAACAGGCAACTGTTAATGATGCTTCACAGCAAAGAAATGATGATGTTTCTCTTTCATTCAATCAGTCCTCATTGAATGAGATTGAAACAACAGCTGGACCAAGCATTCAAACCCCTGAGCAAAATATTTCCAACTTGGACTTATCTTTGCAACTGGAGGTGATTTCAAGACTTAGAATTCACAATACTCATCCAGCTGAAAACATCATAGGGGAAGTCTCAGAGGGTGTGAGAACAAGAGGACAAATTCATAATGGGAATGTCTGCTTGTACTCATGCTTCTTATCCCAAATGGAACCCAAGAAGGTGGAAGATGCCTTGAAAGATAGTAGCTGGGTTGAATCAATGCAAGAGGAGCTACTTCAATTCAAAAGACAAAAGGTTTGGAACCTATGTCCGCTACCATCTGGTCAAGTACCTATAGGCACCAAATGGGTATTCAGAAACAAAAGAGATGACAGAGGCTTGATTATCAAGAACAAGGCAAGACTGGTGGTTCAAGGATACACTCAAGAGGAAGTAATTGATTATACTGATGTCTTTGCACCTGTTGCAAGACTTGAGGCAGTTAGGATCTTCCTTGCCTATGCTGCATCCAAGAATTTCACTGTCTACCAGCTTGATGTCAAGTGTGCCTTTCTATATGGGGATATAGATAGGGAAGTCTATGTATGCCAGCCTCCAGGATTTGAAGACCCACAGCACCCAAACTATGTGTGCAAGTTGGATAAAGCTCTATATGGGCTGCACCAAGCACCTAGGCTGTGGTATGAGACTTTGTCTCAATTTCTCCTGAAGAATGGTTATACTAGAGGTACCATTGATAAGACTCTCTTCATTAGAAAGTCTGGGAAAGACATTTTGCTAGTTCAAGTCTATGTTGATGACATCATATTTGGTTCCTCAAATGACCAAATGTGCAAAGACTTTGAGAGCATTATGAAGAAGAAGTTCGAAATGAGTTCTATGGGAAAAATGGACTTTTTCTTGGAATTCAGGTAAAGCAACTGAAGGAAGGGTTCTTTATCAATCAATCTAAGTATGTCAATGATATCTTAGAGATATTTGATATGAAGGATTGTAAAGCAGCAAAGACACCCATACCCAGAAACCATGATTTATGCCCAGATTCTGAGGGGGAGGATACTGATCAACATCAGTATAGAGCAATCATTGGTTCTCTGATGTATCTCACAGCAAGTAGACCTGATATCATGTTTGCAACTTGCATCTGTGCAAGATATCAGGCTGCTCCAAAGGTGTCTCACCTAATTGCTGTCAAGAGAATCCTCAGATACCTCAAAGGAGCACCTAAGTTAGGTCTCTGGTATCCAAGAAATAGTGATTTTAATCTCTGTGGTTACTCTGATAGTGATTATGGTGGCTGCAACATCAACAAGAAATCAACATCAGGAGGATGTCAATTTCTTGGTGGAAGGATCATCTCATGGCAATGCAAAAAGCAATCATGTGCCTCTACATCAACTGCTGAAGCTGAATACATTGCTGCTGCAAGTTGCTGTGCTCAGCTGCTGTGGATTCAAAACCAGATGATTGACTATGGATTCAACTTCATGAGCACTCCTATCCACATTGACAACAACAGTGCTATATCCATCACTGAAAATCCAGTGAAGCACTCTAAGACAAAGCACATTGATATCAGGTATCATTTCATTAGAGATATTCATGAGAAAAATCTTATAAAACTAATTAAAGTTGATTCAAATGAACAATATGCTGATTTGTTCACCAAAGCATTTGATGAACAAAGATTTAAATATCTTATTACAGCTATTGGGATGATAAACATTGATTAGTTAATCTCAATTGAAAACCTTTTTAATGTGTAAAATCTTATGTCAAAACAATCTAAGCCCTGTTACAAAAGATCTTTTCTTAAATTTCTCTAAGTATAAGTTCTTCCGAAGAGAAATTAGTCCTCAGAAGATATCTAGCATAACTTCCGAAGCAAATTTCTCACAGGATAATTTTCTTCTCGGAAGAGTGTTAAGTCTCGGAAGAAGCGATTGAGTTCACCTCAGATCTACTTCCGAAGCACTTAATACACTCCACCTGAAAGCAACATGCGCTTTCGGAAGTAAGCAATTTACCTTCGGAAGTACATTTGCCTTCGGAAGAACATTACCTTCGGAAATACTTTATACTCGGAAGAAAGATTTTACTGTGTAACGGAAATCTTTTGGGCCCCACACTGTAAAAAGTAAAGATTTTGTTAATGATGTCGGATTATTTAAATGGTCTAACCTTACCGCCCTTGTCACATCATCCACTGAACCCTCACATCATCTTATCCAAACCACCCTTTAAACCGCCATTTCACCCATTTAAATACTTCCGGTTAATCACTTACACTCTTTTTACCAAATTCACTGCCCTAAAAGCTTTCTTCTTCTCCAATTTACCTTACTCAGAACTTTTCTACTGCTATCTTTCTCAAATGGCCTTAAACCCTCAGCACAACCAGGTCGCACTCCTTGACTCTTCAAGGGATGATGACTTCTCTGATATCATTTCTTTCTTAGCCCAATCTTCATACTACACAGCCTTGACCGTAAACCCTACCATCTACTCCAACCAAATGTCCGAATTTTGGGCAAATGGTCGGATTGAAACCCTAAACGTGGTTCGTGCTATTAGGTCAAGTGTTTGTGGCCAAGAGTTGGTCATCACTGAACAGATCATCAGGGAGCATCTTGAGCTACATGATGAAGGCGCACCGACGAAATTCCCCAAATCTGAGTTAGATAATTCTTATCTCCAAATGGGATACGGTAGAGATGTAAGCAGGTCAACGGTCTACAAATTCAACTTCTCCTACAAGTGGAAGTTCCTGTTGCATGTGGTTCTTCACTGTCTATCTAACAAATCCGGGGGATGGGATCAAATCCCTTATGAACTCGGGTGCTTAGTTCACGGGTTGGTACAAAGCCTTCGCTTCAACTATTCAAGGTTTGTGCTGACTAACCTTATGGGAAATCTACAAAGGGACACATTCTTTATGTATCCCAGATTTCTCCAGCACATAATCAACTACGAGCTAGATCAGGGTAAGCTTGTCTGTGCAGCTGCTCTGTCTGCTCCCGAAATGAGGCCGACCATCTTCAAGGTCTTGAAGAGAGTGTCTACCAACTACACTGGAAGGGATACCGCACTACTTCCAGGTATGATTGAGCCAACGGCTCCTGGTGACATCCCTGTTCACCCCACAGGTGATGAACCCACACCAGCAACTACCCTCACCATTCCAAATCTAACTTCTCCACCCATCACTGTCACCTACCAGAGACGTACCAAACGAACCCTTGTTCAATCTAGTCTGATTGATCAAGCCCCTCCTCTTCAAACCAAAAAGGCTAGAGTGGAACAAGGGGCTCCCACTCAGCCAGAGGTCCACCAATCCTTCACTATTGACCTCAATATGGGTCTTGAGTCTCCTCAGTCTTAGACCCATGAGCCCAAAACCCCAGCTGATAGCCCTCAGGGTGAGTCTCTATACTCCCCTGAACAGCCACAAAGGGACAGCTCAATGCCTTTTGACATTGATCAAAGTCCCGGGTCCTTAAGTCTTCATTCCTTTTCTTTCACTGACCTATTGACCGGAGCTGGTGAAGAGATTATGTCTCTCAAAGGCGATGAAGTTGATCCACTACACCCTATTAAGGATCAACAGAGCCTAGAGAAACCTCTTGTCTCTAGCCCACACCAGCAAAGCCCTACTGAGGTGAGTCCCACTGATGTGGAGGGGACTCATGTAGATTCAGCTGCCACTACTGAAGGAGCCTCAATGGATCCTCAGGATAGTGGTAAGGACAGTCAGACTGAATCTACGGCAACCATGCCCTTTGATGCCTCTAAAAGAGATGACAGGATCAACGATCACAAGTTTGAAGTATAAGAGTGTAATGCAGCGGAATGAAGAGATGAGTTAGTCAAGTTATAGCAAGAGAGTGTTATTTGTAACAAATGCGAGAGAATATTTTCTGTGATTTGGAATGTTTCAATAATGCTCAATATTATTGCTCAATCATTCATCGTTACAATAAGGTTGGCACTCCTTATATAGAGTGCAATCACTGCTGTAATCACGGGGTGGTGATTACTAGCAGATCTAGTACAAAAATAACTACTTCTTAACAAACTACTGAAATGTTTACGACTACTGAGAACATGTCAGAGTGTTAAGTATAAAACATGAAACAACTGAAAAAGAAAACTACTGATGCTACAACGACTGAAGAACAAACTCTTCAGTCGTTTTACAAAACTACTGAAAATAGAAAATATAAAACTACTGAAAGCAAACCGTCACAACTACTGAAGAAGTCCTCTTCAGCTGTTGTGACAACATCTTCAGACTTTGTCTTCAGCACTTGTGTCTTCAGACTTTGTCTTCAGCACTTGTGTCTTCAGACTTTGTCTTCAGCACTTGTGTCTTCAGACTTTGTCTTCAGTTGTTGTCTTCAGCTGATGTGGACTTCAGTAGTTGTTGTGACGTCTGTGGGACTTGAAGGTTTTTCTGATCCGGCTCATTGGTTCTTTTGGTCCAACAAACTCCCCCTGAACCAATGCAGCCAAAACCTTTAACTTTATTGAGGTCCCACTTATTGTTGGCAAAATGGATGGTCTTTTTCCTTCTTGATCAGTTGAGAAGATGACCCATATAAGCACCGGCCTGGAAGTAAGTTTCTGATGATTTGGTTGGCAAAGTATGGATGGGAGCTCTGTATTGGGGAATTGGACACTGAGCTGTTCCCCCATCCATGAAACTCACTTCCCATGTATAAGCCTGTAGGATTCCCTGGTGTATGCTCTGAGAAACATGATTTGTTCTTCCATAGTGAGATTCTCTGGTTCACCATCGAATAATCCTTCACGCCCATACAGCTCTGAGATGTATTTGGCCTGTTTGCCATTTTTGAGCTCAACAGTTGTGATCTGTCTGTAGGCAAACTCATCAGGATGATTACCTTCAAGTAGCAGACTGAGCTCATTCTGTTTGAAGTTCTCAAGCTTCTTGTAGACTAACCCCTTCTTGATTACTCTGTTTTCTAACATCTTTTGGGGAGGCTGTTTAGTCTCATAAGCTTTCTTGAAGTCTTCTACAATCTCCCAGGGTGATACTACAAGGACCACTGTGATCTCTTCATCTACGATCCTCTTTATCTGGCCCTTGTATCGTGCAGGAATATCCTTCTTCACAATTCTGTGAGCCACCCTAGGATCAGGCCACATCCTTACCTTTTCTTTCTGATATTGAAATGTATTGGCGAGGGTGTACAGTCTCAGAGCTTCTTTCTTCATACTCATTATTGATGAGGAGGCAGCATAAGTTTTATCTATACTCTTTAGCATCTCCTCATCATGAAGCCTTTACAGTTGCTCTTCTTCAATCTTTACTCTCACAGTTTCCATCTGTGAGGTGGGAGTGATGGGCATAGATTTGGCTTTAGACAAAGTTAGGACTGCAGAAAGAGGCAGCCTATCTTCCTCCTCATCATCCTCTTCTTCTTCTTCTTCTAGCCTCAACATCCTTCTCTTCTTCTTCTTGGATGCATCATCGGCTGTTGGTTTTGAGGGTAAAGGAGTTGGTTTAATGGGTTGTGGTAGTGGTGATTTTGAAGTGGTGGGTTTTGCAGGTTGTTCTAGCATTCTTGTAATGAGTGAGGCTTTGGAGTATTTTGCTAGTTCATTTCTTTTTCCAGCACCTGCTTCATTTAAAGCTTCAATCACTAATCCCTTTGTATATGCTTCAGACGTACAGATCTTGGTGGTTATAGCCAAGATACTGTCCCTGGTCCATGACTTAATCTCTATCAATGATCTTCCAAGATACTTAGCAATAAATCTGATCATGATCTCCAGTCTTTCTCTTTCTAGCACATCATAGCTTGCCCATCTTGAGTTAATTTCTTCAACTTCAAGTCTTCTAATCTCTGAGTCAAGCTGTGCAGTGTCGAACCCTTGTCTGTATAGTTGGTCAATAATGGAGTCCATAGATTTGCTATGTGTAGCATCCGCCATTTTACCATCTCATCAAGCTGGAGTTCTTTTTCTTTTCTTTCCATCTTCCTCTTCTTGTATGTGATGTGAAAGTCTTTGTGACTTTCACTCACTTGATCAGTGTCAGCTCCCTTCACATACTCTTTCTCCTTCTCAGTTTCTTTCTCAACAACCTCTTCTTCCTCCTGGTCTCTTTCTATCAATATGCGCTTCCCTTTGTCTTTCACTGACTGACTCTCCCCCTTTTTGGTTGCATTGGTTGCAAGGGTTTGAGTAGTAGAAAGCCTTGTGCTCACAATCTCCTCCACCAGTGGCTGTATGATTGAGGGAAGTTTATCATCCAAGGTTTTGATCACAATGTCGGTGATCATTGGGGTGATGAGAGGTAGAGATTTTTGGAATATAGCAGCTGTTTGCTCAGAGGGGTTCTGTCCCTGAGAAACAGTGCCAGAAGTAGAGGCTGGTGGATTGAATGTTTGTAGTGGCTGAGTGTTTAGGAGACCTTCAGGTGAAGGTGCCATCTGTGGGTGTATGGTGGTATCAGATGGACTTGCTTCTTGAGAGAATTGGTCAAGTAGTCTTTGTAGTCTACTGACTTCTTCCTCAAGAATTGTGTTCTGGGCTAGAACATCATAAAAGAAGCCCAGGTCATCATCAGCAGATGCTGAATCACCTGACCTCTTGCTAGTAGCAAGATGTACATGCTCTGGGTGTAGACCAGATGTAGCATGTGCCCCTTTTTCTTGGAACTGGGGACTTCCAGCCTCAGGACGATGTCTTCATCAGCTGTTGCCTCTAATGAGGTCTTAGCCATGTTACCAGCCTCAGTCTGATCATGTGCTGATGCAGAAGAGGTGGCAGCCTCATCAGATATTCTTGTCTCCGTATCTACACTAGGAGACTGAACATTTAAACCCCTGTGCTGTGGGTTGTCAGAAGCATGTTGATCCTCTTCCTCAATATCTGTGGTTTTCCCTTTAGATAGTTGTCTGGGAGGAGGAGAGGCATGCAGCTGAGTCAGCACATTTGCAATTATAAGTGTTGGACTTTGGGGGGCATTTTCATTGGGAGATGGGGTATTATGCACCTGGGGAGAATGGTGAGTTTCAATGGCAATCTCCTCAAATGAGGAAGATTCCAGATTGTGGGTACCCCTTCTTTGGTTGCTTCAGGTTCCTTTTGAGAGGAATCCTGAGCGGCTGTGGCTGGGTGAGTCTCTGATACTACTGGGGGGTTAACACCAGTGAGTATATCCTGTCTTTGTGGTACAGGAGCATCTTCAGGTGACTCATCTTCCTGAATAGCTGTTTTGGTTCGTTTTGTTTTTGGTTTGGTGGGGACTTTGGATTTTGTGGTGGTGGCTGTGGGTTCCAGCTGCGTGGGTTTGCGCAGCTTGGCAGCCATTTTGAGTGATTGGTCAGAGTTGTGCCGGGAGTATACTTCAGGCAATACAGCCATAGCAGGGACTCCCAGGCCAACAAGTCCCTCAGCTTGAAGCTGGTTTTCAATTATGGCCATTATAAACCGAGGATATAGTATCCAACGGTTAGAAAGTTGTTTTTGGGCCATATCCTTGAGCTCTAAGAATAATATTTCAGAAAAATTTAAAGGTTGTTGCTCAAGGATAGAGTACAATACCTGTTGCCACCTTGTGGACATTTGATCCCATGATGAAGTCTTTGGAGCCAGGCAGACATTTACCATATGAAAGATAAGCCGTTCAGCATCCTGGAAATGTTTCTTCAATATGGTAGAGGCACTCAGATTGCCTTCGTATCCATGGTGGGCAAAGGATAGATCAGTGGTGCCCTTTGGATAGCTGGTCGGGAAAGTGGCATCATCCAGGTTGAGGGTTTGGCGAAGAATCTCTGGATTGATGACCACCTTTTGGCTATGGACGAACGAATGAAGTGACTCTGTGTCATTCTCCTCAGAGACAAGAGTACGTTCGTCCAGAATTGGCTAAGGGATTCGGCATATATGGTGGGGTTTATCAGGAAGGCTGTTTGGTAAGGTGACTGGACCATTAAATCAATGGCGTTGTGAAACTTGGTCCAGAATGGTGATTTAGTAAGGTGAGCGACACAGTTGTGTCGAGGTTTTAGTTGCATGGTCGCCATGGATGAAGAGAGGGTACAGAGTTTTTTGAACGTTAGGTTTGAGAGTGAAGGTGAGAAAAACTCTGGTGAGATAAGGGATTTATAGGGTAGGGTTATGAACCGACTGAAGGTTTTTGGTGAGTCATCATTTGCTGAAACTGATGACGTGGCATTACCTTTTTGAGGTTGAAATGACTGACCGTATTGGTGTGATCATCAGTTGTTATAAAACAACTGAAGACTTGGTTTTAACTGTCAGACATTGAAACAGCTGAAGTCTTTGATTTAGTTTTCAGTAGTTATAAAACTACTGAGAACAAGTCCGACTTCAGGTGGTGAAACAACTGAGGACATGGTGTTTGTCATCAGTAGTTGTGTAACTACTGAAGACAATGGTTTTGTCATCAGTTGATGTAAACAGCTGAAGTCTTAGCGGTAGTCTTCAGTAGTTGTAAACTACTGAAGACATAGCTGTGGCTTCAGTTGTTTAGAAACAGCAGTTGGAAAAACAACTGAAGAGGAATTGCTCATCAGCTGTTGTCGTCAATTCTTAGCTTTTCAGCTGTTTCAGTCTGACCTCCACATTAAAATGTTTCATTGGTCATCAGTACTTATCTGCATTTCTGACATCAGCAGTTGTAGTTACATCAGCTGTTGTGATTTCATCAGCTGTTATAACTACATCAGCTGTTTTAACAAATGAAGTACTTATATATGACATGGTTACCAATGATCATCAGTATTTATTACTGAGATTATCGGTAGTTGTCACTTATTCTAGTTGCAGCATACCAAGCCTTAACACCAGGTTGTGGAAAGTTGAACTATCCAAAGGCTTAGTAAAAATGTCTGCAAGCTCATCAGCACTAGGAACAAATTTTGGATCAATCAGACCTTTTTCAAAACAATCTCTAATAAAGTGATGTCTGATTTCAATATGTTTAGTCCTAGAGTGCTGGACAGGATTCTTGACAATACAAAGAGCTGAAGAACTGTCCATTAACAATGGAGTCTTTGTCTCAGTTATGCCATAATCCAATAATTGGTTTTGAAGCCATAATACCTGAGATGTACAACTTGCAGCAGCAATGTACTCGGCTTCAGCAGTTGATGTAGCAACTGAAGTTTGTTTCTTACTCTGCCAAGAAATCAAACAGTTGCCTAGGAATTGGCATCCCCAGAAGTTGATTTCCTGGTCAATTTACACCCTGCATAGTCACTGTCAGAAAAAGCAACTAATTTACCAGAATGTCTAGTAGAATACCATAAACCTAGAGATGGAGTGCCTTGCAAATATCTAAAGATCCTCTTGACTGCAATCAAATGAGACTCCTTAGGTGCAGCCTGAAATCTAGCACAAACACATGTAGCAAACATAATATCTGGTCTAGAAGCTGTTAGGTACATCAAGGACCCAATCATACATCTGTAAAGTGTTTCATCAACCACTTTACCTTTCTGATCAGTATCCAGTTGTGTGGTGTTGCACATGGGAGTAGAGCAGGGTTTACAATTTTGTAAATCAAATTTTTCCAAAAGATTTTTTGTATATTTGGACTGATGAATGAAAATTCCATCAGCCTTTTGTTTGATTTGCAAACCCAGAAAAAATTGTAATTCCCCCATTGCACTCATTTCAAACTTTTGTTGCATCAGCTTTGTAAAGTCATCACACAACTGTGGATCAGAGGATGCAAAAATAATATCATCTACATAAATTTGAACAAGTAGATTATGCTGCCCTGCTTTCTTAATGAATAAAGTTTTATCTATGGTGCCTCTAGTAAAATTATTTTTAAGAAGAAAGTTTGATAATGTCTCATACCAGGCCCTAGGAGCTTGTTTCAACCCATAAAGAGCCTTATCAAGCTTATACACCCAATTAGGATGTTTGTTGTCCTCAAAACCTGGTTGACATACATAAACCTCTTCTTTAATTTTCCATACAGAAAAGCACTTTTGACATCCATTTGAAAAACTTTAAGATTTTGATAAGCAGCATAAGCTAAAAACAATCGAATTGCTTCCAGTCTGGCTACAGGAGCAAAGGTTTCATCATAATCAATACCTTCTTCTTGTGCAAACCCCTGAACCACCAGTCTGGCCTTGTTCTTAACAATAAGCCCATTTTCATCAGTCTTATTCCTAAACACCCATTTAGTGCCTATTGCACACTTACCTGGAGGTAGAGGAACAAGTTCCCACACTTGCTGTTTCTTGAACTGAAGAAGCTCAAGCTGCATGGCATCAACCCATCCATTGTCTTTTAATGCAATGTGATAATTCTTTGGCTCTTGCTGACTGATGAAGAGAGCATAGAAGCAGAAATTTGACAATTGACTTCTTGTTGATACACCAGCAGTGATATCACCAATGATTTGAGACATAGGGTGATTCTTCAGATTTTGATACACAATGAGATCAGTGCAAGTGTTTGTAGCAGGCTCAGCAGCAACAGATGGTGATGGTGAGAATTTCCTTGAAACCAATCAGTTGATGGTAGTTCAAAGAAGTTGAAGTTGTAGAAATCTCATCAGCATTTGTTGTGGATTGTGCTGCTGGAGCTGCAGGAACATCAGGTCTAGCTGAATCAGGCAGTTGATCAGTAAATCTGAAGAGGTGAGTACTGCTATCATCATCATCAGCACTAGCAGTACCACCAGGTGGAGAACTGTTGACATGAGCAGCAGGAGTTTGATGAGGAGCATATTGCAGTATGTCCAAATCAAATATCTCCACAGGATTTTGTGGAATCTTGTCCTTTGGAGATTCATTAAACTTAACATGTAGAGTCTCTTCAACCATCTTTGTTCTACAGTTGAATAGACTCTGTATGCTTTGCAAGTTGATGAATAACCAACAAAATATCCTGCATCCACCTTAGAATCAAATTTCTGGAGTTGATCCCTTGTGTTGAGAATGAAACAAGGACATCCAAAAGCTCTAAAGAATGAAATTAGAGGGGCCAAATGATGAAGAACTTCATATGGAGTTTTCATCAACCTCTTATTCACTAGAGCTCTATTTTGTACATAACAAGCAGTATTGATAGCTTCAGCCCAAAAAGTCATTGGCAATCCAGAGTCAGCCAACATGGACCTTGCAGCTTCAATAAGGGTCTGTTCTTTCTCTCCACTACTCCATTTTGTTCAGGAGTTCTTGGAATGCTAAAATGCCTCTTGATTCCCTTTGAGAGGAAGAACTCATCAAGTGTGTTGTTTCTAAACTCTTATCACTTCTAACACACTTGACTGAGAGGGAATACTGCTTCTCAACATACAACACAAAGTTGATAATCTTCTGAGGTGCTTCATCCTTTGAATGCAAGAAGAAAGTCCATACAAATCTGGAGTAATCATCCACAATTACTAGACAGTATTTCTTCTTAGCCATACTCATCACTCTCACAGGACCAAAGAGATCCATGTGAAGAAGTTGTAAGCAGGCTGTGGACTTAGGTTCTTCTATGGAAGGAAATGAAACTTTGTGCTGTTTTCCTTTTAGACAAGCAGTGCAGTCATCTTCACATTTGAACTCCTTCATAGGCAATCCCCTTACTAAACCATGGTTAATCAGCTGATTTATGTTTTTGAGATTAACATGACCCAGCCTTCTGTGCCATAGTGTAGATTCTTGAGGGGAAGCCTTGGAAAATAGGCAAGGATGGCCTTTGAGATCTATTTTCTTAGAAAGATCTAAGGCATACACTCTTCCTGTCCTGTTGGCCTTAAGGAGAGTGTGTTTATCCAACACCTTGTCAATCAAACTCAGAACTTTGGATGACAGAATCCGGCAGTTCTGACTTGTGAAAAGAGCAACATGGCCTTTGTCACACATTTGACTGACACTCAAGAGGTTGTACTTGAGATTTTCCACATGGTTAACATCATCAAACTTTATTTCCCCATTGGAAACAAAGCCTTTGCCGATGATGTAACCCTTTGCATCATTGCCAAAAGATACAAATCCCTTCTTTCCTTGAGAGTAGTCATTAAGAAGTGATCTGTTTCCTGTCATATGCATGGATCCTCCACTGTCTACATACCAGATGCCTCTGTGGCATGTTGAAGAACCCTGCAGAACAAAGCAAATTAGTTAGATTTTGAGACCCAAACCTTTTTGGTTTTGGCCTATTCACATCAACAGATGGTGGACTAACAAGTTTGCTAGAAATAACAGCTTGAGAGGAAGAAGATGGTGGAAAAGAGGAATCCTTTGGCTTGGACCTCCTTTTCTGTGGATTCAACATAGGAGCATCTAATTGGTTGACTCTTCCCAATAGATGTTGAACCATCATACACCAGCTGTGTCTGATTTTGTGATAGAGCTTTCAGCTCTTCTGACACATTAGGACTGGAGTTTGATAAGTTCTTATGTTGCACCTTCTTCTTTTGAGCAACCTCAGCTGTTACCTGTTTAACCCCTTCCTTTTTGGATTTCTTTTTGGACTTAGGGATTACAGGATTTGATGTTGCTGGTACAAATGTGGCTTTAAACTCATTTTTCATTTTTACCATTTTCTCTTTAATTTCATCTTTATTTTTGAGTTTGGATCCTCTTTTGTACCAACAATCATCAGTGAGATGATTAAACAAACCACATACTTCACATGGTTTATTTTTCATCTTTTGTTGATCATCAACTAAAGAGGATGAAACTACTGAAGACTTGCTCTTCAGTACTTTGGAAGCACTATTTGCTTTCTTGGCTTCCTCTTTAGTAGTCTTCAAACTCTTTCTACTGACAGTTTTCTTCTTTTCAGTGCTGTCAGTAGTTGGAGCTTGAACTTCAGGAGTTAAATCTTGCTCTCCAGTCCTTTCAGGACTTTCTGACATAACTCCTGAGTTGACCAACTCTTTGATCATGTGAGTGTCAGCAATTGAACTATCAATATTAGCTGATAAGTTCTGAGAGGGCTTATTGCTGACTTCAACTTTTGATGATGCTTTATCAGAAAGTGAATCACATGATGAGGTGGATTGGTTATTGCTTTCTCCATCAGATTTCACCTCTACTCTTGGAGCAAAATCTGTAGGAGGAGCAGTGTGATTATAACCAATGCCAAACTTCACATTGGAAGCTGATTGCTTACTAAGAAGCATCTCAAAACCTTTGCATGATTTCACCCATCGATCACACTCTACTTGGGTGACTGCAAGGGTTTCTTTAAGACTTTTCTGGTCCTCCAGAATAACCTCTAGCTTAGCCTTTTCATCATTTAATTGGCATTTAAGCTTATAAATCTCATCATTTTTATTATTAAGAACAGACTCATACTCAGCTTGTTCTTTTGGAAATAGTTTTCTCAAACTCAAGTTTTTCATTTATTAATGCTACATTTGCCTCTCTAATAGAGACAAAAGCAGCAATGCAAGATTCAGAACATAACTTGGCTTTGGCTTCTGAAGATACCTGAGTTACCTGTGAAGATGATGCAGTTGAGCAGGAACCCTCAGTTGATTCCAGAGCCATAAGTGCCAGATTTCCAAAAGGACTATCACCACCATGTTGATCAGCACTTGTGAACAGTTGTTCATGACCAGACATGTCATCTGGCAAGCTACTCCAATCAACAACTTCTGGGGTGAAGAAGCTGTGTTGTTGAGGTTGAGGGGGTTGATGAGATGGTTGAGGTTCTGGAAGTGCATGAGGTTGTGGTACCATAGGAGCTTGAACTTGACTGGTTTTGTGGCATGTAATAACACGGGTAAGGATAAGGCATTTGACCCTGAGGAACAAAGTATGCAGGAGATTGTAGTTGAGACTGATGACTAGAATTGACAGGATGTTGCCCTTTGTTTTGTTGACTATTGCTAGGAAAAGTCACAAAAGGTGCAGAGGAATTAGATCCAGATGATCTACATTCTCTAGCAAAGTGTCCAAGCCTTTGGCATCTGTGACACCTCAACTTACTCTTGTCAAAACCAACTTTGGTTTTGCCAGAGAGTCCTGGGAACTTTCTTCCAGTTCTTTTATAGAACTTCTGAGATCTGATATTTATCAAGGCCATTTGGCTCAAAATATCCATCTCTTCTAAGTCATCATCAGCAATCCCCTTGAGATCATCCATGATGAAACATAGATTGTCATTATTACACCCAGAAAATTGACTATCAACACTCACAAATGCTGAATCAGAAATATTTGAAGAGAAATCAATATGCTCATCATACTGGCATTCAGATGAAGCATATTCTGACTCATGACTAACCAGAGCAGTATTGCCTGGTACAAAGTCCTCAGTGAGCTTACCAGATGAAGACAGTTTTCTCTTTTGTTCTATCTCTCTCTCAAATGTGAGCAATTTCCCATGAAGTTGGGTGAGAGATAGTTTGTCCAAATTTGCACTGGAGCGTAGGACAATGGTATATGTATCCCATCTCTCAGGCAGTGATCTGAGAAATCTGTTATTCATCTGAACATTAGTATACTCATGTTTGACCATTTTCAATTCAGAGATCAAACAAGAGAACCGCTCAAACTGTTGAGTCAGTGTCTCACCCTCCTCTATGAGAGAATGTCTCATATTGTTGGGCAAGGATCTCTCTATTATTTGCCAAGACCTCATCTGTTCCTCCAAATTGTTCTTTCAAGGCATTCCAGAGGTCATGGGCAGATTCATAGTGCATTAACCCAGAATAAATTTCATTTGGTAGCGCCATGGCTAGAATTCCATGAGCTTTTGCATCTATCTCAAATAATTTCTTATCTTCATCTGAGTATTGATCCTTCCTCTTCGGAACCATTTGATTGGTTTCCGGGTTATTCACCATAGGCTTATGTGGACCATGTACCACTGATGTCCAACAACCTGAACTGTTAACAGACAGGTGATGGAGCATACGACGTTGCCATATGTTATACTCATTCCTAACCAGCATTGGAGGCTTGGTTGAGGAACCAGTATTGTGAGGATCATTGGAAGGAGTAGTCATTTTGAAACCAAAAACAATTTTATTCAAGCAAAATTTTGACACACCACAACAAACTCAATGAAAACCGAGAATAAGTCTCAGGATGAATGATTAAAAAACACAGAAAATTCAATCTCTATAACAGTTTCTTGCAAAAGAATACTAATTCACTCAAACTTGGATCTTGAAGAGCAGTTTCAATGATCAATTATTAGATCGATCAATGATTAACCGCTCTGATACCATTTGACAGGATCAACGATCACAAGTTTGAAGTATAAGAGTGTAATGCAGCGGAATGAAGAGATGAATTAGTCAAGTTATAGCAAGAGAGTGTTATTTGTAACAAATGCGAGAGAATATTTTCTGTGATTTGGAATGTTTCAATAATGCTCAATATTATTGCTCAATCATTCATCGTTACAATAAGGTTGGCACTCCTTATATAGAGTGCAATCACTGCTGTAATCACGGGGTGGTGATTACTAGCAGATCTAGTACAAAAATAACTACTTCTTAACAAACTACTGAAATGTTCACGACTACTGAGAACATGTCAGAGTGTTAAGTATAAAACATGAAACAACTGAAAAAGAAAACTACTGATGCTACAACGACTGAAGAACAAACTCTTCAGTCGTTTTACAAAACTACTGAAAATAGAAAATATAAAACTACTGAAAGCAAACCGTCACAACTACTGAAGAAGTCCTCTTCAGCTGTTGTGTGACAACATCTTCCGACTTTGTCTTCAGCACTTGTGTCTTCAGACTTTGTCTTCAGCACTTGTGTCTTCAGACTTTGTCTTCAGCACTTGTGTCTTCAGACTTTGTCTTCAGTTGTTGTCTTCAGCTGATGTGGACTTCAGTAGTTTTTGTTGTGACGTCTGTGGGACTTGAAGGTTTTTCTGATCCGGCTCATTGGTTCTTTTGGTCCAACAAGAGACATCATTGTGCAAGGGAACCAGGGTGCCAAGAACCACATCTGGTGGTGAGGATGAACAACCAGGTATGTTACCTCATCTCCCCGTGATTCTTCAAAAGAAGATGAGGGAAGTATGCAACTCACCATTAGAGACCTACTTTCTAAAGTCTCAAACCTTGAATCAAAGGTTAAGACTTTAGAGGATAGGTCTGCCACTCAGCAACTTGAGATTGAAAGTCTCAAGGCCAAACTAGCTGAGACACAGATTGAGAGATCTGTTAGGCATGCCAGTTCAGGTCCTCTCCTTGACCTCTTCCTCTAGCTCATCTACTCTCAAGATGATGCTACCAAAAGGGGAGAATGTTGAGAGACAAAGCCAAAGACATGATACCATCAGTCAAGCTCTTACTTCTTGAGCTCAAGACAACAAGCTTCCATCTTCCCTGAGCCTCCTCCAGTTGTCTTTCAAGTTGATCAAAGGATGCTTCAGGATCTAAATAGGTTCTTCAATAAGTTCCTTTTAGAATCCCTGATAGAACAGCCCAGTCCAGATATGTCTGTGATTTACTTTGGAGCTCAAGAGCTTCAAAGGTTGAATGCACCTCCTACCACTGTTGAGGAAGTTGGTCAACCTAAGGCCCAAGTGGAACCTGAGATTGATTTCGAAGGGAAACTAGGACTGATGGCCCACAACTGAAACAGTTTGGACAGAAGTGTGTTTTCACAGACTTCCGAAGCACAATTCAACGCCTCGGAAGAACAAGCACAAACTTCTGAAGCTGAGATTGCTGCTGCGGAGGACTATTTTCTCTTTCCGATGATCTAAGTCACAGATGCAATTCTGGAACTTGCATCTGAGGTTAAAGGGAGACTTTCTCAGCCAACCATTAGCTATAACATCTGCATTGACCCCAGCTCCTACCTCTACCACCCAACCTGGATCTTCTATCCAAGAACCACCAAAGTCTAGCACTTCCGAAGAAATAAAAGGCAAGAGGAAGATGACTTCGGAAGAGCTTCAAGAAGAAAAGGTTGGAGAAGCTCAGAAGGAAAGGTAGACTACCAACTGGGAAACTGTTAGCTGCAAGTACAAAGCAACTGCAGCCAACCAGGAGGCAGTCAACAATCGAAGAAGGGTGGAGGTAATCGATAGACTTGTCAGTCTAGGGGCTGCTTCGGAAGATGTACTCCTGCTACCATTAGAGGAGCTGATAGAGCTTGAAAAGGCAACCTTGCTGCAAAGACAGCAAAAGAAGATGGCTGCAAGGTTGGCCTTGGAAGAAGAAAGGCTGAGAAAAGAAAGGGAAGCTGATCTTCAACTCAGGAGAGAAAGGATCACTTTCCTACTTCCAGAGGATTCTTCAAGAGGAGAGTTCTCCACACAATAGTGATACGATCTTATGGCTCTTCAACAAAGAGCAAGATCAAATGGCGAAGGAGAGAAAGAGAGCTGCAAGGGAGAAGCTGGTGAGAAGAGGAAGAAAGAAGAAGAGGCTGGACTGTCTGCCGCCAAGAAGATAGGTGAGAAAGCTTGGATGAAGAATTATCTTAAAGCTCATGGCTTCTCTGGCAGGCAGGTGGGTCCAATGTCTGAGAAGACTCTCCAACGACATGTCAATGACATCAAGGCTGACATTCGTGCGGGGAGAAGAAAAGAGATGTATAGAAGGGGACAGGGGATGACCTTCAAAGCAACCTCTCAACCCAAAATCCAAACCCAACCTCAACCTGAACCTACACCCTTTCCCTTCCCAATTAAAACTGAACCTGAACCTTTCACCACCCCTAAACCTACACCATCACAACTACCAACCTCTTCACCTCAACCATCTAAACTACCCATCATCCAACCCAAAACCTTAGCCAGAACCCAAACTCCTAAACCTACCCAACAACCAATCAAACCATCCCCTCAGCCTTCCAAACATCTCTCTATGGAGGAATTAAGGTGATCAAAACTAAGCTCATCAACTGCACAACTCTGAGCAACATCTCCTGTGAGGAGGATTCAGTCAACCTGACTTATGTTGATGGATCCTCAAGTTCCCTCACAAGAGATGAGTTTCTTGATCTTCCTAGAGGAACTTTGGACCAAGCTGCAAAACTCCTTGGCCTCAATTCAGATACATTAAATGAAGAAGAAAAGAAGCTGAGGAGAAAGCTGGTGACTCTGCTGGATACAAAGAAAGGAGATAGGGTACCAAGACAACCTCTTGTACCTAGAAAGAAGATAGTCCAGTGGAGGTTCGAAGACTCTTCTCACAACCTTGTTGTTGAGAGAGAGAATGGTGAGATTAACAGGCTGAATGCCTCATCTCTGCTACACTTAAGCAGATTTAATATTGCTGAGTTAGCAGAGAAACCATTCTCCAACCCTTCAAACTCCGATGTAGCTGCCCACATCAGAAATCATCTAGGGAGCCTTCATATGGCTGAGCTTACTACCAGAAGCAAGGTCGAAGAAGAGTTAAAACTAAGAGAGGAGGAGGAGAGGAAAGGATCAGCAACCAAAGGCAAAGCCTTTCTTCAAATGGTTGAAGGTCCTGAACTTGAGCCCATAGTTAGATGGGAGTATGACTATAACTCTCGTCAACTAACTCTCTTCAGGGGGTCATAACAAAGGGTACATGTCATTCAAAGTGATAGACTGGATCTCCTATCCACAAATGACTTGTACAAGCTTCTCAGCACTACTTCCGGGAAGAACAGAGAGACAGACAAATATCTTTTTTCCCTGGTGCTGAGAACTTTGAGAAGCAGAAATAAGTGAAGTTTTGGTAGCATCAGCCTAGGGGGAGTTTGTTGGATCTAGAGAGGCTGTTGCAACCAAAACTATGTCACTTAGAAGATTTTGAGTACAACATACAAAGGACTTCCGAAGCCAAGTGTGGAATTTCCGAAGGAAGAAGGAGCTCTTCCGAAGTCTAAGTGTAAAATACACTTCCGAAGGAAAACTCCAACTTCCGAAGATAAAGAAGCTACTTCCGAAGATCAAGACTTGAAGACAAAGTTCTGAAGTCAACTTCAGAAGTATAAAGAAGTCCTCAAAGCCTCGGAAGCATAGAAGCATCTTCCGAAGTATAAGTGGCTTCGGAAGAACTTGTTCTTCCGAAGCCAGTTAACCTTCGGAAGACACTTCTATTATCCAGTAGACATAAGTATGGTCTGTCTGACACTCCGCTGCAAATCTCTGAGATACTGCATGGCGTTTTCTCAAAAGCCATGTAGTTGACCATACTTTAATCTACTGTTTACCTTTTTATGTTAAGTACAGTTGCCATCTTTAGTTGGTGACAAAAGGTAAGTCATGGACATGTCATGACTACCATATCTTAGATAATACTTTATCTAAGATACCTTAACTATAGCATTGTAGTATATGCTTTAGTCATAGGTTTCCAGCTGGTATCAAGTATAACTGGCTGTAGGATCTAGTATATATAGTTTCTCATTTTAACTCTTGTTTCATGATTGTAAGTGTCTTGTAATCTTGAGTTGAGAAGTAATATATACAAGTACCTTGAAAATACTTCTGCTTGTTCCTTTGATTACTTATTATATTATTATCAACTCTTGTTAAAGGCATTGCTTCATCTTGTTTGAGTGATATTATAAGTGAGTTTGAGAGAATCACAAGTGTTAAGTGACAAAACCCGATCCTGCACTAACTCTGTCTCCCCAGTGTAAATACTCTCAGTGGCTGAATTTTTAGGATTTGGAGGTTGTTGATAAAGTTGCATTTGAAGCTGATTTGGTGATTGGGGTTGAATGGGAGAGATTGGTTTGGTTTTTGGCTGGCTGGAGATTGTGGTTGGGGTGTTTGTTGTTGTTTTGGTGATTGAGGGTGGATAGGTGAGATTGGTTCTGTGTTTTGGCTGGTTGGAGATTGCTGATGTATGGGTGATGTATCTGGTGAGTGAGTGTCTTGGGCAGAGTTAGTTGGAGAGTTCTCTTGTTCACTTTCCCACACAAGCTCTTGAGGAATGTTTGCAGTAGCATCAACCACATGTGCAAACATGTCCATGTCACCTCCTTCATATTTCCCAGAAATTTTGTTCAGCACAGATCTGCCAAGGTGTGCTTGAATAAACACACCACCCTCCACAGAAGTTCCAGGCAAATCCGCATTAATGATTAGTTGAATAAACCTTGGAAACATATACATCTTATCAAGCTTCTGTACTTTAATGTGATCACATAGACAGTTGAAGATGTACTTTGAGTAATTGTATGTTCTTCCCTCAAAAATACCAATGATACCAGAGGATATATGTCTTGAAAATCTATCAAGCCCAGATTTTCTGTTTGAAATGCACTTCAGATAAGTGTGACACAGAAATCTGTATGGCTTACAGAGTCTTCCCTTCTTGATTTCTCCCTTTTCAAAATCACCATCATATCCCATTATGAGAAAAACCTTTTCTATGTATTCATTTTCGAACACATCAGGGTGTCCGGCTTTAACATCTCCCAGTTCAAGAACCCTTCTTATTGTTTGTTCATCAATTATTAGCCTTCGATTTTTAACTTCAGCAACAATACCTTCACCATCTTCTTCTACATATGCAGAGTTCCAGAAATCAGTGATATGTGATCGATAAATCACAGGCTCTGCTGATAGGGCATAGAACAACCTTGATCTTCTTAGATATCTGATAATTTCTTGACACCCTTCTGAAACAGGATCGTCAGGGTTTAAGAAAGCACACACATTGTGTTCTCTCGCGAATCGATTATCCATCTGTTCATAAGAAAAAGACTTCGTTAAAATCACATTATTGATATGAGAATACGAACAGTTGTGAGATAAAACAAGAATCAAATGGTTCATTCTTGAATATTACAACATGTTTTACCTTAATAACAGCGGATTAAGAACACATATATATGTTTGTTTAAGGTTTTGATTTGGTAAATTTTGAATGCTGAGGAAGTGGGAAAAATTTTGTTGAGTGAGTTTTTCTAGGTCTGAAAAGTGAGCTGAAAAAGTGAATAATGAATTTGACAAGTCAAACCATATTATTTATACTCACAGACACATTAATTTTATCTCATTTATTAAGTGGGACCCTCAATGTATTCTTCCGCAGAATTAATATATCTCATTTATTAATTGGGATCCTCAATGTATTCTTCCGCAGAATTAATTTATCTCATTTATTAAATGGGATCCTCAATTGCTGATGATGTGAAATTGTAACATTAAATTACATTTGTTGATCTTTATTCATCCGTAGTTTACCAATCTACGGATAAATATTTAAGATTGATTTCCACATTGTAGCTTCTGCTGATGCTTAAAGTAGCACAATGCAGGGAAATATTGTTGTATGTATGGCCCAACTCTATTGGTTAGAACCACTTATTGTTTTAGGACCTTGTTGGCTTTGTATACATGGCAATTTAGTACAAGAAAGTTTAAAATGATTTTTACTAAAATTTTCATGTATCTAGAAGCTAAGATGATGCTCAGATTCCAATTCCTTCAAATTGATAATGGTATAGACATTGCTGCTGCTGATTGAGACACTTTTTCATGTATTCTACTCCTCCTAAATTTTTGATTAATGGTGAACTTAAGCATTTATCATAAATTTCTTTAAGAGGAAGAACATGATTTTTAACTGTATGATAATGATCAGATATATATACACATATGATAGGATCATACTATAATACTAAGCCTCTTCCTGATGAGTTATTTTCTTGATTTGATACCTGAACAAGTTCTGATTGTAAGTATACTGTCCACATAAATCCATGCAAGAGCTCATGTATCAACTAGGCATGATGTTTATCATGTTTTCATATTGATTTGGAAATAACTGTAATGGGCTTCACATTCAATTCACAAAGGTTTTGTCTTCCCTTTATCATCACTTTTCACACTTAAGACTATGTACTTTAAGTTATAAGATCTATCTTGAGATGCATTTGACATCTCATTGATGCATTGATGTAAAAGCTCAAGATAATGTATAGTTGATCACATAGGATTCTTTTGAGAGCTTTTGATATGATCATCATTAGGTCACCAGGTCTTTACTCACGTAAAACAGAGGTGCCTTTAACCCAGGTCTTTGTTCACACTAAACAGAGGGATGATGAGGATCATGATCTTTTCACCTTTTGCAACTGATATTCAGTATGGTGATCATACACCCAGGTCTTTGTTCACACAAAACAGAGGGAGTATGATTTGCAAAGATAGATATTATAAAGTGTTTTACATAGTGTGTTTAGATGAGTGATTTGGTCACATTAGAATAAGACTCACTTTGTATTCTCAAAATGAAATTTCCCACAAACAATCATTTTAGCATTATGTTTGGCATGCACTCAGTTTAGTTTCCACTCAAGATGAATCTACTCACATATCAAGAAACTTGCTGAGATTTATTGTTATTTATTAATTCAGGAATAGGCAAAGCTATAGTGTACTATCATTTCCCATACATATGTCATGTTGATGCATCATTACACACAGTATTTTGTTTGTTTAAACTTGATTAATCTAAGTTAATCATGCCTAGAGACTCAATCAGAAAATTAAATATGACTGAATCAAAGGCTTTAGTGAATAAATCAGCAAGCTGATTTGATGTATCCACTTTGACTAACTTAATCAACCCCTTTTCTGAGCAATCTCTCAGAAAATAATATCTTATCTCAATATGTTTTGTTTTACTATGTTGCACAGGATTAGCAATGATAAACATAGCAGCAGAATTGTCTATATAGATTGAAGTTTGAAGAAAATTGCAACCATAGTCAAGCAATTGGTTTTGCAACCAAAGAACTTGAGAGCAACCAGCTGAAGCAGCAATGTACTCAGCCTCAGCTGTGGATACAGAAACATTGGTTTGTTTCTTGCACTGCATGATACTAGCCTTGGTCTAATGAATTGGCATCCACCGGTTGTTGATTTTCTGTTACTGTTACATGCACCATAGTCACTCTCTGATTATGAGTAGAGTGTAAAGTCTCCATCCTTTGGATACCAAAGACCAAGTCCTGGTTTTCCCTTGAGGTATCTGAAAATTCTTTTTACAGCATTGAGATGTGACTACTTGGGATCAGATTGGTACCTAGCACATACACACACAACAAACATAATATCAGGTCTACTGGCAGTTAAATACATAAGTGAACCTATCATTGATCTATATAATTTTTGATCAATAGATTTTCCAGAGGGATCAGGAGCAATCTTATCAATTGTTGATGCTGGTGTTTTGCATGAGGATACTTCAGCAAGATTGTATTTCTTCAGAATTTGATGTATGTATTTCTCTTGGTTGATGAATATCCCATCTGCTTTTTGATGAACTTGAAGGCCAAGGAAGAAGGTTAATTCTCCCATTGAGCTCATCTGAAATTCAAATTTCATCAGCTCTTCAAAATTCACACACAATCTCTTATTAGTTGATCCAAATATAATGTCATCAACATATACTTGAACTACTAAGAGATCTTGATGTTCTTGTTTGAGAAAAAGTGTCTGATCAATAGTTCCTCTTTTGTAGCCATGCTTGAGTAAGAAAGATGATAGTGTTTCATACCATTTTCTTGGCGCTTGATGTCCATACAAGGCTTTATCTAGTTTGTATACCCTATGAGGATAATGAGGATCTTCAAAACCGGGGGGTTGTGACTCATAAACTTCCTCATCAATTTTCCCATATAAGAATGCACACTTGACATCCATCTAATACACAGTAAACTTCTTATATGATGCATAGGCCAAAAACACTCTTATGGCCTCAATTCTTGCAACTGGTGCAAAAACTTCATCATAGTTTATTCCTTTTCTTGAGTGTATCCTTATGCAATCAACCTTGCTTTGTTTCGTCAATAATCCCTCTTTCATCCAGTTTGTTTTTGTATAGCCATCTTGTTCCAATAGGATGTTGATCTTCAGGCAAATCAACAAGAGACCACACTTTATGCTTTCTGAACTGTTGAAGCTCTTCTTGCATAGCTTCAATCCAGCTATTGTCTTGTAAAGCAGCTGTGATGTTTGGAGGCACCACTTGAGAAAGAAAACAGTTGAAGAGACAAAGGTTGGCTGTATTATTTTGGCTCCTTGTAGTTCTCTTTTCAGGATTTCTAATGATGTTGTCAAGTGGATGAGTCTTATGGATTCTCATTGAAGGAGTTGATTCAACTGGAATAGATGATTCCAGGTTAGTCATTTCCATCGCCTCAGACTGATTCAGCTCAGGTTGAGAATTTAAAAAATAGTCAAAATGTTCAAAGGGAGTTGAATGATCATGAGAGTCTGTTGTTTGGGCTACAGAAGTATCTCCAGTTGTGTTTTGCTCTTCCGCAGGAACTCCTTCGGAAGCATTTTGCTCTTCCGTAGGAACTTCTCCAAATGCATTTTGTTCTTCCGTAGGAACTTCTCCGGATGCATTTTGTTCTTCCGTAGGAACTTCTCCGGATGCATTTTGTTCTTCCGTGGGAATTTCTCTGGATGCATTTTGTTCTTCCGTAGGAACTTCTCCGGATGCATTTTGTTCTTCCGTAGGAACTTCTCCGGATGCATTTTGGTCTTTCGTAGGAACTTCTCCGGATGCATTTTGGTCTTCCATAGGAACTTCTCCGGATGCATTCTGGTCTTTTCCACATGTAGTATCTGCTTCTACTGAAATGTTTTCATCTGAAGATGGATGTATCCTTGGAGGATCAGCAGATAAGGTTACTTCAGTCATAAGAGGTGGAACAAATGGATAACATACTTCATCAGATCCTGCATTGTTCAAATGATCATAGTTAAATGATTTGGATAAAGCATCTATGTCAAATAACCATGATGAACCTTTAACTGACTTTGTAAATACAGTTTCATCAAAAGATACATTAGGAGTCTCTTCCATAATGTTATGTTGTGGAATATACACTCTATATGATTTTGATGTTGAAGAGTATCCAACAAAGAAACCATCATATGCTTTTTCTGAAAATTTTCCCAATGACTCTTTTATGTTCAAAACAGTTACTTGACATCCAAAGACTCTTAGATATCCTATGAATGGTTTTCTTTAAAATAGGAGTTCATAAGGAGTTTTGTTATGTTCTTTGACAATTAATGTTCTGTTTTGAACATTGCATGCAGTATTCACAGCCTCAGCCCAAAAAGTGATAGGTAGTTGTGAATCAGCTAGCATGGTTCTTGCTGCTTCAATGAGAATTCTGTTTATTCTTTCAGCAACTTCATTTTGTTGTGGAGTCCTTGGTGCACTGAATTGTCTTGCAATACCTTTGCTCCTGCAAAAGGAATCCAGTTCAAAATTGACAAATTCAGTACCATTGTCACTCCTAAAAATTTTAACTTTTGTATCAAGTTGATTCTCAATCTTGATCACAAAGTCCATTAATGTTTCTGATGTTTCACTTTTTTTGTTTTAAGAAAAAGACCCATGTGAATCTAGTGAAATCATCAACTATCACCAAAAAATATTGCCTTTTTCCAATGCTCATTACATTGGTAGGACCAAACAGATACATGTGAAGCAATTTGAGTGGTGTAGTATTAGTATTGATAGTTTTGGATTTATGTGACACTCTATGTTGTTTTTCTTTGTAACAAGAAGAACAGTGAGTTGAGCAATGAAACTCTTTATTTGGCAATCCAATGACCAGGTCATTTTTCACCAATTTATTCATGTTCTTCATGTTAGAATGTACAAGCCTTCTATGCCATAATTGAGACAAATCTTCTGAGAGTTTAGATATAAGGCATATTTCATGTTTTGTGAGTGAAGTGTTGTTCATATCCAAAACATAAGTGTTTCCTTTTCTTGCTGCTTTGAGGAGGATCCAATCTTCTGGAACAATAAATCCTGGCTTAAGAATATAACAGTTAGTATCATCAAACAATGTAGTGTAATTTTGATCACAAATTTGAGACACACTAAGTAGATTATACTGTAAATTTTTACAGTAATTTACTTTATCAAATTTGAGTACACCATTTGTTATCATCCCTTCACCAACAATTTTACCTCCCATTTTATCCCCACCAAATGCCACATAAGAAGCATTTTTATGTTTGAAATCATGGAGAAGAGAACAATTTCCTGTCATATGCCTGGAACAACCACCGTCAACATACCACTTGTTGTCAGCTCTCCAATATTGTTCCTGCATTCAGAAAAGAAAATCAGTTAGAAGTGACAACCCAAGTCTTAGTGATCTTGGGTTTGTCAACAGGGTCTAAAACAGTTACTCCTTCATGAACATTTTTTGAAGTTTCAGTTTTAGATTTGATTGATTCATTCTGATTTGATTTAGATGAGGATGATTCTGCTGAATGGGATGTTGATAAAGTAGATTCTTGTTTCTTAATTTCTGCTTGACTCAGATCAACTTCATTTGTTTGAGTCTTTTGTTTTGATAATGAACCTTTAAATGTCTCACTATCTTTTGTTTTTGAAAGAGGTATTTGAATGCCCTTTTCAAATTTATCAAAAAATGAATCATCATCCTTTGATTCCTTATCTGTCAGATCTACCCTTTTGTGGGGTGTTTTTGACTGCTGGAAAGTTGGTTTTTTCTTCAATGTATGAGCACTTGATGATGTTTTGTCCTTTGATTTTGACTTTGATTTTTGTTCAGACTTCTTCAGTTTTGAACCCTTTGCACAATCAGTAGATTGAGAATCTGATTCAGACTTATCTGATTCTTTCTTCTTTGTGCCTTTTGTCTTGTTCTTTTTGTTGAAATAACATTCCTGAGTGGAATGATTATTTTTGTTGCAGATAGCATAATGTTTGTTGAAGTAGCAATCAGCAGTCATGTGATTGTTCATATTGCAAATAGAGCAGTAGCTACTGAAGTAACAATCTTGAGTATTGTGATTTTTTATGTCACACCATTTGCAATACTTTTCATCTGATTCTTTCTCAGAATCATTCTTATGGTTTGCTGACTTTTGATGTTGTTCTTTCTTCTTCAGCTTTGGATGTGCTTCTCCTTTTTCCACTTTATGCACATTTTGATTGTTTGTTGCTGAATTCCTCTTCCGTAGATCAGCAGCTGAAGTTTTCTTTTTCAGTTGATGATCTGCTGATACCTTTTCTTTCCTTTTTCTTTGAATTTCTCTTTTTCCTCGGTGATGACAGATTCATCATTCAATTTCTTAGAGGAGTCTTGTTGCTGACTTAGTTCTTGAAGACCTTCATTCAATTGAGCTATTCTCTTGAAGATGGTTTTCAGCATGTTTCTTTGTTTAGGAGGATATGGCAACTTTGTTTCTTCAAGCACTTTTGGAATATGAGTTTTAAGACGAACATTCTTACCAGTGGTTATTCGATCAACATCATGTTCATCAGAATCATCCAAGTCATCACAATTATCATAATCAAATTCTGAATCATTTTGATTTAAAGATTCTGATTCAGAAGATTCAGTTTCACTCACCTCAGCTTCATCATTAATTTTGATTTGAGTTGAATCTTTTTCAAACTTGGTGCTAGGCTCAAAATGATTTGACGGAGTGTTGGTCATTGTTGTAGGTAAAGATGTGTAATTATCATTTATAGGTGGTGCAACCGCATTATAACCCAACCCAGACCTTTTCTTTGATTCAATATGAGAATTTAGTAATTTCACATATTGCAGAGATGATAATTGAAACTTCTGAAGTTTCACTTCAGTTGATGCATGATCAGCCATTGATTTTGTTAAGGAAGTGGTCAGATGCTCAACTTGGGCTTTTAGGCTATAATTTTTAAAAACAAATTTTTCTAAATCCTTTTGCAAAGAGTTAATTTTTATTTGATACAATTTATATTCTCTAACATGGGATTCATTCAAAATCATTGTTTCTTTTACTTTGTCAGCCAACTGTTGAGCATGGACTCTATATCATTCAACTTCCTAAACACATGTTGATGAACACAATCTTTCTTTTACCTTTCTTGCCATTGGTGGAACTGTTTGATCCATATGAGCCATCAATGCTTGATTCTCTTCCAAAACTTCCTTTTCATACACACTCCAGTCACACGTTCCATCTTGAAGTATGATCAGCCCTGACTCCTTTGGATTGCTAGGTCCAGCTGATTCTTTGGTGGCTGGTGGGGATGCATTGATCAGTTGAGATTGTTTGTGTAGAGGTCTTTGAGAAGTTGATTGTTGATGAGCTTGAATCTGATGTTGCTGATGCTGCTAGTGTTGTCTCATCTCTGGATATGACTGTTGATTGCATTCTCTTGAGAAATGTCCATAGAGATTGCATTTGTAGCATCTTACTTTTGATTTGTCAACGCCAATCTTTGATGTTTTGCTTGCTGAAGCCAAGTTTTTATTTCTCCTGAGATATTGCTTTGATTTATAAGCAATCATGGCCATCTGCCATTGTAGATCCATTTCTTCCACTACATCAGGAGGCAGTTCTTCTAAGTCTTGTTGGCAGATATTTGCTGAAGTTAGAGAGCTTCCCAGATAGGCTTGAAAACTGGAACTAAACGCTGCAAATGCTGCTCTTTGTTCTTCAGAGTCCAATATCACAGTTATTGGTTCTGACTGATTGGCTGAATGTGAAGACTTAGCTGTTGCTACAGTTGTATCTTGTCTATCAGCAGTTCTTCCTTTATTCTTTTGATGCTTGTCTTGAGATGATTTCTTTGATGGTTTTGAAGCATAAAAGCTAACTTCCTCCTCATCATCACTCCTAGCACAAGAGTTATCACTTTCATTGTTTGAAATAAATGCACTTCCAATATTATTTGTTTCTTTGAAGTGATAGGGTGAGACATGAGTTCTCACACTCTTGTTTCTTGATTTTTCGTCCATTTCAAGAGCTTTCACTTTTGCAACCAGAGTATCTAAACCAGTTGATTTCAGATCTATAGTATTCTTGAACATGGATACAGTATGCTTCCAACTTTCTGGCAAAGTGTGGAGCATTTTCTTGTTTAATTCCTCACTTGTATACCTCAACTCCAGAATATTCATCTCAGTGACCAACTGCATGAATCTATGGAGTTGTTGAGGAATTGATTCACCCTCAATATGATGAAATGTTTCATATTGCGACCTGAGGGTGTCTCTCCCTATGCTTCTTATCTCATCACTCCCTTCACAGAGAGTGTGAAGTATCTTCCATAAGGAGTGTGTTGTTTTATAGTTCTCATACCTGATCAATATCTCTTCAGGTAAAGCCATACTAAGCAAACTGTATGCTTTTATATCAACTTTAACCTTTTTCACATCATCAGGTGATAGATCTTTGGTACTGATTGGTTGATTTTTGTCATTATAATCCGGCCCAAGAGTGGGTGGAATATAAGGACCTTCAGTAATGGATACCCATATATCAGAATCAGTATAGTTTACATGATTCCTAAACTTGATTTTCCACGACTTGAAGTCTGCTTTTGTTTTCAACTTTGGAGGTTGGTAAGATGAACCACTGAAGTTGCTCATGATGTTAATTGATGAGAATAATTAACAAGATCTGCTATTCGATTGATTTGAATATAGAAACAAGTTAATTAAAATGATTGCAGTTAGACGAAATTAAACTCAATTAAACACAACTAACACTGATAGATCAATCGATCTAAATCAATGAGCACTTGGCTCTGATACCACCTGTGAATCCATGGATCGTCAACAGGAATTATCAGTGTCGGTTGATGTCAAGTCAACGTTTGCGGAATCAACGTTGATTTGGTTTAATTGTTTTAAATAACTTTAAGTATCAATAAATGATCAAGAACACACGTAACAAAACACAATTAATGATTAATCAGTATTTCATTAGAACATGTTAATGATTACAAATATAATGAATGAATGATATTAAAGTATGCTATGATGTGATGGCTGCTAGGGTTTGATTGAGAGACTTTGAAGTGATTGTCGTATTGTTGTTATCGATCAATCAATCGTCTAACACAATCGTACTTGAATCGAAACCTAGGATCCATATATATAGACAATGATGTTTCAGTTATAGGAAACACCGGATCTCTTGGGATTTGATTTGTTTCAGTTAAGGGATCATCGGATTTCTCGGGATTCGCATAACTGCCTTGTTGACTTGTTGACTTGTAACACTTGTGTTATACAAGTGTTTGGACTCCGCAGGAACAGTGTCTTCAGTAGGAATTTGTTCTTCCGTAGATGATGTGTTCTTCCGTAGATGAGTTGTTCTTCCAAGGGAGTCTTGTTCTTCCGAAGGAAACTTTTCTGGTTGTTCATCCGCAGAAGATCTTAGGATGTAAAATTACTTGTAAGAAATATATCTACGGAAGAACAAAATGTTCATCCGTAGATGTTTCTTACACTTCGTCAATTTCATAAATTGACCAATTATAATGTTTGTACCTGCAACCATACATAAACCAACACACACATAAATGGGTTAACCTATATATTTAATGCATACAAAATAATGAATTACAAATATTCATTACAGATATTAATTCAAGTACTAAGCCTATACATAATGAACTAGATCTACTGATCCTAGACCTAACAATCCTCAATGTTCATACTCTGAGAAGAACTCCTAGGTTATGTGATTGTTTGGACTTTCTCCCCGTTTTTGGTAGCATCACCTTCTTGCATAGGTGAGCTAGAGGTTAAGCCTATCACATCCATAGGTTCTTGTGTTCCTAGTTGATTCCTCCTTAAAGGTTCCCAGCTAGGTTTTCCTTAAGATCAGAGATCTCAAGTTGCTGATCATAGACCCTTCTTTGCAAGGTAGTCACCTGAGATTCCAGGTGACTAACCTTGGAGACTAATAGGTGCAGGTTTTAGTCAATTTTTGCACCTTTAGTTTCGTACTCCACTCATCTTCATTAGAAGAATCACAGGGGGATGAGTGAATAGGACCAAAGTCTTCTTCCTCATCACCAACATTGTGTTCCTGGTTACTAGATTTCCCCTGCACCATGATAGCTTCAGGTGAAGTATCAATGGGCTTGGTTGCCATGGTTGAGGTCTTAAGAATGTAATCACTTGCCAAAGTGAGAGCCTCTTCCATATGGACCTCCAGAACAGGTTCAGAGAGATTCACCTTAGTTGTGGGTGGATGATGTGTGCTAGACATGGGTGGGTCAGGAGCACTCATCTCTCCTTGAGCAAGGGTGGAGAAGAGAGACTCATAGTACTCACTAAATCCCATGTCTTCATCATTATAGAATTCAAGGTTGGGTATGGGTTGGTAAAGATCTAGAGGCTGGGGATGGTAACTATCCCCTGAAGGTTGTTCACTAGAGTTTTGAGACCTTAAGTGAAGGCTTAAGGCTGTTGGGGTTATGAGCTCATCAGGCTGAGCATGAGGAACCTCAGCACTGATCCTTGAAGAGATGGGAGTGGTTTGCTCCTCAGGGAAAGTAGGAGCTCGAGTGTCCACTTTCTACTGCATGGGTGATGATATGGGAGCCTGCATAACCTGAGTAGCTTGTTCTGGGGTTCGTTTGGATTTTCTGGTGTAGGTGATGATTATTTGAGGTTGTTTGGGTGGTTGAGAGGTGGAAGGTGTGGGTAGCTGGTGCTGCTTGGTTTCACCTTGAGCAATGAGCTCTAACTTTTTTAGGGCAAGGGATGTTTCTACCGTTGATAAGCCAACAATAGGCTTTCTCATAGTCTTAAAGATGTCAGGCTTCATCTGTCCCATTTTAAGAACATGACGTGTTCCCCTTAACTATGAGCCTAGTTCACAGTTAAGAATGTGCTGGACATATCTAGGGAACATGCAATATTCTAAGGAGTCCAAGTTTGCAAGTAAATTAGTATATACAAATTGAGAATGCTTGAACTTGACCCCCTGAACCATCCCATGGACTATATAGGAAAGGTCTTCAGCCCATGCTTGTTGGATAAACTGTGGATGATAACATGGAGGAGGTATTTTCACTGGTAGGAGACCTTCCATTTCCTGAAGGTTCTTATAGAGTTTAACAGAGCAACCAGATTGTGTTGCCTGTGTGAATGCATGGAGAAATAGGGTTGGTTTCTACGATCAAGGTTGGCCATTTTGGAGTAGCTTTATGGTGAAGAAAGGTAAGAACAAAGGCGGTTTGGGGATGTATTTTTGTTAGAGAATTTTCGCAGATGAAGAGGATAGTGAAAGAGGTAGAACCGTTGAGTGTATACATATGAAATGGATTTGAGACAAAGTTAATGCAAAACGATAAACTTTGAAATCCGGATGTCGGTCCCTCCTCTGAAAAAGCACCCAAAAAAGTAGTTTTCTAAGAAGTCGAAAATCTTCCGAAGGTAATTTGTCTTCGGAAGTTTTATAAAAACTTCCGAAGCCAAATTTGACTTCGGAAGATATTCCTGAGCTTTGTGAAGATTTTGCTTCAGAAGAAAAATACTTAGAGTATTTTTATTTCTGAGACATATTTGATTTCGGAAGCAATTAAAACTAAGAAGTTTACTCACAAGGGAATAAATCTTCCGTGTGTAAATTGCTTTCGGAAGAAAATTGTCCTTCAAAAGCATATAAGTACTTAGGAGCATATTTAAGCTACGAAAGATAACCAGAATTTCTTCCGAAGGTAAATGCCTTGTAATGTTCTTCGAAAGATATGTTGAAAATTTTCAAAAATCTAAGGAATATCATTTGAAAAGTTTTATTCCAAAGTAAACTGGGCTTATGAAGGTGATAATATAAACAACTTAGGACACACATATTTTAATAAAAATCTTGAGTTAACTTTAAGAAAAATCTATTCAAAGTTAATCATCCCAATAGATGGTAAAAGATATTTGAATTTCTGTTCATCAAAAGCTTTAGTGAACAGATCAGCATATTGTTTATTTGTGTTAACTTTGATTAGTTTGATTAATCCCTTTTCCAAATTATCGTTAATCATATGATATCTGATGTTGATGTGTTTTGTCCTTGAGTGCTGCACAAGATTTTCTGTGATAAAGATAGAACTATTGTCTATGTGGATTGGAGTCTCCTTGAAGTTGAATCCATAGTCCAGCATCTTATTATAAATCCAAAGCACTTGAGCACAACAGCTAGCAACAACAATGTATTCAGCTTCATCAGTTCTGAATGAGTTCTAGTTTTATAAAAATATATTACCTTTCTTTCGTTAAAACATTTACTTTACTATCGCATGTGATCACACACATTACATACATCAACGTATTATTTATTATCTTCCGTCATCATTCATTTCGCACATGTCGCACGTTTTGTACATTTTGTACTTTTCGCACTTTTATTATCTTTCACTTCTATCTAGATCCTGTCGTATGCTTAACCCCCCCTTTGGGCACAAAGCCATATCATCTAGGGTTAAGCGACAAGGATCCCATATCGCACGTATGGAGCAGTCACCAAGACTGACTCCTCTGTGTGAACCCTCATGGGTCAGCCAAGATCGCACGCTGTAACACACAATAGGGCTAACAACTCTCATTGAGTTGTGAGCCCCTTTACATTTGCTTGCAAGACTTTCATAAATTCTTTCATTATCTTAAATTTTTCGCTTCGTTAAGACAATACTTTACGTTCATTAACATAATCACACCACGTAAAGCTGCATAATTCATACGTAATAAGGAACATAAAGAAAACATAACATATACATACATAACATCATCACACATCATCACGCAACATCATCTAATCATCACACATCATTATATAATCATCACAAATCATCCACTTCCATATACATACACATGAACATACGGGTATGCACCCAAATCCTTCCAAAACGTTTAAACATGCATTTCCAGCCCCAAACGAGTTTAAAACCTTTAAAATAGGGAATCTAGAACTCACCTGGACTCAGTGAGTAGCTTTTCAATCAAGCTTTCTAAGCAAGGGTCACACTACGCACACTGCAGATAAGTTAACACTCAAAAAGGTTAATTTCTGCCTAATTTCGCTGCTAATTCGCTGCAAGATCAACAGATTCGCTACTAGTTTCGCCAGCAGTTTCGCTGCCATCTTCGCTGGCAGTTTCGCTGCCAGTTTCGCTACCAGTTTCGCCCAACTTTCGTTGGAAAACCAAGTCCGCGAAACTACCTACGATACTATAGTTTCGCAGGAAAACTCCATAGTTTTGCTGGACGACTACGCAATTTCGCTGGACGAGCACCCAGTTTCGCAGAACGGACTGAAATTACGAACCAGCCCATTTTTAACCCAAAACTTCATTCTTTACACCAAATACCTTGGTTTATCATCCATGAAGCTATATCTAAGCTTTTTACATGTTTTCTTACACAAAAACATGAGTTTTGGATGATTCTTTGCCACTTTCAAAACCCCAAACCCTAGAATCCAGGTATAATCTAAAGAAACGATTAGATGATGTTTCTTACCTGGATTCTTGGTCTTTTCTTGTTGTTTGGATGTCCACAAACACTGATCTTCAATCTCTTGATCAACCGAGCCTTGGATCTTCACCTCCTCTCTACTTTCTCTCTCTACACTCTCTCTCTAGAAGTTAGGTGCTTGAGTTGCTAATGAGAGTGGCTCTAGCTGATCCATTTATATATACCGAGCGTTCCCAGGACCTTAAACTCGTCTAACACTTAACCCGTAAGGTTAACTCGGTCCATAAACCATTTCCCGCTTATTTTCATTAAATAAGCCCGACTAAGCCCTTTATTATTAATTGGCTCGTTTTGACTTTATTCGGGGCGTTACAAGTCCACCCCCTTATTTAGGTTTCATCCTCAAAACCTGTTATTCCTCGAATAGATATGGGTAATGTTGTCTCATCTCTTCTTCAGTCTCCCACGTAGACTAGGACCCCTTTTTATGCTTCCATAGTACTCGCACCAAGGGAACCACTTTATTCCTTAGCTCTTCTCTTTGTGATGAATGATCGCCACTGGTTGCTACACATAATTGAGCCGTTTATCCACTTCAATATCCTCCAGTGGCACCACCATATCCTCATCAGCCAAGCACTTTCTCAAGTGAGATACATGGAATGTCGGATAAATTCCACTTAACTCACTAGGCAACTCCAACCTATAGGCCACCTCTCCTACTCGAGCAATGATTCGGAGAGGCCCTATGTATCTCGGGCTCAACTTGCCCCGCTTTCTAAACCGACTGATGCCCTTCCAAGGTGAGACTTTCAGCATAACTCTATCACCCACCTTGAACTCAATCGTTCTACGTCTCTTGTCGGCGTACGACTTTGGCCTATCCTTAGCTGCCTTCATAAAGGCCTTGATCTTTTCCAGCTTCTCAGTCGTAGCCTCAATCACCTCGACGCTCCCTAACTCTTTATGGCCAATATCACCCAACAAGCGGGCATTCTACATCTCCTACTGTATAGCATCTCATAAGGAGGCATGCCAATGCTGGCATGATAACTATTGTTATATGAGAACTCAGCTAACGGTAAATGGTCATCCCAACTTCCTCCAAAATCAATGGCGCATGCCCGAAGTATATCCTCAAGTTTCTAAATAGTCCTTTCTGATTGACCATCCGTTTGGGGATGATAAGTTGTGCTGATATGTAACCTCGTCCCCATCTCATCATGAAATCTCTTCCAAAACTTGGATGTAAACCAGGTGTCGCGATCAGACACAATAGACACTGGTACACCATGACGACTTACAATCTCCTTGATGAATAGATCCGTGAGTGTCTCAGAGGAATACGTCTCTTGGATCGGTGGGAAGTGAGCACTCTTCGTCAGACGGTCAACTATCACCCATATGGCGTCATACCCTTTCGCGGTACGTGGTAGCTTCAAATAAAGTCCATGGTGATATGCTCCCACTTCCACTTGGGTATATCCAGAGGTTGGATCTTCTCGTATGGCTTCTGATGCTCCGCCTTCACTTGCAAACAAGTAAGGCACTTACTCACGTACTCCACTACGTCACGCTTCATACCCCGGCCCCAATAGTCTTTCTTCATGTCTTGATACATTTTCGTAGCACCGGGATGAATGGAGTATCGGGTCTTGTGAGCCTCATCCATAATCTTTCCACGTAAATCCCCATAACGAGGGATCCACATCCGCCCGAATCGGGTTCTAACACCGAGAGTGTTTTCACCCAATTCCGCGACTAGACCTCTCATCCTTTCAGAGTTAAGACGATCTTCTTTCAACGCCTCATCTTGAAACTCCTTGACCTGTGTCATCACATCGGAGGTCATAATCAACTGATAAGCCTTCACTCGAATTGGCTGGGGTCTCTCCTTTCGGCTAAGGGCATCTGCCACTACGTTGGCCTTGCCCGGATGGTAATGGATCTCACAATCATAATCCTTTATGAGCTCCAACCATCGCCTCTGCCTCATATTCAAATCTTTCTACTCGAAGAAGTACTTCAAGCTCTTGTGGTCGGTGAAGATGGTGTACTTCATCCCGTACAGGTAGTGCGTCCAAATTTTTAATGCAAAGACCACAGCTGCTAACTCCAAGTCATGAGTAGGATAATTGACCTCATGAACCTTCAGTTGTCAGGATACATAAGCTATAACCTTTCCTCGCTGCATCAACACGCAACCCAACCCCGAGTAAGAAGCATCTGAATAGACCACCAAATCCTCGCTTCCTTCGGGTAATGACAAGACAAGAGCTTGAGTCAACCTCGCCTTTAGCTCCTCAAAAGCCTTCCTTTGATCTTGAACCCATACAAATTTCACATCCTTGCAGGTCAACTTAGTCAACGGAGAAGCTATCTTGCAGAAGTCTTGGATGAATCTTCTATAATAGCCCGCCAACCCTAAGAAACAACGGATCTCGGATGGCGTCTTTGGAGACTTCCATTGCATCACTGCCTCCACCTTTGGCGGGTCCACCATAATCCCCTCAGGATTCACCACGTGACCCAAGAACTGAACTTCGCGCAACCAGATCACGCACTTGGAGAACTTAGCATACAGCTTCTCCTTTCTTAGTGTCTCCAACACCTCCCGAATGTGACCGACATGCTCCCTATTAGCTCCTCAAGTAAATCAGGATATCATCGATGAACACAATCATGATTTATCTAACATCGGCCGACACACTCGATTCATCAGGTCCATAAAAGCAGCTGGCGCGTTTGTTAAACCACTAGTGTCCATAACGCGTGCGAAAAGCTGTTCTAGGAATATCTTGCTCCTTCACCTTCAGCTGATGATAGCCAGATTGAAGATCTATCCTCGAGAACCAACTGGCACCTTGGAGCTGATCAAACAAGTCATCAATCCTTGGCAATGGATACCGATTCTTCACCATCAACTTGTTCAATTCACGGTAGTCAATACACATCCTCATACTACCGTCCTTCTTCTTCACGAATAAGACCGGAGCACCCCAAGGAGAGATACTCGGTCTAATGAACCCCTTATCGAGCAACTCCTGTAGTTGCTCCATTAATTCCTTCATCTCGGTCGGAGCCAACCGATACGGTGCCTTAGCAACAGGCTGGGCACCGGGTATCTAGTCGATCTGAAATTCGATTTCACGGTCTGGTGGCACACCTGGTAAATCTTCTAGAGACACATCCGGAAAGTCACACACGACCGGTACATCGGACAATTGTGGTGTTGATGTATCTACACCCTTCACGTAGGCCAAGTAGCCACTACATCCACGTCTCATGCACTTTCCCGCCACCGCCATCGAAATCACCTTCGGAATCGTAGTGACTCGGTCACCATAGATCGTCATTGAACTCCCATCAGGTGTTTTCAATTGGATCATCTTGTTGTGACACATAATATTCGCCTCTTAGTCCGCCAACCAATCCATTCCTAGGACTACATCGAAACTGCCTAAGGTCATCACAAACAGTCTGGCAGGAAACTTATGACCTTCTAGTTTATGTCACAACCTTCTATCAGATCAAAAATCCTGGTAGACTTACCTATGGTAGTTTCTACATCGAAGGGCTCATCAATACTTCTACTCCTAATGGGCAGCTTAGCACAAAAGGCAGCAGAAATAAAACTCCTACTAGCACCAGAATCAAATAACACAGACGTAAGAGTTTGATTTACTAGAAATGTACCTGACACCACAATGGGGTCCGTCCTAGCCTCCTCCCGGGTCATAATGAAAGCCCTGGCGCTCGCCCTCTACCCTTTATTCCCCGCCTTCTTCGTCGCCCCAGATCCTTCAGCCCTCGGCTTCTTGCAATCTCTGCTCAGATGGTCTCTTTCACCACAGTTATAACACCTTATAACCCCGCACTCTCTAGCCATATGACCTGGCTTCCCACATTTGAAGTAGATGTTTGATCCCCATTTGCATTCTCCAGAATGCTCCTTCCCGCACTTACCATACCTCTTCGACCCCGCACTTAGTGTGACCACAAGTCGGTCATCCACCTTCGTAACCTTATTGTTTGGAGCGGCCTATGCCACGTCCAAATCGTTTCCCATTCCAGTTCCGGTCACCACCACCTTTCTTGCTCATCTCAGCCACCACCACCTCTCGCTCATCATATAGCCTTCCAACCAGGTCAACCACCGACCTGAACGTACCTGGCCGGGCGGCGATCATGTGCCTACGAATGTCCACTGGCAAGCCCTGGATATATCTCTTGCAGGACCGTTTAAGGTTATGCACCTACAACACAACAACACTATGAGGAGAGTTATTTAAAACACTTAACGGATCTAATAGGGAACTGCTAACTTATAAGTAAGATACTAAGAACACAAGCAAAATGTAAGACAGAACAAGATAGCAAACAACACAAGTGTATGGTTTTCAAGAATGCTGTATATTGATTGTCAAGTTCTTTTACAAGTATTACAAAGCATAGAAAGAAAGTTACAAGAACTTGAGATACTTTATACTACATCCAACAACCGGCCATACGTTGAAGGCCAGCTGGATACATAAGACTAGACAACTACAAAATCAAATGTAGAGTCAAAAGGCAGATTGCTTCTTGATTAGTGACTATGAAATCCATAGCTCACATCCTAATATATTACAAAAAGGATAAAAGTACATAAAGTAGAAAGCGCAGACTTAAGACCTCAATGTACAGTTACCAAAAGCATGGACCTTTCGCCAACTCATGTAAGTTGGTGGTCCAGCTTTATGGTAAAGTACATCAGATAAAAGCATGTATCTAAAAGTCTTCGGAATAAATCTGTCTTCATTCTTTGGATTCGGAAGACTTTGTCTTTGAAGCTTCGGAAGACTTCACTTTTGGCTTCGCAAGATGTTTATCTTGGCTTCGGAAGATTTTACACTTAGAATATTTTCTAGTGCATGGTGTAAAACTTCCAAAGAATTTCTACTTATGTATTTCAGTGCATGCATACAGAGAGACTTTGAATGTTTTGGCTGCATCAGACTTATAGGAATCCTTACAAACTCCCCTAGGCTGATGCTACCAAAATATTTGAAGATCTTTATATGTTGACAGTCCTCATCATGATAATGACCATGCCCTTCTTCATTAGATGGTTAGGATCACTCAGACTCTCATAGTATCTTCGCATCTCAAAGAGATCATGCAGAGGTAGGTTGAATAAGTCTTTCCATGTGTAGACATCTTCACCAACTTGATCTCTGATCACATGCCATCTTTCTGGATTATTTGTGAAGGTCCAGGATAAGATGGGTCTCTCAGATGCAAGAGGAGCCACTTGAATTGGAGTTGATGGGGCTGCCACTTCATGCACTTCCTCAGGTTGATTTGATTCACCCTGAGGCTTGGAAGTGGATGATTCAGACTTCTTCTTCTTCTTCTTCTTTAACTTTGGTTTAGAAGCCATCCTCTTCCTCCTCTTTGAAGACTTTAATTGAGAAGACTGGCCTGTAGCACCTTGTTGATTAGTCATGTCTTGCTCAGTTGGGTGTTCCTCCGTCACAGGTTCAGAAAGAGAGAGAGTTTGACCCTGCTGTGGATCAGAAGATGAAGCTTGCTGAGACTCAGCAGGAGGTCTAGATTGTGTTGTCTCAGGTTGTTCAACCTTAACCTCCACTTCAGGAGGAGCTTGACTTGGAGGGGAGTGTAAGTCAATGAGCTCTCCACTTTTGATCTTCTGCTTGATTACCCTAATGTGCTCATCCATAGTGGATAGAGACATACGGCCAAGTCTCCTTCTGGATAATCCATACAGCTTCAAGAAGCTCATCATCCTTTGTCTATCAGCAGACTTCTTCATACTTCTTTGGATGATGGATCTTGACTTTGCAGCCTCTTCCCTCATCTTTCTCTTTGTTGCCTTTTGTTCTTTGAGCACTTGAAGTTCAAGTTGTTTGAGATACTCAAACTCAATGTACTTAAAGGACAAGGGAAGAAGTGCAGACGCCTGGTAGAGACCTGTGGCACTCAGGTAGTTGATCATGTTTTGCCTATTTGTTTCTTTGTCTACCTGATGTTTTTGTGGAGCTACCACGGTTTCTTTTACAGGGCTTTCTTGAACTAGAGAGAGAGTAGGAACATGCTTGTATATTCTTTTTTGTCTCTTTTCTTCTTTGATTTGGAGGAGCAACCTTGCATCCTCTGCTTCCTTTCTCTCCCTAGACATTTCCATGTCTGCCAATTCATTGAGTTCCTCTAAGGGGAGAGATATAATCGCATCAATGTCATAGTTTCTGGTCTGCAGGTAAGTAATCCTGACTGCCCTTAACTCATCATCTTGAGTGTTTGGTCTGGGGGCAGCCCTGATTGCAGCTTGCATGAAGCCTGAAGACCTAGAGGAACTTTCTCCCCTTAGCTTCCTCTTCCTCTCTCTCTCCTCCTCCTCAATCTCCTCAAGAGTTAAAATCCTTTCCTTTTATCACCCACAGACCTTTGCGACACAGGGTGGAGAGAGCTTTGGTCTTCATTGCTTAGTGTAGCATCCAAACAATGACTAGAGAGAGGCTGTGATACCCCTTCACAAGCAGGTGTTTCACTAAGGAAATGAATTGCTGAAGTAGTTGTTGGTGTGACAGGTCTCTCAAGCTCTATCACTGGGCTTTCAGTCAAGGTTTTCCCTTTGAAGCTAATCTTAGGGTCTGCCTCAACATCCAGTTAACCAATCATATTACCCAATTGCCTTTGTCTCCCTCTTAGGCTGAACTCTTTAGTAATTCTATCTTGAACCCTTTGTGCCAACCTGCCAGCTTGTCTAGATTGACTTGGGTTAACAAGTGGCATGTTGATCAGGTCAAGACCTTCATAGTAGTTTAAGGTTTGAAAGTTGAATACCTCTTGCTGCCCTTGAACTCTTTGAAGAATTAGGGCTCTTCAGTCAGCATCATACCTCCACCAAATGATTTAGTTTGAAGTTCCTTGGGGTGGGGATGACACAGCTCTTGGAATGCTTTCCTCAAAGAGACTCTGAATGAGAGAGTCTAGAGAGTCCACATCAAAGTGAACTTGAGGAAGTTGCTGAGTATGCACAATTGCAAGTGAGGATGGTGAGTCCTTAATGTCCATACTCTCTGAAGAACTCCCAGGTTCTATGGTTGCAATGACTTTCTCCCCCTTTTTGGTAGCATCACCCTCTTGTATAGGTGAGCTAGGAGTTTGGTCAATCACATCCACAGGTTCTTGTGTTCCTGGTTGAGCTCTCATTAAAGTTCTCCCAGCTAGTTTTTCACTGAGATAAGATATCTCAAGTTGCTGATCATTGACCCTGTTTTGCAGGGTAGTCACCTGAGATTCAAAGTGACTAACCTTAGAGACTAGGTAGGTGCATGTTTTTGACAGTTTTTGTACCTTTAGTCTCAAATTCTCCTTATCTTCATCAAAAGAATTACTGGGGGATGAAAGAATTGCACCAAAGTCCTCACTCTCACCACCAGCTTTATGTTCTTGGCTGTTGGATTTCCTCTGCTCACTGACAGCCTCAGTTGAAGTGTCAATGGGCTGAGTTGCCATGGTTGAGGTCCTAATGATGTAATCACTTGCAAAAGTGAGAGCCTCTTCCATATGGATCTCCTAAGCAAGTTCAGGGAGGTCCATCTCAGTATTAGGTGACTTATGTGGGCTAGACATAGGAGACTCCGGAGCACTTATCTCTCTTTGAGTAGGGGAAGAGTAGAGAGACTCATGGTACTCACTAAAACTTAAGTCTTCATCAGTATAGAATTCAAGGTTAGGAATGGGTTGGTTTAAGTCTAAAGGCTGGGGATGGTAGCTGTCCCCTAAAGGTTGTTCACTTGAGTGTTGAGACTCAGAGTGAAGGCTTAAGGCAGTTGGGCTAGTGAGCTCATTAGGCTGAGCATGAGGAACCTCAGCACTGATCCTTGAAGAAATAGGTGTGGTTTGCTCCTCAAGAGAAGTGGGAGCTCTAGTATCCACTTCCTCATCTATGGGTGAGTATATGGGGGCCTGCACAAGCTCAATAGCTTGAGCTGGGGTTCGTTTGGACGTTTTTTGGTAGGTGAGGGTGATTTGAGGCCTTTTTGGTGGTTGAGAGGTAGAAGGTGTGGGTTTAACACTAGCTTATGTTGCTAGGTTGTCACCTTGAGCAATGAGCTCTAACATTTTGGGGACAAAGGCCGTTTCTACCCTAGAGAAGCCTACAGTTGGCTTCTTCATGATTTTAAAGATGTCGGGCTTCATCTGTCCCAATTTAAGAATATTACCTGTTTCCCTTAACTATGAGCCTGATTCACAGTTGAGAATGTATTGAACATATCTAGGAAACATGTAATCTCTAAGGAGTCTAAGTTTGCAAGCAAATTTGTATATACAAACTGAGAGTACCTGAACTTGACCCCTTGATCCATTCCATGCACTATGAAGGAGAGATCCTCAGGAATCTGGTCCACCCTCCATGCTTGTTTGACAAGCTGTGGATGACCACATGTAGCAGGTACTTCCACTAGGATGAGACCTTCCCTTTCCTGAAGGTCTCTACAGAGAAATCTCCCTCACAGCCATCTGCTCAAAGGAATGATTAACAGCTTCCTTTGAAAAGGACAACTCACCTTCTTCATCATCCAGCTGAAGATGAGTGTTGATGATGGCCAGAGTGATGAAAATTGTCCTCCCCTGCACTGTGGCAGACAGTGCCTTCTCCCCATCCATGATGACCTCTTGGTAGCTCTTCCAAAATTCAAGCTAATGATCCTCATAAAGAGTAGGATCAATGGTTAGGGAGGTGAAGTAGTTTGATAAAGCCAGAAAATGGAAAACCTCTGAGAAACTATCATCTTTCTTAGAGTTCAACAGAGCAACCTGGTTGTGTTGCATGTGAAGTTGCATGGAGAAATCAGGGTTGTTTTTGCGGTTTAGATTGGCCATTTTAAAAAGCTTAAGGCTGAAGGAAGGTGAAGAACAAAGGCGGTTTGGGTGAATTTAGGTTAGAGGAATAGTTCAGATGAAGAAGATAGTGAAAGAGGGGGGAACCGTTGGGTATTTATATGAAATAGATTTAAGACAAAGTTAATAAAAGAGGATAAACTTTGAAATCCAGATGTCGGTCCCACCTCTGAAAAAAAAAGTTTACTTTTGCCCAAATAGTAGTTTTCTTGGAAGTCGAGAAATCTTCCGATTCAGAAGTTTTGAAGGAAAGCTTCCGAAGGCAAATTGGCTTCGGAAGATATTCCAAAGGGTTTTGAGAATTTTGATTCGGAAGAGATTTATTAGTCAGAGTTTTTATTCTAAGAAGAATAAAAACTTCCGAAGGCAAATTACTTTCGGAAGAAAATTGTTCTTTGAAAACATATAAGTACTTAAGTTAATTTTTAAGCTTCGGAAGATATTTAAGAAATTTCTTCCGAAGGTAAATCTACTGAAGTAGTAAGTGAATATGGTGAAACCATTTGTGTTCACCAAACAATATGAGGTCCTTCCTAGACTCATTACACTGATGGGGCCAAAGAAATCCATATGTAATAAGTGTAGGGAGTAGTGATGGAGTTTTTTTCCTTTTGCTTGTGAGACACCTTGTGTTGCTTCCCTTTCAGGCATGTCACACAATGGTCATCACTTGTAAACTCTTTCTTTGGCATTCCAGTTACCAAATCCTTATTAATTAATTTATTTATGTTTTTAAAGTTCACATTGCACACTATTTTATGCTAGAGGAAAGACTCATCACTATTTGCTTTATATAGAAAGCAAAAAACTTCTCCTGAAGGGGATGTTTCCTGCAAATCCATCTTGTACATGTTCCTTTTCCTAGGGGCTTTGAGTAGGAGATGCTCTTGAGGAATGACCATCTCGGGCTTGAGAACAATGCACTCATGCTCAGTGAAGAGCATGTTGTGTCTCTGATCACAAAATTGGGATACACTCAGTAGATTGTACCCAAGCTCCTTGACAAAGTTTACCTTTTCAATGCTAAGGTTACCATTTGTGACCCTGCCCCATCCAGTAATGTAACCACCAGCATCTCCTCCAAAAGAAACTAGCCCTCTATCAATTTTCTCAAAGTTTTGAAGCAAAGAGCCATTACCTGTCATGTGCCTGGAACAGTCACTATCAATGATCCATACATTTCTCTTGGTCTTTAGTTGTTCCTGCATAAAAAGAGATGGTTAGTTACATTTGAAAACCCAAGCCTTGTTGGTCTTGGGCTTATGAAAGTGGGTTGAAGACAATACAACAGTAATTTATCCTATGTTCAAGCTTTGAGGATCATCAGCTGTTATTGATGAAGAACTTTCAGTCACATGGTCTTCCATTATCTTCTACGCCATCTTTGGAAGATTAGACTTGACCTTCAACACTTCGGAAGTTTTGAAGACTTCGGAAGTTTTGGAGACTAGACCTTTGGAAGATCTTGCTTTCACTGCAACAGGCTTCAGTACTTCGGAAGTATTCCTTTCTACCAAGACCAACTTTTCTTCCGAAGGCAAGTTTTCACTTGTCCTCTTCTTCACTTTGGAGCTTCCGGAAGAAAAGGACTTTTCTTTCGAAGCTATATTCTCCTTCTTCTTCTTAGAAGTTTTCTTCTTGATCATGTGGATAGTACTTTTAGGATTGTAGAGACAATCCTTAGCAAGATGAGAAATACTACCACACATGATGCAATCAATTGGCTTCCTTCTGAGAGTCTTCTTTTGAGAAGAAGACTGGGCTTCATCACTTTCCACCTCCATTTTCATCTTCACAGATCATGCAACAAGCTTCTTAGGATGAGGCTTGCTTTTGGAACTAGATGGTTCAGGATGTGTAGCAGTGGTACACAGTTGATCAGCCTTCTCGTTTTTACTAGGATAAGTTGGACATGAACTAGAACCTTTGGTACTAGAGTTCATAGTTGAGTCTTCAGCCTTCACCACTTCAAATCCTGTAGAGATAAACACTTGTTTATGCTTGGAGTTGAAAGTGGCCTTAATCTCTTGAGCCTTCTTTGATCTTCTCTTGGCTGCCCTAATCAAGTTCTTTCTCTTAGACTTGGTCATCCTAGATTCTTTTCTCTCCTCAGGAGAATAGTGACCCTTCTTAGATGATCTTCTTCACTCTTCTCTAATTCATCCTTCACTATGTCCTCTTCATCCTCTTCATCAATGGGGTCTATAAGGGGAAGCTCATCTTGACAAGTTCCATACCATGGAGATCTTACAGATAGTAGAGTGTATGGAGGAGCTATCTCAGTAGATCCCAGTCCCTGCTTATTCTGATAACAAACTTTTGCGTGCAAGGATGAGGATATTATGTTCTTGAAGGTCTCTTCTTCAAGAACATATTTTTCTGCCCTGTCTTTGCTGATCACAATCTCAGCCTGGCTTTCAGTTAACTTAGTGATGAGATCTTTGATCTGAGTCCGGTAGTTGGTGTGTTCATGTTTAAGAGTTAAAATGGTTTTCTCTAGATCTTCTATCCTGAGTTTACAATCATTTTCAACTCTTTTAAAATCAGCTTTTAAGATGTTTAAGGACTCAAGGTCAGATCTCATCTCTAAGTTATAGGACCTATATCTGTTAACTTTAGCAATACATTCAGGTGTACAAAGATGTTCCAATACCTTCTCTTCTTCATGATCTACCATCAGTGCTTGGTTTGGAGATGCATCTTCAACCTGAAAGCTCCAGTCAAAGCCTCCTTCTTCAACAGCAACTGCAGCTTGCTGCTTGCGCTTCTCAGTCTGGGGAGCTCCATCAGTGTAGTTTGGTTTGGTTTGTGCTTGGCCACCATTTGTTCTTGGTGCCTTTCATTCTTTAGCAAAGTGTGCCATTTGGTTATAGTTGTAACACTTCACTTTTCTTTTTTTCCAGCCCAGACTTTCCACTGGTTGCATTGTTGGGAACTTTCTCTCTGTCCTCTTGTAGAACTTCTTGGCTCTGTGAGTGAGAAGAGCCATCTGCTGGACTATCTCCATGTACTCCAGATCATCTGGATGGATGTAGTCAAAGTCTTTAAGGGTGAAGAGAAAGTTTCCACTACTTTCATCAGAAGACATAAAGTCTTGTGAAGAGCTTGTCTCTTGGAATGGGCTTCCTTGGATGTAGCTCTCCCTTGGTGTCTCCGGGAAGGTGATGAAAGGACCATTTTTTGTGTTGTCAGTGTAGCAGATAAGATGATGTAATGGTTCTCTGCAATCCCTTTCAACCACCTGAAGGGCTGAACTATGCTGATTATTGGAGTTACCAACGGGATTTTGCATGTTCATCTCCATATGGTACCCACTGAAGATACCATACAACTCAGTGCGAGTGAGGGTCTTAAGGTTCTCAGTCATCATAATGACCACACAATAGTGTGTCCATTGTCTGGGAAAAGAGGACATGAATCTCCTCATAATGTCCCTATTCTCAAGAGTTACTCCAACATCCATTAGAGTATCCACAATCTCAACATACCTGAAGTATTGTTGAGTCATGATTTCACCTGTTTTGAAGGTGAAGTTCTCAAACTGCTACTTCAAGAGCTCCTTCTTGTTCTATTTTGCTTCATTGGACCCATCATACATGAGCTTAAGTGCATCCCATAGTTGCTTAGCAGTTTTACACTTCTTGAAGCCTCTTTAGATAGGGTTTGGTGGAGAGTTTGGAGGGCGGTCATGGCTTTCTGATCTACATCTATCTTCTTCTAGTCTTCTTCAGAGTAGTCAGCCACTTCCTTTGGTATCATGCCACCACCAACAACAGCTGAAGTAGTCCATGGTACATAAGGTTCTGAGACAACAGATCTCCACATCCTGGAGTCTCGAGACTTGATGAAAGCTTCTATTCTTTGGCACCAAGTATCAAAATCATCAGGAGTGATCAGTGGAGACTTTGTCATAGTACCAGTTTTCATATAGGCCTTTGTGATAGCTGCCATTTGATTTGTTAAGTGTTTTGTGAAACTGAAGGGGTTTTAATAAGGTGAGATCTTACAATCAAGAGCCTAAAAAGCTCTGATACCAATTGCAGGACCGGTTAAGGGATGGTCAATACAATCAGTCTCACAATGAGAAGAGTGTTAGAACACTTAATAGATCAAATATGGAATCGGGTTTATATGAAAGATACTAAGAACACAAGTAATAAGACAAAACAAGAACAAGATGAGTATGGTTTTCAAGAATGTTGTATATTACTCTCAAGTTCTATTACAAGTGTTACAAAGCATAAAGATAAATACAAGAACCTAAGATACTTTATACTACATCCTACAGCCGGCCATACTGTGAAGGCTAGCTAGAAGCACTAATCTAGACAACAAAATCAATGAAGTCAAAAGGCAGATTGCCTTTTGACTAGTGACTATGACATGCCATAGCTCACATCCTAATATATTACGAAAATGATAAAGGTACAAAGTAGAAAGTTACAGACCCCAAACGATAATCTACTGTTTACAAAAGCATGGACCTTTTCACCAACTTATATAAGTTGGTGAGTCTTCAGAGTGGCAGTGGAAAGTTGGTTAGCTTTTATGTAAAAGTTGATCAGAGAAAGTATGTCTTCTTTGTCTTCGGAAGAAATCAGTCTTCAGTCTTTTGGCTTCGGAAGATTTTGTCTTTGAAGCTTCAAAAGACTTCATCTTTGGCTTCGGAAGATTTGGTCTTTGTCTTTGAAAGATTTTACACTTAGAATATTTTCTCTAAAATGTGTAGAACTTCCAAAAGCAACTTCTACTCTGCACTTCATGCATGCATGCTAGAAGTTCTTTGGTTGCTTTGGTTGCATCAGCCTTTCAAGTATAAGCTTACAAGAATCTTATAAGGAATAGGCCATCCATTCAAACTGGATGTCAAGCACACATACGACTTCAAAGGTGTGATAACAACACATATAGGGTGCATAATTTTTTGGAAGATCATAATCATTATTTTTGTTAATGCTACATCTATTAAATGCTGCTAGAAAGCTGAGCATATGATCAAGAACAACTTCTATATAGTTTGTCTAAGTTAAATATTGGTCCTTTAAAGGCATTTAACATAATAAGAACACATTATGGTTCTTTTGAAGATGTTGGGATCACATCAGCTGAGTGTAAGAATTTTAAGAGGGATATAAATTTGTTTATCGAGAAGTATGATGTTGAGATGGTTGTTCATCGTTTAATGCAAAAGAAGGAATACTTGTGAGATTTGTCATGCGAGTATTTTTCTAATGATAGATCTAGTCTCAATAGGTCTAGATTCTTTGTATAGGCTTAGAACTTTAATCATGATTTTGTAATAAACTCTTATACATACTTCTTTTCTTGTATGTAATGAATGTATAGGTTAACCCAATATGCGTTGATTTATATGTGTGATTGCAGGAATAACATTATACTTAGTCAAATTTTTTAAAATTGACTAAGTGTAAGAACTATCTATAGAAGAACACTTTGTACTTCCGTAGATGTTCTGCTGGACGAAGGAATTATGCATCCGAGGATCTTCTACAGAAGAACAACTTCCTGCGGATGAGGTCCCAAGTGATAGACTCATACGGAAGACAAAAATCCTACGGATGGCTAAACTCCTACTGAAGAACAAAAGTCCTACGAAAGACACAAGTCCTACTTTAGATCAAAACACTTGCATGTACCTCTCACCAAGTACATCAAGTCAACAAGTCAAACACTAAAGTGATGTCATAAAAGTCAACATCTACGGACGACTTTACTTTAGTCAGAGAACGTCATATCAAGACATTCTCTGAGTAACTTTCTTACCACGATTAGAAAGTTACTGTTACCCTAATAGTAAATCCCTAAGCTTATAAAAACAAGGCATAGGTGCACACTTTTCGGTATCCTTGAAAATCCTTTGATCCTTTGAAATCAATCATAACAAACCCTAGCAGCAACCACAAAAATATACACTAAATCATCATTAGAACCCTAGCAATCAACAACATCAATCATTATCTGTTCATTTGTAATCATTAATCAATGATAATGGAAAACTTTTGAATCAAACGTGCTTGTTCAATCATTATGTTCATTATTTTACATTTATCAAAATTGTTCTTTGTTGAATCATATTACAATTGTTAATTCATCACCAATCAATTAAACAACGAGTAGTGATAATTCACGATCACTATTGGTGCAATCTAATATGATAATTCATGTATCGATCCATGGATTCACCAGTGGTATCAGAGACAAGTGCTCATTGATCTAGATCAATTGATCTATTATTATTAGATTTGTTTAATCGATTGTTTAAATCATTAGATCTATCAGATTTTTTATTAGATCTGTTGATTTTGAGTAAAATTGCTTTGTGTGTTCATAACGACTTGAGAGTTCATAACTCAGATTCAAGAGTGTTATTGAATGAATTAATCAATATTCAAGTTAAATAAGCTAATTTATAGCTAACAAAGAAATTCTACTCAACTATTTGGTGTAATCAATTTAAAATCATCAAACCCTAATTTATCCTTCGACGAGTGCTGTTCAATTGCTCGATTAACATTAATCTACATCAAACTTGTTCTGATTTGTAGATTTGTGTTATTGATCGATAATCAACAATTGTTCAAACAAATTTGAACAAAACTTATCATCGAACATCCTCAATTCCATATCAGTTGAGAATTCATTAAGAGGATTGACTAATTTTGACTGTAACGACTTAATTAACCGATAATTAAGAGTTTGTCATTAATTAGATCATTTACAAAGGAATTTATGTTTTAGTTAACAATTATTACATTAACTAAGATGAGTAATTCACTTGATGGATCATCATACCAACCTCCAAAGTTGGAAAACAAAGTTAATTTCAAATCATGGAAAATCAGGTTTAGGAATCATGTGAACTACACTGATTCTGATTTATGGGTGTCCATTACTGAAGGTCCTTATATTCCAGCAACACTTGGACCAGATTACAAGGACAACAATCAACCCATAAGCCTGAAGGATATGTCACCTGAAGATGCAAAGAAGGTCAAAGTTGATATTAGAGCATATAGTATGCTTAGTATGGCTTTACCTGAAGATCTATTAATCAGGTGTGAAAATTACAAAACAGCAAACTCCTTGTGAAAGATTCTTCACACTCTCTATGAAGGGAGTGATGAGATTAGAAGCATTAGGAAGGATTCACTTCGCTCACAATATGAAACTTTCTATCATATTGAGGGTGAATCTGTTCCTCAACAACTTCACAGATTCATGCAATTGGTAACTGAGATGAACATCTTGGAGTTGAAATACACCAATAAGGAGTTAAACAAGAAGATGCTCCATACTTTACCTGAAAGTTGGACTCAAACAGTATCCATGTTCAAAAATACCCTTGATCTTAAAACCATCGGGTTAGATACATTGGTAGCTAAGGTGGAAGCACTTGAACTGGATGAGAAATCAAGAAACAAGAGTGTAAAAGCACACATTGCTCCATACCAGTTGAAGTAAACTAAAAGTGTTGGAAGTGCTTTTATTTCCAATCATGATGATGGAAGCTCTTGTGCTTTGAGTCATGATGAAGAAGTTGGATCTTATGCTTCAAGACCATCCAGATCAAACTCTTAAAGCAATTCATCAAGGAAAGAGAGATGAAGACATGATGAGGGAAAAAGTTCATCTGCTTCATCAACAAAGTCTTCCTCATCCAACAAAAACAACAATCAAACAGAACCAATTACTATGGTTCTTGACTCAGAAGAACAGAAGGCAGCTTTTGCAGCATTCAGTTTAAGCATTCAAGCTTATCTGGGTAGCACTTTGACACCTACACACATTTGCTGTGACAACCCGAGACTTTTCAGGTTAATCTTACTCCTTAACCTAACCTCTCTCCGTTATGTAATGACTAACTAAAATATGATTAACTTAACATTATTAACTTGTAATTAATAACCAAAAGTCAATTGATTTAAATTGCAATTTAAGGTAACTTGAGGGGTTGTTGTGACAAGTTGCAAAGTATTACTTCCATAAAGTAACCAAACCCCCTCCCCCCAACACCGATCTTCATCCTTCCCGTAACCCTAACCATTTCCGTCACCTCTTCCACATCTTGCACACCTTCGATCACCGCCTGCATTCATCTTCCCGCGAGACGTTTACTCCGGCAACTTTCTGTTCATGGCAGCTTTCCTTTTCTCTCGACAAACCCCATCTCGGTAGCCCCTCCCGCGTCGTCTTGTAACCGTTGGTCTCCGACAAAGCACCGCTGGTAACCGCAGCCCCTCGACGACAACCCTATACGGTATGTTTCTCCGTTTCTCGTTACGTTACGGTTCCGGCTAAGGGCTCATTCTTTACTCGTCGGTTACGTTACGGTTCACGTCGGTTGAATTTGTGTGTGCTTCGATGTATGTATATGTATGTGTTTATGCATGTGTATTTAGGTAAGGTGAGGTGTGTGTATGCATTTGCATAAAGGTGGGTAAGTATGCGATATGTGGGTATCCATGGGGTACGATCGGGTGTAGTATGCATGTGTTTTTATTTTTCTTTTGCCATGATTGTTTTAGTGTGTACATTGGGTGTATACCAAAATACTTATGCATGTTTGTTGAATGTGATAAGTGTGTGTTTGGTGTGTGGCAGTGTGTGTAATGCGTGTGTGTTCTTCATGATTAGTAGATGCATATTATATGGTTGTGTGTGTTTCTTAGAAGCATATGGTATGTATGAGTATGTATGTGCTTTGCATTTTCCCATTAAAATATATGTGATGGATGTATGTATATGAATGTGCCGTGTATATATATGTATATATAAAGTTATGTATTACTAATGTGTATGAGTTCACATGTAAATATATATATATTACCATGTGTGAGTTACGTATGTATAAATATGCGTCAGAGCGTGTAGTTTGAATACATATCATGGGTAATAGTTTCATATAATATTATTAGTGTGGATTTATTATACATATAATTTAAACGTTTTAATAATGCCTTTATACATTATAACTTAATTTCATGCATTAAAGATGATTTGATCTATACTTGTGCTTGTAAGGGATGGGAAATATCATTTGCCGACACCATAACCGACCCAATAAACGCGAAACTATATATTCTTTATATTTATAGTTTTTAATTAAAATTAATATCATATATTGATTGAAATCCAGGTTGTTCAGGAAACTAATTATTTGTTCTCTGCATTATTTTGTTGATGTGCATTAAAGGTGAGTTCTCAGCCCCACTTTCATATTATACTCTCTTTGGGGGAGAGAAACATGTTGTTTTTCATAAACTATACGTTACTTAGATTGGTAATACTGCATATATTGGTTTACTATTGTGATACCACTACGCCTCTTCGAACCGTTAATATGGAATTAGCGAGGTGATTGTTAGTAGATCTACTGGGTTTGACAAACCCCACCCGGGCTAGTCGCGCTAGCTTGACTGGAGGTCAAACGGGTGAATGGTTAGCCTGTTTTACAGTGTTGTGGTCTGGTATCCATAGCCGGGGCATTCATTACATTATTACTGTCAGCTCGGTCGTGAAATTCATACACATAGTGACTTGTTGTAGGTTAGCTACCTACTATTATGCTTTGATTACTTAGTCTGGATTTCATTACTATTACTTACTGTTTTCTGATAAACCTGTGAACTCACCAAACTTGTGTTGACATTTTAGCATGTTTCTTTCAGGTTCTTAAGCAGCGCACGAATAGGAACATCTCACACTGCATTCATCATCATAGAGTCTAATGAACAATTTACATTTTTCTACAAAATATATCTATTGGGTTTGCGCATGTTTGCGCTGTTTGAAATTACGTATTATTTCGCTTCCGCATTTATTTTCATGTTTCGTACTTAATTCTGATTTTAAGAAACTTTATTCAATTTAGAAATTATATTTTGTAATTGTTGCGTCGTTTGGTGTAACTAATGGCTAAGATTCTGGTATGTCACGCGCCTAACGGTATTACCCCGTTTGTGGAAATTAAGGGTGTGACAGTTGGTATCAGAGCCAATGGTTATAGCGAACTAAATTAAATATGCATTTCATTTGCATTGCATTTAGACTATAGCCTGATGCCTTAGTTACACGCATATTGACACGTTTAGCTTCATTAGTTTGCCTTGTCTAATTGTTATACTTGCTTGGGATTTTCCTGTTGTGATATACTCCTGTGAGCGTTTGGCTACAGGAATGGCATAATCATCTCTTCATTCGATGTTTACGAGCAAAAGGCTAGTTCGTCCTGATTTCTCGTTGTTACCTCATGTTTCTTCGTACAAGTGACTTCGACTTACTGTGAGTCACGAGAAGGTTATTTACGAATTACCTGTACCTTACCTTTTACATTATACCCCTCGAAATTGGATACAATACCATTGGTGCCTAACTTGGATGGTTCATTAGGAGCATGTTCTGCCTCTTGTTGAACGCATTTCGCATACGAGAACTGCGTCTGCTAATTCTTCCTTACCTACCCTACCACATCTCTGCCTTATGGAACAAATAATAGCTGTACTGGTGGTTACCATACACATTACGAGACAACTTATCAAAGTTTACTTACGATAACGCTATTTACCCATTTGACCTGGGCACATCAATGACCTATGGTTTAATAACTATATCTTAAATACCTCTATCATTAATAACACTCTGTACTTGACAATGTATGTTAGCTCGGATAAGAGGAACCAAGGGTGATCATGCAAAGCAAATTACCATCACGGGTGCACACGTAATTGTAATTTGTCGTGCATGAGAAGTCTTGCGAATCCTGTCGGATGATAACAGTTATAGTTAGTACAAATTTTTAATTCTATACTTTGGGGACACGAGAGTCTCAATCCGTATAAAACTTCACTAAGGATATGGAAGCAATCCTTCATCTCCACCCGTATGAAAGTTTTTCTCCATCTGGATCCATCGACTTCCATTGATTTCCTCGTCTATTCATTTCTATTATCTATCTTATCCATGGGACTTTTGTTCTTTTTCACACCTAGATGGGAAGGGTGCTTTCCATCCAACTGATGTTTTGAATTTTAGTATTTGGTTTGATTCATTGTAAACGTATTTACAATTTATTTGATCAGAAATTATTATTTGAACTTATTAGTTGTGCGTGTGCTAAATTCTTTTAAATTACTTGTACTTAAATGAAGTAAATATGTTGCATATTGCTTATTTTTGTATGTTGTGGTTGTTAAGAATGTCTGGAATTGGCCGAGGATGTGGACGTGGTCATGGCACCATCAACATGACCCCAGCTGAACTGGCAGCCCTAATCAATCAGCATGTGGCTGATGCTCTTGCAAATCCTAATCTCAATCCGCAGGCCGCTCCAATCGGTAAGCAATACCAAACTTACTCCTAACGTTAACCTTTTGTCATCCTGGTTAAGTCGAAATACTTATTCTAAAATTCCAAAGACCTGATCTAAACTTATTGCAGGACAAAGAGCATGCACCTTCAAGTCCTTCATGGACTGCAAGCCAAACCCATTCAAGGGAACTGAAGGAGCAGTGGGACTACTCTGTTGGTTTGAGAAATTGGAGTCAGTGTTCGAGATTTGCAACTGCCCTGCTGAGAGTAGAGTGAAGTATGCTGCCGGCACGATGGACGGTGCCGCACTGAGCTGGTGGAACACGTAAGTCCAAATGTTGGGCGTTGAGACTACAAATGCTACAACATGGGCAGATTTCAAAAACTTATTGAAGGAGGAATATTGTTCCAGGGATGAAGTACAAAAACTAGAAACTGAATTTTGGAACCTAAGGATGGTTGGTTCTGAAATTGAAGCTTACACAATTCGGTCTCACGAGTTGGCTACTCTATGCCCTACCATGATCAATCCGGCTTACAAACGAGTTGAGAGATACATCGATGGACTGGTACCGGAGATACAAAGCATGGTCACCACTGCTAGACCAACTACTATTCAGGAGGCTGTCCAATTGGCCTACAAGCTAACTGACCAAGCCGTCACGCAGGGCAAACTGCCCCCGCGTGGTGCTACAAGCAGTTTTAATGACAACAAGAGGAAATGGGAACCTTCTACCAATGGAAAACAATCTTCATCTTCCACTCCACAGCAACAACACAGCAAGAGATTCAACCAACCCCAACCTATTCAAGATTCAGGTAGTTTTGGCGGCTACCATGGTAACCTCCCAAAATGCAACAAATGCAAGTTTCATCACAACGGGCAGTGCACGAAGAACACTTGTGAGAGATGTGGAAGGTTTGGACATGTTGCCAAGAATTGCAGGGTGAACCTTTCAGTAAAAACACCTCAACAACAACCACAACAGAACTACAAACAGCCTAGGTGTTATGAATGTGGACAATCTGGTCATTATAGGAGGGAATGTCCGAAACTAAAAAGGAATGGTAACAATGGTGCTGATAACCGCCCTGGCAACGACAACGGAAACGACAGGGGCAACGGTAATGGTGGAGCCAAGGGGAGAGCTTTTATCATTGGATCAGGTGTGGCTCGTAATGATCCTTCTACTGTAACTGGTAAATTTCCTGTCAATGGTTGCTTTGCCTCTGTGCTATTTGATTCTGGTGCTGATAGGAGTTTCATTTCGCATAACTTCAGTCGATTACTAGATGATAATTCTGTAGTCCTAGATATGAATTATACAGTAGAAATAGCAAACGGTAAGATCATCGAGTCTTCTCGCATATACAAGGGTTGTAAGATTAGTCTATCTGGGCATGATTTTGATATTGACCTTCTATCAATTACACTCGGTAGCTTTGATGTCGTTGTTGGCATGGATTGGTTGTCTAAGAACCAAGCCGAAATCATTTGTCGTGAGAAACTCGTTCGACTACCTTTTCCTGATGGAAAGATACTCACTGTGGAGGGCGACAAGAGTGGTGCAGTGGTTGGCATTATCTCATATATGAAAGCACAGAAGTGGTTGAGGAAAGGGCATTCGACGATTTTAGCCCTAGTTACTGAAAAGATTACAGAGGAGAAACGACTAGAAGACATTCCGATTGTTAGAGATTTTCCTGAGGTATTTCCCGAGGACCTACCTGGCCTTCCTCCACACAGGCAGGTAGAATTCCAGATTGAGTTAGCACCTGGAGCAGCTCCGATCGCTCGGGCGCCGTACCGTTTAGCACCGAACGAACTACAAGAGTTATCCAAGCAATTGCAGGAATTGCTGGACAAGGGATTTATACGTCCCAGCTCTTCACCCTGGGGAGCTCCAGTGATTTTCGTGAAGAAGAAAGATGGAACCTTCAGAATGTGTATTGACTACCGAGAGCTGAACAAGGTGACAATCAAGAATAGATATCCACTTCCGCGCATTGATGACCTGTTTGACCAGTTGCAAGGATCAAGCTACTATTCCAAGATTGATCTGAGATCAGGTTATCATCAGCTACGAGTTCGAGAGGAAGACATCTCGACGACGGCATTCAGAACTCGTTATGGGCACTATGAGTTTGCAGTAATGCCTTTTGGATTGACCAATGCCCCAGCAGTTTTCATGGACCTCATGAACCGTGTTTGCAAACCTTATTTAGATAAGTTTGTCATTGTCTTTATTGATGACATACTAATCTATTCTCAGAATAAGGAAGATCATGAACAACATCTGAGGATCATCCTGGAATTGTTGAAGAATGAACAATCGTATGCAAAGTTCTCAAAATGTGACTTCTGGATGCGAGAAGTGCAGTTTCTTGGTCATGTGGTGAACGAAAAGGGTATACATGTAGATCCTTCAAAGATTGAAGCAATCAAGGATTGGCCGGCACCGAAAACGCCTACTGAGGTGCGACAATTCCTTGGTTTGGCAGGTTATTACCGACGATTTATCGAGGGATTCTCAAAGTTAGCACAACCTCTAACTGCCCTGACCCACAAGGGAACCATTTACAAATGGGGCAGCCAAGAGGAATCAACATTTCAGACACTTAAGGACAAACTCTGCAGTGCGCCGATCCTAGCTTTGCCAGAAGGAATGGAGGACTTTGTTGTTTATTGTGATGCATCCATCCAGGGTTTGGGATGTGTACTGATGCAACGCAACAATGTCATTGCTTATGCGTCTAGACAACTCAAAGTACACGAGAAGAATTACACAACACATGATCTGGAACTGGGAGCTGTAGTGTTTGCCTTGAAAATCTGGAGGCACTACTTATATGGAACCAGGTGCACGATCTACACAGACCATAAGAGCTCCAACACATATATGACCAAAAAGAATTGAATATGCGGCAAAGACGATGGTTAGAACTGCTCAACGACTATGACTGTGCCATCAAATATCATCTGGGTAAGGCTAATGTGGTAGCCGACGCCCTCAGCCGAAAGGAAACCCCTAAACCTCGTCGTGTACGCGCATTGCAAATGACCATTCACTCCGATCTGCCAGAGCAAATCAAGGTTGCCCAATCTAAAGCCTTAAAAATTGAGAATCTAAAGGCGGAATCCATGCGAGGCATGGAGAAACAGCTAGAGACCAAGACTGATGAAATCCGTTATTTCATGGGGCGGATCTGGGTACCACAATATGGGAATTTACGAGAGCTAGTAATGGATGAAGCTCATAAGTCACGCTACTCAATCCATCCAGGCTTAGATAAGATGTACCATGATTTGAAGGAATGTTATTGGTGGTCGAACATGAAAGCTGAGATTGCCACCTATGTAAGCAAATGTTTAACTTGCTCCAAAGTTAAGGTGGAATATCAGAGACCATCCGGTTTACTTCAGCAACCCGAACTTCCAGTGTGGAAATGGGAGCAGATCTCGATGGACTTTGTCACAAAGTTACCCAGGACTCCCAGCGGATGCGATACCATTTGGGTTATAGTAGATCGCTTAACAAAATCCGCTCACTTTCTAGCAATCCGAGAGACTGATCGACTAGATAAGTTGACACGGATTTACCTAAGAGAAATAGTCTCCCGGCATAGTGTACCGGTATCTATCATATCTGATCGTGACGCTCGGTTCACTTCTCATTTCTGGCAATCTTTACAACGATCATTGGGAACGCGGTTGGACATGAGCACTGCGTATCATCCGCAAACCGATGGTCAGAGTGAGCGTACAATCCAGACACTAGAAGATATGTTACGTGCTTGTGTGATTGATTCTGGCAGCAACTGGGAAACTCATTTACCGTTGGTTGAGTTCTCCTACAATAACAGTTATCACACATCAATAAAAGCCGCACCCTTTGAGGCATTATATGGGCGTAAGTGTCGATCACCTATTTGTTGGGCAGAAGTTGGAGAAAGCCAACTTACAGGTCCTGAGCTTGTGCACGAGACGACTGAGAAGATTGTGCAAATACGTAACCGTATGGCAGCAGCACGTGACCGACAGAAGAGTTACACTAATAAACGTCGTAAGCCGTTGGAGTTTCAGTTTGGTGATAAAGTACTCTTAAAAGTCTCACCCTGGAAAGGGGTGATACACTTTGGAAAGCGTGGTAAACTAAACCCTAGGTACGTTGGACCGTTTGAGATTGTCAAACGGGTTGGTCCAATAGCCTATCTACTGAATTTACCGGAAGAGCTCAGTGGAATACACAACGTATTCCACGTGTCTAATCTGAGGAAGTGTTTATCTGATGACTCACTTGTCGTGCCATTAGAGGAACTGGAGATTGATGAACAGCTTCGTTTCATTGAAGAACCAGTTGAGATTATGGATCGAGAAGTCAAAACCCTAAAGCGTAGCAAGATTCCTATTGTGCGCGTTAGGTGGAATTCAAAACGTGGACCAGAATTTACCTGGGAACGCGAGGATCAAATGAAGAAGAAATACCCGCAACTATTCAAAGATCAGGCATCAACCTCCCAAGGTATCCATTTTTAAGATATATTTCTTTAAATTTCGAGACGAAATTTCCTTCAACAAGGGGATGATGTCACAATTCTCGTGAAACCTTACATTACTTTGTTCTTATATCTCTTCGTTTTGGGTACGTTTCAGAAATTCTAGAAGCCCTATCTTAAGCGAGCTTCTGAACACCCTTCTATCGTTGCTGTTAAATTTGGCGTTTTGTGTTAACCTGATGTTTCAATTTTCGGGACGAAAATTTCTTCAACAAGGGGATGATGTGACAACCCGAGACTTTTCAGGTTAATCTTACTCCTTAACCTAACCTCTCTCCGTTATGTAATGACTAACTAAAATATGATTAACTTAACATTATTAACTTGTAATTAATAACCAAAAGTCAATTGATTTAAATTGCAATTTAAGGTAACTTGAGGGGTTGTTGTGACAAGTTGCAAAGTATTACTTCCATAAAGTAACCAAACCCCCTCCCCCCAACACCAATCTTCATCCTTCCCGTAACCCTAACCATTGCCGTCACCTCTTCCACATCTTGCACACCTTCGATCACCGCCTGCATTCATCTTCCCGCGAGACGTTTACTCCGGCAACTTTCTGTTCATGGCAGCTTTCCTTTTCTCTCGACAAACCCCATCTCGGTAGCCCCTCCCGCGTCGTCTTGTAACCGTTGGTCTCCGACAAAGCACCGCTGGTAACCGCAGCCCCTCGACGACAACCCTATACGGTATGTTTCTCCGTTTCTCGTTACGTTACGGTTCCGGCTAAGGGCTCATTCTTTACTCGTCGGTTACGTTACGGTTCACGTCGGTTGGATTTGTGTGTGCTTCGATGTATGTATATGTATGTGTTTATGCATGTGTATTTAGGTAAGGTGAGGTGTGTGTATGCATTTGCATAAAGGTGGGTAAGTATGCGATATGTGGGTATCCATGGGGTACGATCGGGTGTAGTATGCATGTGTTTTTATTTTTCTTTTGCCATGATTGTTTTAGTGTGTACATTGGGTGTATACCAAAATACTTATGCATGTTTGTTGAATGTGATAAGTGTGTGTTTGGTGTGTGGCAGTGTGTGTAATGCGTGTGTGTTCTTCATGATTAGTAGATGCATATTATATGGTTGTGTGTGTTTCTTAGAAGCATATGGTATGTATGAGTATGTATGTGCTTTGCATTTTCCCATTAAAATATATGTGATGGATGTATGTATATGAATGTGCCGTGTATATATATGTATATATAAAGTTATGTATTACTAATGTGTATGAGTTCACATGTAAATATATATATATTACCATGTGTGAGTTACGTATGTAAAAAATATGCGTCAGAGCGTGTAGTTTGAATACATATCATGGGTAATAGTTTCATATAATATTATTAGTGTGGATTTATTATACATATAATTTAAACGTTTTAATAATGCCTTTATACATTATAACTTAATTTCATGCATTAAAGATGATTTGATCTATACTTGTGCTTGTAAGGGATGGGAAATATCATTTGCCGACACCGTAACCGACCCAATAAACGCGAAACTATATATTCTTTATATTTATAGTTTATAATTAAAATTAATATTATATATTGATTGAAATTCAGGTTGTTCAGGAAACTAATTACTTGTTCTCTGCATTATTTTGTTGCTGTGCATTAAAAGTGAGTTCTCAGCCCCACTTTCATATTATACTCTCTTTGGGGGAGAGAAACATGCTGTTTTTCAAAAACTATACGTTACTTAGATTGGTAATACTGCATATATTGGTTTACTATTGTGATACCACTACGCCTCTTCGGACCGTTAATATGGAATTAGCGAGGTGATTGTTAGTAGATCTACTGGGTTTGACAAACCCCACCCGGGCTAGTCGCGCTAGCTTGACTGGAGGTCAAACGGGTGAATGGTTAGCCTGTTTTACAGTGTTGTGGTCTGGTATCCACAGCCGGGGCATTCATTACATTATTACTGTCAGCTCGGTCGCGAAATTCATACACATAGTGACTTGTTGTAGGTTAGCTACCTACTATTATGCTTTGATTACTTAGTCTGGATTTCATTACTATTACTTACTGTTTTCTGATAAACCTGTGAACTCACCAACCTTGTGTTGACACTTTAGCATGTTTCTTTCAGGTTCTTAAGCTGCGCACGAATAGGAACATCTCACACTGCATTCATCATCATAGAGTCTAATGAACAATTTACATTTTTCTACAAAATATATCTATTGGGTTTGCGCATGTTTGCGCTGTTTGAAATTACGTATTATTTCGCTTCCGCATTTATTTTCATGTTTCGTACTTAATTCTGATTTTAAGAAACTTTATTCAATTTAGAAATTATATTTTGTAATTGTTGCGTCGTTTGGTGTAACTAATGGCTAAGATTCTGGTATGTCACGCGCCTAACGGTATTACCCCGTTTGTGGAAATTGAGGGTGTGACATTTGCCAACAAGATCTTGAGGAACTACATCTAGCTGAAATTGAATAGATGGATCTACAATGGAAAATGGCCATGATTTCTTACAGAGCAAAAATGTATCTGAGGGAGAAAAAAGGATTGGAAGTTGCAGGTAGAACAACAAAAATTGGTGTTAATAAGTCTAAGGTGAGATGCTACAAATGCAATTTGTATGGGCATTACTCAAGGGAATGTAATCAGCAACCAACAACTTATATGAGACAAACTCAACAACATCAGTCTCAACAACAGTCAGCAAGTCAAAGAACTTTCAAACTGCCTCAACTTACAAACTCATCCCCACCAGCCACAAGTTCATTAGTAGGACCTAGCAAAACCAAGGAAACTAGGTTGATCATTCTACAAGATGGAACATATGATTGGAGCATGTATGAGAAGGAGGTGTTGGAAGAAAATCAAGCTTTGATGGCCAACATGGAGAACAAAGTCCCACCTATGGCTAGAGAGGTAAGGGACAAATTGTGTTCATCAATATGTGTTGAAGAGGTAGAGAGATATAGAGTCCATGCTCAACAACTGGCTAACAAAGTAAAAGAAACAATGGTTTTGAATTAATCTCATGTAAGAGAGCATAAATTATATCATATCACAATCATCTCTTTATAAAAGGATTTAGATAAACTTGTTTCTGAAAATTACAATCTAAAAGCCCAAGTTGAGCATCTGACCATCTTTTTAACAAAATTCATGTCTGATCATGCATCGACTGAAGTTGAAGTTTCAGTTATCATCTCAGCAATATAAGAAACTGTTAAATTCTCATATTGAATCAAAGAACAGGTATGGTTTGGGATTTAATGTTGTTGCACCCCCATTGAATGATAACTATACACCTTTAACTGAGTCTATGACTAACAGTTTATCAAACCATTTTGTGCCAAGCACCAAAATTGAACCAAAACCTGAAATTAATCAATTGGTAAATGGTAGTGATACGGAGGTGAGTGAAACTGAGTCTTCTGAATCAGAAGTTATAAAACAAAATGACTCAGAACTTGAATTTGATGAGTGTGATGATTTGGATGATTCTGCTAAACATGATGAGCAAAATGCTAAGGGAAAGAATGTTTTATTTGAACCCATCATGCCCAAAGTTCTTGAAGAGATCAAGCTACCTTATCCTCCAAAGCAAAGAAACATACTGAAGACAATTTACAAGAGGATAGCTCGGCTAAATGAAGGTCTTTGTGAGCTTAACAAACAGCAAAAATCATCATCAACAACAGCTGAAGTTGGATCAAATGTCAAATCTACAGAAGTAGTAAAAATCACTTCTGCAGAAAAGGCAAAGAAAACACCATAGAACTTCTACGGAAGAATAAACATGTTGATTTATCAACATCCATAGAAGATCTTTGGAAGCAAAAATCAGCTGAATCAAACATCAAGAAGAAAGCAAAACAACGGAAAGCTGTGAATCCTAAGCAACAAAAATCATCTGTTGCTAAACAAGAACCCTTTGACATCATGTTTGGGAAGAACAAGAATTCATCAGCTACCAAGTTTGAAAAGGAGTTGGCAGAAAAGAAGATAAAGAAGAAGAAAGTGATTGAGCATGAAAATGAAGAAGATCAGAAATATTGCAAGTGGTGTGATATGCATAATCACAACACTGATGAATGCTACTTCAGCAGTTATTGCTCTAAATGCAATATGAACAATCACATGACTCTTGATTGTTACTTCAACAAACATTGTGCTATTTGTAACAAAAATAACCATTCTACTCAAGAATGTTATTTCAACAAAAAGAACAAAACAAAGAGCACAAAGAAACAACAATCTGAGAAGGTTGAATCAGACTCACAATCAAGTGATAGTCAAAAAGATTCAAAGTCCAAGAAGCAGCAGCAAAAGCAAAAGATGTCAAAAACAAAAAAGCAACCATCTGCAGATAATAAACCAATGAAGAAGAAGGAAAAACAACATCCTCAACTCAAAACACCTCACAAGAAGGTAGAGTTGAAAGATAAGACAGACAATGCTAATGAAACCTTCTTTGATCATTTTGAAAAGGGTACTCATATACCACTTTATTTGATAACACTTACTTTTACATTCTTAAGACAGGCTTTAACATCCTAGAAGATTGGATCCTTCTTAAAGCATCAAAAAAAGAAAACACGTATGTTTTGGATATGAACAACACCTTTATCACAAGCAATGAAACCTGTCTGATTTCTAAGTCTTCAGAAGATGAATCTCAACTGTGGCATAGAAGGCTGGTTCATTCAAACATGAAGAACATGAACAAGCTGGTGAAAAATGACTTAGTCATTGGAATACCAAAGAAAGAATTTTATTGTTCTAATCATTGTTCATCATGTTATAAAGGAAAACAACATAGGGTGTCTCATAAATCCAAAACAATCAACACAAACACAACACCACTCAAAATGCTTCACATGGATATTTTTGGTCCAACCAATGTGATGAGCATTGGTAAGAGGCAATATTGTTTGGTGATTGTTGATGATTTCACTAGATTCACATGGGTCTTTTTTCTTAAAACAGAAAAGTGAAACATCAGAAATATTAATGGAGTTTATCACTAAGATTGAAAATCAACTTGATTTAAAAGTCAAAATCTTAAGAAGTGATGATGGATCTGAATTTGTTAATCATGTTTTAGATTCCTTTTGCAGGAACAAAGGCATAGCAAGACAATTCAGTGCACTAAGAACTCCACAACAAAATGGAGTTGTTGAAAGAAGAAACAAAACTCCCATTGAAGCAGCAAGAACAATGCTAGCTGATTCACATTTGCCAATCACCTTTTGGGCTGAAGTAGTGAACACAACATGCAATGTTCAAAACAGGACATTAATTGTCAAAGAACACAACAAAACGCCATATGAACTCTTATTCAAAAGAAAACCTTTTATAGGATATCTTAGAGCTTTTGGGTGTCATGTGTCTATATTAAACACAAAAGATCAATTAGAAAAGTTTTCTGAAAAAGCTTATGATGGTTTCTTTGTTGGTTACTCATCAACATCTAAATCATATAGAGTTTACATTCCATATCAAAACATTATGGAGGAAACACCTAATGTATCATTTGATGAATCCTTATTTCCAAAATCTGTAAAAGGATCATCTTGGTTGTTTGATATAGATGTTTTCACAAATTCTTTTAACTCCGGTTATTTGAATGTTGCAGGTTCTACGGATACATGTTATCCTTATGTACCTCCAAGTATGAATGAAGTACCATTAACTGCTGATTATCTAAGAGTATCAAAGTCACACTTTTCAAGTGCTGATCCTGGTCCTTCATCTCCTACCAGCCATGACAACAATTATGGAAATGGTATTTCAACTTCCAAAGATGTAAACAAAGTATCAGCAGCAGTCAACTCTGCATCCGCAGAAGTTTCTAAGGCATCCAGAGAAGTAAACACTGCATCAGCAGATGTTCCATCTACATCAGTAGATATTCCATCTTTCGGAGATACTCCATTACTTTCAAAGGAATACAACACATTAGCAGGTCAATAAACAACATCTGTAGATGTTCATATACCTCCTACGGAAGTTATTCATACATCTGCTCACACAAAAAAATGAAGATGGTTTTCACTCAGCTTCAAAAGTTCAACATGATGAAGAACTTGACTACTTTGTTGACTCTTCATCTCAGCTGGATCCATCTCCATCAACAAATATGACCAACATGGAATCATCCATTCAAGTTGCATCCATTTCAACATCAAGAATTCATAAGAATCATCCAATAGACAACATCATTGGTGATCTTAATGAAAGAACCATAAGAAGCCAAGGGGGAGCTGCCAACATTTGTCTTTTCGCTTGTTTTTTTTCACAAGTGGTTCCTCCCAACATTACTGCAGCATTAAAAGACAACAGGTGGATTGAAGCTATACAGGAAGAGCTTCAAAAATTCATAAAAAAAAAAGTTTAGAATCTTATTGATCTTCCTGAACGCTAATATCCAATTGGCACAAGGTGGATTTTCAAGAACAAACTAGATGATAGAGGTATTATAGTAAGAAACAAAGCAAGGCTGATAGCACAAGGTTATACACAAGAAAAGGGATAGACTATGATGAAGTTTTTGCACCAGTTGCAAGAATTGAAGCCATAAGAGTATTCCTAGCCTATGCTTCACATAAGAAGTTTACAGTTTACCAAATGGATGTAAAATGTGCCTTCTTATATGGTAAAGTTGATAAAGAAGTCTATGTTGCTCAACCTCCAGGCTTTGAGGATCCTGATTACCCACACAGGGTATACAAGCTCGACAAAGTTTTGTATGGTCTTCATCAGCCACCAAGAAAGTGGTATGAAACATTATCAACCTTCTTGCTCAAGCATGGATACAAATAAGGAACAACTGATCAGACTCTCTTCCTCAAGCATGATCATCAAGATCTCTTGGTTTTCCAAATCTATATAGATGACATCATTTTTGGATCAACAAACAAGAGACTGTGTGAAAACTTTGAAAGTTTGATGAAATATGAATTTCAAAAGAGTTCAATGGGAGAATTAACTTTCTTCCTTGGTTTACAAGTTCATCAGAAACCATATGGCATATTCATCAATTAGGAGAAGTATGTTCATCAAATCTTGAAGAAGTACAATCTTGTTGACACTTCTTCATGCAAAACACCAGCATCAACAATAGATAAGATTGTACCTAATCCTATAGGGAAACCAGTTGATCAAAGATCATATAGATCAATGATAGGATCTTTAATGTATTTAACTGCCAGCAGACCTGATATAATGTTTGTTGTGTGTGTTTGTGCTAGGTACCAATCAAATTCAAAAGAGTCACATTTGAATGCAGTCAAGACGATTTTCAAATATCTTAAAGGGAAGCCAACTCTTGGACTTTGGTATCCTAAAGAAGGATATTTCAACCTCTACTCATATTCTAATAGTGATTTTGGAGGGTGTAACAACAACAGAAAATCCACAACTTGTGGATGTCAATTCATAGGTCCAAGAATTGTTCCTTGGCAGTGCAAAAAGCAAAAAAAATATATCGAGGCTGAGGTACATAGCTGCTTCAGCTGGTTGCTCTCAAGTATTATGGTTGCAAAACCAATTACTTGATTATGGTTATAATTTTCTTCAAACACCAATTCACATAGATAACTCAGCTGTTATGTTCATCACTGCTAATCCAATGGAGCATAGTAAAACAAAACACATAGAAATCATATACCATTTTCTGAAAGATTGCTTAGAAAAATGTTTAATCAAGTTAATCAAAGTGGATACAACAAATCAACTTGATGATTTATTCACTAAAGCCTTTGATTTTGTATGATTTAATTTTCTTATTGAGTCTTTAGGCATGATCAACTTAGATTGATCATAATCAACAAGAAAAGCATATTCTGTCCTTATAATTAATATGTAAAAGTCAAAAACATTCACAAAACATACAAAATACAAAAAGATTGTCTTGTTAATATGTTTTCTGCTTATAGAATTCATATTATGGGAAATGATAGTACACTATGCCTTTGCTTCTTTCCTGATTTTAACTTATAATAAAGACTGATCAGATGTGCTTTGATATGTGAGTAGGTTCAGATTGAGTAGAAAAGAAACAATTTTCATGCTTTAACATAATGCTTAGATGACTAGATGTGGTCAATTCCATTTTAAGAAGCAAGCAAGTAAGTCTTAGCCTAATGTGATCACATTACTCACCCAAACACACTATGTTCTGACATATTATAATTTCTGTCTTTGCAAAGCATATTCCCTTTGTTTTGCGTAAGCAAAGACCTGGGATTATGAACACCTTTGGTTTACCACAGTAAACAATTGGTGATCTGAGTATGATCATTATCATCCCTTTGTTTTGTGTAAACAAAGACTTGGGTTAAAGGCACCTCTGTTTTACAAAAGTAAAGACCTGGTGACCTGATGATGATCATCTTTAAGCTCTAAAAGAATCCAATGTGATCAACTGTATATTAAATTATAGAGCTTATTCATCAATCAACATTCATAAGATTTTACATAATTCTTAATATATAACTTATGCTATAAGGCATATAGTTTTCAAGTGTGAAAAAGTGATAATTTGACTCATATACGGAGTACAAACTCTAATGTGACTTGAATGTGGAGTCCATTTTTGTCATTCTTTAATCAACATCACAACATGATAATCAGCATGACATGTTGAAAATATACTCTTGTCTGAATTTAAGTGGATCAGTATACTTGCAATCAACAGTAGATCTGTGTATACTAATTTTAATCAAAATTCTTCAGGGAAGTTGCTTAGTGTCATAGTATGATCCCATATTATGTTTTAATTTCTTGTATATATAGTTAAGTTATGTTTTTGTTTCTTCAAAAAAGGACAGATAAATTGCTTTTTATGCTATTCTCTTAATAAATTTCTGATAACTGCATTAATCACAAATTTAGGGGGAGTAGTAATTAGCATGAAAATTAAGTTCCTCATGATGAAGAAAATTTGGAACTTGAGCACTAACTTGGTTGCAGGATATCTGAAGGTTTAATCAAATCAATTTCTTGCACATTTGCCATTGAAACAAAGTCAACAAGGTCCAACAGCAACAAATGATACTAACAATTTGTTAGAATCATACAAACAAAATAAGTTTCAAACTTTGCATTTCAGCAGAAGTTACAGTGCAAAATTTGCACTTCAGCAGAAGTTATAGTGTGAATTTTACACTTCAGCAGATGCTACAGTGTGAAACTTAAAACAAGTTAAAATTTGACCGTCCGTAGATTGGTAACCTACGAATGTGTTGATAGTTTATCAAAGTATAATTTATTTCCATAGATTGGTAACCTATGGAAAAACTAACTATACTTCCAAAGATTCAGTTCTTTTAAGTTTAGTCATCCGTAGATGTTCTACGGATGAATTAATTTCCTACGGAAGAATTAGTATCTGCGGAAACATTAAATTACCACGGAAGGGTAATAAGGATTGAGGGACCCACATCATTTAATAAATGAAATTAATAAGTCAGAGGAGTATAAATGATGTTTTTGACTTGTCATTTTCATTCACTTTTTCAGAACATTTTTCCAAACCCAGAAAAACGTTCACAAAAAACTTAAACCCTCTTTCCACCAACATTCAAATTACCCTTTCCAAACAACAAATCATATACAAATCTTGATATCTGTTCATCATAAGACCAACATTATCAAGGTAAATCATATCATAAACATCAAAAATCAACTGTTTGATCCTTGAGTATCACCAAAACTCTTAAAATTCTTATGTCTGAATTTTCAAAGTGACCTAATTTTCTTATTCTTCTAGGCAGATGGCAACTAGATTTGCCAAGGAACATAATGTATGTGTGTTTCTGAATGCTGACAACCCAGCGGCTGAAGGGTGTCGAGACATTATCAACTACTTGTGGAGGTCAAGGTTGTTCTATGCACTATCAGCTGATCCTATCATTTATCAATCGCACATCATCGATTTTTGGAACTCAGCAAGAATAGAAGAAGAAGGAGATAATTTGGTGATACAAGCAGAGATTAGAAATGAAGGACTGAGGATTGTTGAGAGAACCATTAGGAGGGTACTTGAGTTGGGTAATCAAGAGGAAGGTCACCTTGATGTGTTTGAACATGAATACATAGAAAGAATTTTTAATCTAATGGGATATGATGGTGATTATGAACGAGGAGAGATCAAGAAGGGAAGATTATGTAAACCCTATAGATTCCTTTGCCACACGTACTTAAAGTGCATATCCAACAGGAAGTCTGGGTTAGACAGATTCTCTAGGCACATATCCTTTGGAAAATTATTGGAATTTTTGAAGGGGGGACTTACAACTATGCAAAGTACATTTTTTGATGCTTGTGTGATCAGATCAGAGTACAAAAAGCTGACAAGATGTACATGTTCCCTAGGTTCATACAGATGATCATAAATGAAGACTTGCCTACTATAGAAAGAGAAGGAGATGTTTTTGTGCAAGCTCATCTGGGAAGATCAGTTTTAAACAAGATCAATGGGAAATATGAAGGGGAAGATGTTCTAATGTTTGCTCATGTGATTGATGAGAATGCAGACATTCCTCAAGAACTTGTTTTTGAGGATGAACAACATGAAGAACAACATGTTGATTCCCCTGCATCAACTGAAGAAGCCTCACACTCTCCTCCACCATCACCTATTCATCATCAAATTCTATTACCACTAGTATAGTCACCTTTAAGTGAACACACTCTGCCCATCTCTCCTACCCAATCCCAAACATCTCTAAACACTGGTGCTACTAAACCAGTTTCACCAGCCAGTGAACATACCCAGCCTCTCTCAATTTCCCAATCATAATCATCACTTAACACCAATACCACAAAACCTTTCTCACCTACTCTCAATCAGCAATCTCCTCAACAAGAACCACTTCAAAGCCCAATTTCCCTAGTTGTTGAATCTAATTCAAGCACTGAAAGTTTTGCACCAACTGAAGTAATCAACATTGAAGAAGATGAGAAGGATGTGCAAGAAGAGAAAGCAGAAGAATTGTGTTTAGAAGCTGAGAAAGAACAAGAAAAAGAGGTTGAACAAGAAGCTGTGGGTGAAGATAATTTTGTTGATGTGATAGCATATCATGAAGATGATTTGGAAGATGATGAAATTGATGTCAGTAAAAGTTTTCTTGTGGCTGAGTACAATAGACTGATCATTAAGACCAACAAAAGATTAGAGATGCTAAGGGAACAGAAGGGAATGTTAAGAGAAAAGGATGTTCAACTGGCAAAACAAGAAGCTTCAATCAAAAGATTGAGAGAGGATGTTGAAACTGATCATGAAGTAATTGATGCCTTGCATCAGTTGGTGGCTGAACTTAAGGAATCTTCTGAACAAGATAAGACTAAAAAGGAGCAGCTTGTGTTAGATAAACAAAGCAAAGAATACTATCTCTGAACAAGTTGTCCTTCTGAAAAGAAAAGATGAAGAGATTAATGAATTGAAGATGAAGATCTCTGCCATTGAATCCAAGGCTCAGCCAAAATCAACAAAAGAGACTGCTGAAGTTTCAAAGCCAACAATTCAGTATAGCAGATAAAGACAATATTTGGGGAAGATACAAAAAGAGATCATAGAAGTTAAAGACTCCCCAAAGAAGGCAAAATCATATCTCCTGAGCACACTCCTTCAGTAGATGTATCTACATTGAAGCCAATCTCACATGTTGAAACTGAGAGTGATGATGAATGGGATGAACTAACAAAAATGGAATCTCCCAAAGATAAACAAAAATTGAAAGCTGATGAGCTACTAACCGCTAAAGATATTCTTGAAGAGAGACCCCAATCAGCAATATTCATGACCTTGATAGACAATGGATTCCCTTATGATATGGTTGAGAAGATGAATATGTTTGAGATGAAGAATATGCTGAAAGAATTTGAGCTAGCAAGATTCATACTCCCTGTCCGCAACTATGAAACCTTCTCCAAATTTCAATTCATTCAGAAAATTAAGTAAGATTCGGGCCATTGTGACACAGCTAAGCTCACCAAGTATAACATGACTTGCTGGTTGCAAAGCCATAATTACAAACTGCATGAGTTAAAAGGGAGATCTGTGGCTGAACTAAGAAAGATGATGGAGTATGTGATGAAGGTGGAGTTGGAGACAGGAGTTAAATTCCAAACTGAAGCACCAAACCCTGCCTATGCTCATCAAGCCAAATCTACTTCTGTTGAGCCAGTTCTTGTAGAAAGTAAAGATAGGCACAAGGGTAAAGATAAACTGATCAAAGAACCAAGAGATGTAATATCAAGCAAGATATGGCCACTTGGTACAACAGTAAGGGAAATCACTGAAGAGAAATCCACCCTGATCCAATTGTTTGATCATCTCATAACTCCCAGCTTTGCTGAAGAAAACAGGATCATGGCCTGGAAATATGATCCAGACTGGGATTGTGCAGTTATTAAGAGGGCATCTGGAATGATTCAGTGATAGGATCGGATCAATTAGGTTTGAATTATGCAGTGGAATATCACAAATTGAGATCGAATTCAAGCAAGAAAGGTAATGAATATGCAAGACAATCAATCACAATTATAGAGAGAATATTTCTGTTAAAGGAATGTTTTCATTCACGTGTAATGCTTCGGTTAGAAATACAGCTAGGTCAACATCCCTTATATAGAGGAATGTGACGTCTGCTGATGTCACTTGACAGTGACATCTAACAGAATTACAAAAACAACTGAAATAAGCAAACTACTGAGATGTTCTCAACAACTGATTACATCTTAGTGAATGCTAAGTACAATTACATAAAACTACTGACTAATAACTACTGAAACAATAAACTACTGAAATATAAAGTTACAAGTACTGAAAAGTAAAACCATCACAACTACTGAAGTTAACAACTTCAGCTGTTATGACAACTGCTGATCACTCTGGTCTTCAGCCTTTGTCTTCAGCACTTCTTCTTCAGACTTTGTCTTCAGTTCTTTGCTTTCAGACTTTGTCTTCAGACCTTTGTAATCAGCTGATGTCTTCAGCTGATGTGATTATCTTCAGTAGTTGTAATGTCTGTGGGACTTAGAGGTTTTTCTGATCAGGCTCATTGGTTCTTTTGGTCCAACAAACTCCCCCTGAACCAATGCAGCCAAAACCTCTAACTTTATTGAAGATCCCACTTATTCTTTGGCAAAAGTACTCTCTTGATCAGCTTCAGAGGTAAACAAATAAGCACAGGCCAGGAAAAGGTTTCTAATCATTTGATTGGCTAAGTATGGAAGGGAACTCTGTCTTGGGGAATTTGGACACAGAGTCTTGTCCCAACCATGAAACCTATTTCCCATTTATGAGTCTGAACGACTCCCTTGCATAGGCCTCAAGGAGAACAACTTGTTCCTCCTTAGTGAGTTCTTCTGCTTCTCCCTCAAAGAAGAACTCAGGTCCATAGTACTCAGACAGGTACCTCACTGTCTTCCCATTCTTTAGCTCAACAGTTGTTATCTCTCTATATGCGAATTCATCTGGATGAGAGCCTTCAAGTAACAACTGGAGTTCATTCTTCTGAAGATCTTCAAGTCTTTTATACAGCAACCCCTTCTTGATCATTTTGTTTCAAGAATAGACATAGGGGTTGATTTGGATGTGTGAGCTCTCTTGAATTCTTCAATGATTTCCCAGGGTGAGACTACCATGGCCAACATGATTGCAGCATTCAAAGTCTTTCTTACTTGGCCATGATATCTACTTGGTAAATTTTTCTTGTGAATTCTAGAACTTACCCTGGGATCTGGCCAAATCCGCACTCTCTTGATGTTAAAAAGTATGCCTGAGAGTGTACAGCCTTTGAGCTTGAATCTTCATGGCTTGAATGGATGAGGACTGAGGGAAGTCCTTGTCAACCATCTTAAGAAACTGCTCATCATGCTGCTTCTGCTAGTCTTCTTCTTCAATTTTGACCTTAACTGTCAGCCTTTGAGTTTCAGGAGTTATTGCTTGTGATTGACTCCTAGGCTTCAGTTTCTTCATTTCAAGAACAGCAGATATTGGCAGATTGTCTTCTTCATCCTCTTCTTCTTCTTCTTCTTCCATCCTCAGCAACCTTCTTTTTCTTTTTGGTGCTTCACTGGTGGACTCTTGGATAGGTTTCTTGGGTGAAGGGATTGGTTTAGATGGTTGTGAGGTTGATTGTTTTGGAGGTTGAGAGGTTGGTTGTTTTGAAGGTTTAGATGTAGGCAGTTTTGATTGTGAGGTTGGCTTGGAGGATTGTTTTGGTAAGGGAGATTTGAAGGGCTGCTCTATCATTTTGTTGGTGAGGGTGGCTTTGGACAACTTGGCCATATCAGTTCTCTTCCCAGCACCAGCTTCATCCAGAGCTTCAATGATTAAGCCTTTGTTGAAGCTTTCAGATGAGCATATCTTGGTAGTTATCTCCAAGATGCTATCTCTGGACCATGATTTAATCTCAATGATAGGTCTTCCCAGATGTTTAGAAAGAAATCTAATCATAGCCTCTAGTCTCTCCCTTTCTTCTTCATTACAACTTGCCCATCGATCTTCAATTTCTTGAATCTCAAGTCTCCTGATCTCTGAGTCAAGTTTTGCAGTGTCAAATCCTTGCCTGAAGAGCTGATCAATGATCCTGTCCATGGATCTGCTATGTTGGTCATCAGCTTCTTTGATCATCTCATCTAACCTCTTCTCATCTTCAGTTTGATCACCAATACTTTTCTTTCTTTTGTAGGTGATGATCTCTTTGCCTTTGTTCTCTTCCTTAGCTTCTTCCTCTTCAGCTCTTTTCCTTTTATCATCCTTTACTGACTTAGACTCCCCCTTTTTGGTTGCATTGGGTTCAGGGGTTTGAATGTCAGAAAGGTGAACACACACAGTCAGTCAAAGGATGTAATATCTGAGGAGAGCCTCTCATCAATGGTTTTATGAACTAGATGTGATGATGGGTGTGATGAGAGGTAAGGAAGATTTGAATGCAGCAACCATTTGCTCAGAGGGGTTCTCTCCCTGAGAAATGGTGCCTGAGCCAGAGGCTGGTGGTTTGGTTGATTTGAGTGGCTCAGTGTTTGGGGAAGCTTCAACAGAAGCTGCCATCTGTGGGTTTATTGGGGCAGATGGTCTTGATTCCTGAGGCATGATGGGACAGATCTTTCAATCTACAAACCTCAGCCTCAAGAATAGTGTTTTGGGCTAAGACTTCAAAGAAAAAGCCCAGGTCATCATCAGTATAAACTGAATCACCTGACCTCCTGAGTGAATCAGGATGAACATGTGCTGAGTGTAAATCAGTAATCACATGTGCCCCTTTGTCTTGGAACTGGGGACTTCCTGTCTCAGGAGCATGTCCTTCATTGACAGTTGCCTCTGGTGAGGTCTTAGAGATGATACCAGCTTCATCCTGTTCATGTGCTAACACAGGGGAAGAGGTAGCCTCACCAGATGTTCTAGTCTCCACATTTACACTAGGAGACTGAACTTGATAATCCCTATGCTGTTGGATATCAACTACATTTTGATCCTCTCCCTCAGCTGTTGAGGTTTTCCCAGTAGTAACAGGTTTCTGGGGAGGGGTAGAGGAATGTAGCTGAGTCAGCACTTGTGCAATGACTGCAGTTGGGCTTGTAGGGGCGGTATCAGTGGGAGATGGTGGTGAAAAGGTTTGCACCTGGGGAGATTGGTGCTCTTCAATGGTAATCTTCTCAAGTGAGATAGATTCCAGCAATGTGGTTTCCCCAATTTGGTTGCATCAGGATCCTGTTGAGAGGATACCTGAGCGGTTTCAGCTGGTGGAGTCATTGAAACTACAAGGGGATTAAGGCTTGTAGTCTCATCCTGCGTTTGTGCTGCAGGGGCATCATCAGGGGACTCAACTCCCTGAGTAGCCTTTTTGGTTTTCTTTGGTTTGGGTTTGGAGGGGACTTTAGATTTGGAGGTGGAGGCTGTGGGTTCCCTCTGCTTGGGTTTGAGCAGTTTGGCAGCCTGTTTGAGTTGTGGGTTTGAGTTGTGCCTGGAGTATACCTCTGGTAAAACCAGCAGAGCAGGGACTCCAAGGCCAACAAGGCCATCAGATTTTAATTGATTCAAAATGATTGCCATAAGAAACCTTGGATATAATATCCATCTATTTGCCACAGGTTTCAATGCCAAATCTTTAAGTTCCAAAAAGATAATATCAGAAAAATTTAGATTTGGTGCTCAAGGATAGAGTATAATACCTGTTGCCATCTGGATGACATTTGATCCCAAGAGGATGTTTTGGGAGCCAGGCAGACATTGATCATGTGAAATATGAGTCGCTCAGCATCATGGAAGTGCTTCTTCAGGATGGTAGTAGCACTTAGGTCACCTTCATAACCATGATTAGCAAAAGAAAGATCAATGGTGCCTTTTGGGTACTTGGTGGGATAGGTGGCATCATTTAGGTCTAGGGTTTGACGAATGATCTCAGGAGTGATGATCACCCGTTTCTGGTTAACAAAAGACTGGAGAGTGATGGTGGCATCATTCTCATCAGTATGAACGGTAACGTTCGTCCAGAACTGGCACAGGGTATCAGGGTAAATGGTTGGATTGAGGAGAAAGGCTGTGCGGTATTGGGAATCGACCATCAAGTCGATAGCAGCATCAAACTTGTTCCAGAATGGTGATTTGGTAAGATGAGCAACACAGTTGTGTCGAGGTTTGATTTGCATGGTCGCCATTAATGGAAGATGAACGTTTGGAAAGTGGGTTATGAAAAGGTTGAAGTTAGGGTTAGGTATATATAGGTTATGAAACGGCTGAGGGAAAACAACTGAAAGTGTTGGTGTTGGTCATCAGGTGTTAGAAAACAACTGAAGACATGGTTTTAACTTTCAGATGTTGTAAACAACTGAAGACTTGGTGTTGGTCATCAGTAGTTGTAAAACTACTGAAGACTTGGTTTTGGCTTCAGTTGTTTGGAAATGAAACAGTAGTTGTCGTCAATTCACAAAGTTCAGCTGTTTCAATGACCTTGACACTTACTCATCAGATCATCTGATTTTCAGATGTTTCATTGGTCATCAGTACTTATTTATTACAAAAGACATCAGTAGTTTGAACTACATCAGTATTTTTGAACAAATAAGATACTTCAGTACTTTTAAGTAATTAAGTCTTCAGTAGTTGTAAAACTACTGAAATAAATGACTTATCAGCACTTATTTTTGACAAAAGTATACTAATGCTCATCAGTATTTATGAACTAAGAGCATCAGTAGTTGTCAAATTATTCTAGTTGCAGCATACCAAGCCTGAGTACAAGATTATGAAATGTTGCACTATCCAAAGGCTTAGTAAATATATCTGCAAGCTCATCAGCACTAGGCACAAACTTTGGATCAATCAGACCTTTTTCATAGCAATCCCTAATGAAATGATGTCTGATCTCAATATGTTTGGTCCTAGAATGCTGGACAGGATTCTTAACAATACAAAGAGCTGAAGAACTATCCATTAATAATGGAGTCTTAGTCTCTGTAATGTCATAATCCAATAACTGATTTTGAAGCCAAAGTACCTGAGATGTACAGCTTGCAGCTGCAATGTACTCTGCTTCAGCTGTTGATGTAGCAACTGATGTTTGTTTCTTACTCTGCCAAGAGACCAAACAGTTGCCTAGAAATTGGCATCCACCAGAAGTTGATTTTCTGGTTAACTTACACCCTGCATAGTCACTATCAGAAAAAGCAACCAATTTACAAGAGTGCCCAGTGGAATACCATAGTCCTAGTGATTTAGTTCCCTGCAAATATCTAAAGATCCTCTTGACTGCAATCATATGGGAATCCTTAGGAGCAGCCTGAAATCTAGCACAGACACAAGTTGCAAACATAATATCTGGTCTAGAAGCTGTTAGGTACATCAAGGAACCAATCATACATCTGTAAAGAGTTTCATCAACTGCTTTACCTTTTTGATCAGCATCCAGTTGTGTGTTGCTGCACATGGGAGTAGAACAGGATTTACAGTTTTGTAAATCAAACTTGGTTAACAAATCTTTTGTGTATTTTGACTGATGAATGAAAGTTCCATCAGTCAGTTGTTTGATTTGTAAACCCAGAAAGAACTGTAATTCTCCCATAGCACTCATTTCAAACTTTTGTTGCATCAATTTTGTGAATGCATCACACAACTGGGGATCAGATGATGCAAAAATAATATCATCAACATAAATTTGAACAAGGAGCTTATGCATGCCAGCTTTCTTTATGAACAAAGTTTTATCTATGGAGCCTCTAGTGAAATTATTTTGAAGAAGAAAATTAGATAATGTTTCATACCAGGCTCTGGGTGCTTGTTTCAACCCATAAAGAGCCTTATCAAGCTTATACACCCAATCAGGGTGTTTATGATCTTCAAAACCTGGTGGTTGACACACATAAACTTCTTCTTTTATTTTACCATATAAAAATGCACTTTTGACATCCATTTGAAAAACTTTAAGGTTATGAAAAGCAGCATAAGCTAAAAACAAACGAATTGCCTCCAGTCTGGCTACAGGGGCAAAGGTTTCATCATAATCAATACCTTCTTCTTGTGAAAACCCCTGTACAACCAGTCTGGCCTTGTTCTTGACAATTTGGCCTTTTTCATCAGTTTTATTCCTAAACACCCATTTAGTGCCTATTGCACACTTACCTGGGGGTAGAGGAACCAGTTCCCACACTTGCTGTTTTTGAAATTGAAGAAGCTCAAGCTGCATGGCTTCAACCCATCCATTGTCCCTTAAAGCAACATGATAATTCTTTGGCTCTTGCTGACTGATGAAGAGAGCATAGAGACAGAAGTTGGACAATTGACTTCTTGTTGAAACACCAGCAGTTATGTCACCAATGATCTGGGACACAGGATGATTCTTCAATTCTTGATATGCAATAATATCTGTGCAAGTGTTTGTAGAAGATTCAGCAGCAGCAGATGTTGATGTAGACTCTTGAAACCTAGACTGAGATGGCAGTTCAAATGAAGTAGAGGATTCAGAGATTTCATCAGCATTTGTTGTGGATGGAGCTGCTGAGGCTACAGGAACATCAAGTGTAGTAGAACCAGGCAGATGATCACTACAACTTGCATTTGTATCTTCAGTTGGAGATGATGGATCTTCAGAGACCATAACAGGTGGAGGCTGATATGGAACATATTGCAGTATGTCCAAGTCAAACATCTCAACAGGGTTTTGAGGAATCTTGTCTTTTGGGGATTCATTGAACTTGACATGCAAAGTCTCTTCAACAATCTTTGTTCTGCAGTTGAACACTCTGTATGCCTTGCAAGTAGATGAATACCCAACAAAATACCCTGCATCCACCTTGGAATCAAACTTCTGAAGGATACTTTTTGTGTTAAGAATATAACAAGGACACCCAAAAGCTCTAAAGAATGAAATCAAAGGAGCCAAATGATGTAAGAGCTCATAAGGAGTCTTCATCAACCTCTGATTCACTAATACTCTATTCTGAACATAGCAAGCTGTATTGACAGCTTCAGCCCAAAAGGTTAGTGGCAAACCAGAGTCAGCCAACATTGTCCTTGCAGCTTCAATCAGGGTCCTGTTCTTTCTCTCCACCACTCCATTTTGCTCTGGAGTTCTTTGAATACTATATTGTCTTTTGATTCCCTTAGACAAATAGAATTCATCAAGAGTGTGATTCCTAAACTCTGTCCCATTATCACTTCTCACACACTTAACTGGAAGTGAATGCTGCTTCTCCACATGTAACAAAAATAGATAATACTTTGAGCTGCTTCATCCTTGGAGTGCAAGAAGAAAGTCCATACATATCTAGAGTAATCATCCACAATTACCAGACAGTACTTTTTCTTTGCCATGCTCATTACTCTCACAGGACCAAAAAGATCCATGTGCAGTAATTGCAAGCAGGCTGTGGACTTAGGTTCTTCTATAGAAGGGAATGAAGCTTTGTGTTGCTTTCCTTTCAAGCAAGCTGGGCAGGTATCATCACACTTGAACTCCTTCAATGGCAAGCCTCTCACTAATCCATGATGAATGAGCTGATTCATGTTCTTGAAATTCACATGACCCAGCCTTCTATGCCATAGTTCAGATTCTTGAGGAGAGGCTTTGGAGAACAAACATGGATGGCCTTTTAGATCTATTTTCTTTGATAGATCTAAAGCATATACTCTTCCAATCCTGTTGGCCTTCAGGAGAGTATACTCATCCAATATTTTGTCAATCTTGTGCAAAACTGTGGAAGACAGAATCCGACAGTTTTGACTTGTGAAAAGTGCAACATGCCCTTTATCACACATTTGACTGACACTCAAAAGGTTGTATTTGAGGTTCTCCACATGGTTGACATCATCAAATCTTATCTCCCCATTTGAGACAAAACCCTTCCCAATGATGTAACCTTTGGCATCATTTCCAAAAGAAACAAACCCCTTCTTCTTTTGGGAATGTCATGAAGAAGAGAGCTGCTCCCTGTCATATGCATGGATCCTCCACTGTCCCACATACCAGATGCTTCTTTGGCATGATGAAGAACCCTGCATTTAACCACAAACATTAGTTAGCCTTTGAGACCCAAACCTTTTTGGTTTTTGGTCTGTTTTCATCAACAGATGTTAAACTAACAGGTTTTGTATGATTACAGCTTTTGAAGATGTAGATGATGCTGAAAAGGATTCCTTGGATTTTTGCTTTGGGTATCCTTTTCAGTGGTTTAGACACGGAAACATCTAATTGGTTAACTCTCCCAATAGATGTTGAACCATAATCACAAGTTGTGTCTGATTTGTTGACAGAGTTTTCAACTCAGTTGACACATCAGTACTTGTGGATGATTTGTTCTTGTTATTCTCTACACCCTTCTTTTGAAAAGACACAGATTTAGTCTGAGTTTTCAATATTCCCTGAGGAATATTTGCAGCTATTGTTTGAAAAACCCTTCTTTCTTAGTAACATTTTGAGAAAGCTTAGGTTTATCAGAATGAGATGATTGAGGTACAAACTTGGTTTGAAATTCGTTTTTCATTTTCTGCATTTCCTGCTTAATGATTTTCTTTTTATTGAATTGTAAACCCTTGCTATACCAGCATTCATCAGTCAGATGATTGAACAAACCACATATTTCACATGGTTTTCTTTTCATCTTTTCTTGATCAACTGCTGAAGTTGAGGAAACTACTGAAGATTTGTTCTTCAGTACTTTCTTCCTTTCAGTACTTTTGGGAAGTACTAAAGGATTTTCAACAACTGAAGATTTCTTCTTCAGTGGTTTGCTATCAGTATTTTTTAGAATCCTAATAGATTCTTCAGCAGTTGTCAAAGATTGCTCATTTTCTTCTGATTTAAAATGCTCTTCAGGTGTTGTGTTTTGCCCTTCAGTACTTTGAGTACCTTGTGGAACAACACCTGAATTTCTCAGCCTCTTCTTGATCAAGTGTTTCGAAGTAGTGGGATCATCAGTTATTTGATTAACTGAGATACTCACACTATCTTCATCCTCAGATTTTGAATTTTCAATAGAGGATGAAACACCTGATGATGTGGTTTGGGAATGACTCTCAACCTCAGATTGTACTTCTGACTTAGGAGTAAAATCTGTGGGAGGTATGGTATGATTATACCCAATCCCAAACTTCACATTTGAAGCAGTTTGCTTACTGAGAAGCATTTCAAATCCCTTGCAGGATGTTACCCATCGTTCACAATCAACTTGGGTAGCTGCAAGTGTTTCCTTGAGATTCTTGTGATTTTCTAGAATAACCTCAACCTTAGCTTTTTCATCAGTAATTTGACATTTAAGCTTATAAATCTCTTCATCCTTCTCTTTTAACACAGACTCAAACTCAGATTTCCTTTTAGACATTGCCTTTTCTAGATCAAGATTTTGATTAATTAAAGCTACATTTGCTTTCCTAATAGAAACAAAAGCAGCTATGCATGATTCAAAACAATCTTGGCCTTTGCCTCAGAAGATACATGTGGTACCTGTGATGAAGAACCCTGTGATGATGAAGGATTGTCATCAGTAGATTCCAGGGCCATTAAAGCAAGGTTTCCAAAAGGATTGTCACCACCATGTTGACCAGCACCAGCAAATTACTCAGAATAACCAGATACATCATCTGGTAGGCTGCTCCAGTCAACAACCTCAGGGGTGAAAAAGCTCTGATGAGATTGAGGTTGAGATTGCTGATTTGATTGAGAAGGCTGAGGATCAGGTAGAGCATGTGGTTGTTGAGCCATTGGTACTGAAACTTGACCAGACTGAGGCATATAAAACATGGATAAGGATATGGCATGGGGCTTTGAGGGACAAAGTATGCAGGAGATGATTGATGTTGTGAATGATGATCAGACTGGTAGGATGTTGCCCTTTGGATTGTGAATTATTACTTGGAAAAGTCACAAAGGGTGCAGATGAGTTAGATCCAGATGATCTACACTCTCTAGCAAAATGTCCAAGTCTGTGACACTTGTGACATCTCAACTTACTCTTGTCAAAACCAACCTTGGTTTTGCCAGAGAGACCAGGAAATTTCCTACCTGTTCTCTTATAAAACTTTGAGATCTGATATTAATCAATGCCATTTGGCTCAAAATATCCATCTCTTCAAGATCATCATCAGCTATTCCTTTCAAATCATCCATCACAAAACAAAATTATCAGCATTAAAACTTGAGTTTCCCTCAACTCCAACAAAAGCATGATTTCCACTGTTTGAAGAGAAATCAATATGCTCATCATATGAACTTTCAGATGAAGCATATTCAGACTCATGACCAACCAGAGCAGTATTACCTGGTACAAAGTCATCAGTGAGCTTTCCAGATGAAGATAGTTTCCTTTTCTGTTCTATCTCTCTCTCAAATGTTAAGAGTTTCCCATGAAGTTGGGTGAGAGATAGAGTATCCAGATTTGCACTAGAGTGTAGGACAATGGTGTAGGTGTCTCATCTCTCAGGCAGGGATCTGAGGAATCTATTATTCATCTGGCTGTTGTGTGTGTATTCATGTTGAACCATTTTAAGCTCAGAAATTAAACATGAAAACCGCTCAAACTGTTGAGTCAGTGTCTCACCCTTCCTATGAGAGAATGTCTCATATTGCTGGGCAAGGATTTCTCTATTGTTTGCTAAGACCTCATCAGTTCCTCCAAATTGTTCCTTTAGAGCAACCCAGAGATCATAAGCAGTTTCATGATGCATGAGCCCAGAATAGATTTCATTAGGCAGTGCCATGGCCAGAATTCCATGGGCTTTAGCATCAATCTCAAACAGTTTTAAATCCTCATCAGAATATTGTTCCTTCTTTTTAGGAACCATCTCCTTGGTTTCAGGATTACTCACCATAGGCTTGTATGGTCCATGAACCACAGACTTCCAACAACCTGAACTGTTAACAGACAGGTGATGGAGCATTCGGCGTTACCATATGTTATACTCACTCCTAACAAGCATAGGAGGCTTAGTTGAGGAGCCAGTATTATGAGGATCATTCATTGAAGTAGTCATTTTCACTAATTCAATTGAAGTCAAGGAGATTAAAATCGGTCTAGTTTGAAAACTCAACAACACACTTAGAAAACACAATTAGAAATCACAATTAATGAACCGGAAGCACAGAAATTAATCTCTATAATCAATTCTTGCAAACTACTAATTCGATCAACCTTTGCTATCAAAAGACAGTTTCAATGATCAATTGTTAGATCGATCAATGATTAACCTGCTCTGATACCATTTGATAGGATCGGATCATTAGGTTTGAATTATGCAGCGGAATATCACAAATTGAGATCGAATTCAAGCAAGAAAGGTAATGAATATGCAAGACAATCAATCACAATTATAGAGAGAATATTTCTGTTAAAGGAATGTTTTCATTCACGCGTAATGCTTCGGTTAGAAATACAGCTAGGTCAACATCCCTTATATAGAGGAATGTGACGTCTGCTGATGTCACTTGACAGTGACATCTAACAGAATTACAAAAAACAACTGAAATAAGCCTACTGAGATGTTCTCAACACTGATTACATCTCAGTGAATGCTAAGTACAATTACATAAAACTACTGACTAATAACTACTGAAACAATAAACTACTGAAATATAAAGTTATAAGTACTGAAAAGTAAAACCATCACAACTACTGAAGTTAACAACTTCAGCTGTTATGACAACTGCTGATCACTCTGGTCTTCAGCCTTTGTCTTCAGCACTTCTTCTTCAGACTTTGTCTTCAGTTCTTTGCTTTCAGACTTTGTCTTCAGACCTTTGTAATCAGCTGATGTCTTCAGCTGATGTGATTATCTTCAGCAGTTGTAATGTCTGTGGGACTTAGAGGTTTTTTTGATCAGGCTCATTGGTTCTTTTGGTCCAACATTCAGTACTTCCATTTGATTGAAATAATATTATCACTTCCTGATTCTGATATTTGTGACCTACAAAACTTAATCATCATAAACTATCCAATCAATCCAAGAGGAAGATATTTCTCTATTGATGTTGGTAAATTGAAGACTAAGTTCAAAGATGATGTGATCAAAGAAGCCAGAAGGGAAGATTCAGAGCATAAAAGAAGAAAACAAGGTCAAAGGAGGTCACAATCCAGCTCTTCCACACTAGTTGATGATGAATTTTTAAGGAGAGTTGGATATTCAAACAGAAGCTCAGCAACAATAAAGACAATTGATGGTAACCAATATACATATCCCATCACTGAGTGGGGATATGTAGAAAGAAAAAAAGAGCTAGTGCTTCTAAGAAATGATCCTAAGAAGAAAGCTAAGAGCATAAGGCTGTTTGATCCAATGGAGATCAAACTACTACACCCAAGCTACACTTCTTATCTTCATGATAAATATTTCCCTAAGCTCAGTGATGAACATGCCCAAAGTGACATATGCTTATATGTTTATATTATTCAAGTAATTGACAAACTGCATGCCAAGGCCTTCAAAAGAAGAAAATTTGAAGCTGGCAAGCTGATGGGTGCAGAGATTCCAGAAGTCACTGAATAGAGAATATTAGAACAGGATGAAGAGAGATTGTGAACAACAATAGTGTTTTGGCCACACTTACAACTGAGGAAGATGTGCTTGGTGTCAGTTTTAATACTTTAAAGAAGATCAGCAGGATGGAGATCAAGTACACATATGATGATCAAAAGGTTGTAGTCCCATATTTCAACAAAAAGATTCTGTCAAGAGTTAAAGAGCTTTCAAGCCTGAAGATTTGATTACAAGTGTCTAAGCCTAAGGGGGAGTGTTGTTAGATCTAGTCTCAATAGGTCTAGATTCATTGTATAGGCTTAGAACTTTAATCATGATTTTGTAATAAACTCTTATACATACTTCTTTTCTTGTATGTAATGAATGTATAGGTTAACCCAATATGTGTTGATTTATATGTGTGATTGTAGAAATAACATTATACTTAGTCAATTTTATAAATTGACTAAGTGTAAGAACTATCTACGAATGAACACTTTGTACTTCCGTAGATGTTCTACTGGAAAAAGGAATTGTGCATCCGAGGATCTTCTATGGAAGAACAACTTGTTGCGGATGAAGTCCCAAGTGACAGGCTCTTACAGAAGACCAAAATCCTACGGATGGCTAAACTCCTACTAAAGAACAAAAGTCCTACCGAAGACCCAAGTCCTAAGGAAGACCAAAACACTTGCATGTACTTCAACAAGTACATCAAGTCAACAAGTCAAACACTAAAGTGATGTCATAAAAGTCAACATTTGCGGACGACTTTACTCTAGTCAGAGAACGTCATATCAAGACATTCTCTGAGTAACTTTCTTACCACGATAAGAAAGTTATTGTAACCGTAATAGTAAATCCCTGAGGCTATAAATACAAGGCATAGGTGCACACTTTTAGGTATCCTTGAAAATCCTTGATCCTTTGAAATCAATCATAACAAACCCTAGCAACCCTAACAGCAACCACAACCATATACACCAAATCATCATTAGAACACTTGCAATCAACAACATCAAATATTATTTTTTTCAATTGTAATCATTAATCAATGATAATGGAAAACTTTTGAATCAAACGTGCTTGTCCAATCATTATGTTCATTTGTTTTACATATATCAAAATTGTTCTTTTTGAATCATATTAAATTATTAATTCATCACCAATCAATTAAACGAGTAGTGATAATTGTGATCACTATTCGTGCAATCTAATCTGATAATTATTGTTTCAATCCATGGATTCACAACTAATGAGAAGGGTGAGCTCGGTGGGCTGTTTTAGGCTAATGAAGACATGAAATGCAATTACGATATGTTTGGTGATGTCATGTCATCTGATGCAACATTCTGTTCAAACAAGTGACTATTAGATTATTAATATGCTTAGTATTTAAACAGTTCATGTACAAATGAAAGTATAATATGGTATTTGTTTCGTTACCAGTATTGACAACCACCATCGAAATGTTACATTCGGGACCACACTTTTGTCATCAGAAACCGCTGATTCTTACGAGCGGTTTCTTCGATCATTCAAGGAAGCATTTGGCAAGGAACCTCGTGTTGTGGTAACTGACCAAGACCTTTCGATAAAAAAGCTTAAGAAGAGGTTTTCAAAACCAGCAAACATAGGTTGTGTATATGGCACATAATGAAGAAAGATGCTAAGAAGTTGAAACGTATGATATATATGTAATTTTTGGTGTTGAAATGTATGATATATATGTAATTTTTGGACTATGCGTTTTAATTAGGAATACATATATGTAACTTTTGAAGTTATGTTTTTATGCATGGTTACAAATATGTAAATTCTCATTTGATATTGGTTTTATAGAGTATCACAACCTGTAACTTATGAACTTATGTTGGTAATTTTATGGGTTTTAGAGGCAAAGCTATTTGGTAATTTTATATAAAGATATATTGCATATATCTAAATACTTTACTTTCAAATAGGTTTTAGAATTTATTTAATTTGTAATGTTGTGAATGTTTGCATAATGCATCCATTTTCAAATTTGTTCAAGCTACTATTTCCTTGCAGGTCACGTATTAATATTTTATCCTACATTAATTAGCCTTGTCCTATCTTTTCAAGGATGTTTGATATCATGTATCGTGTCTGATCTCTACATACTAGACGTGTGTTTTAATTTCAAATATCGGATGTTATTTTTTCTTTATTCAGGGAAATTGGTTTTGAATATAGTTTGGAATTTAATTGTTAACTTGGTAGAATACGATTATATATGAATTTGTAGCTCAAGCGTTGAGTGCGAATCGCCTAAAGGTCGGAAGGTAGTCTTCAAAAGTGTATTTACTAAAAGAAGATGACAAGTGAAAAGAATATGTAATTGAAAAGAAGATGAAGACATACACATAGATAGATAATCTACATATATGTAAAAAGGTCGATTTACGCATATGTAAAACCATAATTTTACGTAATGTAAATCAAGAGCAACTCAATACATGTATTTTTGTATGCATACATATATGTAAATTTTCATTCACACATGTAAAATATCTATATATGTGTAAACAAACTGTTCATTTGATGGTTTAGTATATGTGAATAGACACTAGTTTTGAAAAATAAATAATTAGTATGAAATTTGCATATATATAGATAGCTATTAGTCTTAAAGATGTATGATCAATATGAATATTTATATATGTAAATAATTTGAAATTAACACATGTGTAAAAAGTATGAAAAAAACTTGATACGTATGAAATTTACATATATGTAAAAGTATAAAAATGCAAATTTACGCATGTACATAATATGTAAAAAATTTAAAAATATTTTTAAATTATAATCTAATTTAGAGAGAAAATGGGGGAAAGAAAAGAGTAGAGAGGAGAGAGAAAGATGATATCAATTATATAGTCAAGTAATTAATTTTAGATAGTTTGTCTATCTAAATCTGATGTTAAGGCCTGATCGTAGGCTTGCACGTCTGGTGTATAATATATTGAATGCTAAACATTGGTACTCCTTAGCCCTAATATAGTGAAAGGATTTTTTCGAAAAAACATACATAAATGTACAAGGAGGCAATTAAGACCACCATATGTCTGACCATATGCAGAAGGGGTCGAGACTTGTCATAAGCACAATACACTTGGTAGCAAAATAGTTTGCAAGTATAGAGACAAATCATCGGTCCTTTTCCAACATATAGTTTAAAGATTAAATAAAATACATATACCAAAACTACTCTTCATAAAAATAAAGCAAGTTTTGTTCTCATTATAGTGTAATTTAAACAAAAATTGATTGCATAAACAAAAATAAAGATATATCACAACTGCAAATGTTGATGTAGTAGTCATAAATGAGTTTTCTTTTTTGAAGCCAACTCACATTGTTTTGCTTAAATGCCAATTTATGACTTTTGCGACAATACCACACTGTATTCACACTCCACAAACTAAATGAGAAAACAAATGATAGTAGAGAGGATAAACAAAACTTCTTATATATTAAATTATATACTTTAAAAGGAAAAATAAGTATCCATCACATAGGTACAAAAGTAATTATGCGAAACTTAAAGAAAGTTTATATTTTATGTTCACCATCTTTCTTTCTCTTATATTTTAAACAACAAAGATGATGATGATCCTAATTCTAACAAGTAACAACCTCAATAAAATTGTCCCACCTCATCTAAAATTTATGAGTATTAAAAGACTAAAATACACGCATTCTATTCACAGATTAAGCACGGCTCACAGCTTCACACACATAAATCCTTTATCAAGTCATCATACTACTTCTTAATAACTAAAATCGGTGGCATATTTTATTATTATTTTAAAAAGATTTTATTCTCGGGTTTCACAGTTATTTGTTGGATTAATACTCTCCTTAATGACCTTTAGATTACTTCTCCTTTCAAGTAATATACTCTCTTTTTAATATATATCTACTATTAAACACGATAACTTATCATAATACTTAACGAATTCAACATCTAACATCAACTTCACGTATAGTCTAAGAAAATAGTTTGTGGTTGTGATTGTTTTGGTATAAATCCCGTTGAAAGTGGAGTTGGATTCAAAATAGTTTGTTTTAAGTATTATAGATTATATCAACTGACAGTAACGAGCGGTAACGTAATGAATAAAACCAATATCAATAGAAGAGCATAGTGCTATTATATAACTGTTTTCTATATATGTTTCGATATCTAGAACTTGTTCGGTGCAACTTCATATGTTTGTTTTTTGTATTTAATCACGTTAATGTCATCATATCAACATTCGGGTTTAATTTCTAGTTATATATACTAGTAATGTTCTTACGCGCTATGCGCGATGAACTTCACTACAGGATCGAATTTCAAAACTTAGAAACATAAACACATAGTAACGCTATCATTTCATCGTAAACAAAATAAACCCAAAAAGTTATAAAGCAAACTTAGCGACACAACTGTTATAAGATAAAAATTAAAAAATATAAGTAACAAAATAAACACGAATACCAAAACACATCGTAACGATATTACTTTGATGCAAATAAAAGAATACAAAAAAACTTAGATGACACAATCACTAAGTGATGAAAGTTCAAAGAATTTAAATGATAAGTAATAAAATAAAGATTGAAAAATATATATATAAAATAACAAATAAGAGAGAGTTACTCTCTATGCACCTAATGTTCTATCAAGGTATAGTAAATAAAGTTCGCAAATATTACCATTTAATAGAATGTATACAGTCTAAACTTTCAAATTTTTATCAAGTTAAAATCAACTTATTTATCAACCAAAATTCTTAATATAGTTATTTCAAAGTTAGTTTAAATAAATCCTGATTATTATATTACATATTAAATTATTATGACATGAAGCTAAAACAAATTGCATGCAAAATTATTTTGTTGGGCTGGATAATAGAAAACAAATAGGGTGGAGAATGTAAAAAAACAACATTTCAGTGATCAAAACAAAAAGAACAAAAATCTAGTGTAGAGTGGCAATGCAAAAAAGTAAAAGACACTATAGCCAACACTTATCTTTTATATAGATAGTAATTATCAAAATGTCAATTTGACTTTAGTTGCTTGGTCAATTTGACCCACGGTTACTAAAACTTTTTGTTATGCATGTTACCAATTTCAAACTATTGACTAGTTTATCAATGTAAAATAGAATTAAAATATCTAAAATCGAACAAAGAATAACCTTAAGTCATTGTAAGAACAAAATCGTAAGAAACATAATATATCACAAACAGGATTTCCCAAATAGCTTGTTTATTTAGTGTTATAAGATATGCCAAATCCACAAGATTGTTACATATCAATATAAATATAGTTTATGATTATTTGAAAGGCAATCAAAGCTATAAACTCACAATGTATCAAAATCGTCTTCAAACTTCATCTTTGCTTCTTTATTATCAATTTCGAAAATTGAAATATCGATAAAACATCAATCATCACAGATTCACAGTAACCATGATGTAAAGAGTGAACGATGATTAAATTGATTGTTTAAACATGTTACTTTTCCGATTAAGATCGTGAAAGAGAGATAAACGACGACAATAAATTAGGGTTTCTAAATATGATAGATGGTTAATAGATCGGATCTAAAGATCCGCGTGTGGTTAGAATTTTTTTTTTTTTTTTTTTTTTGTAATTGAGTGGGAAAACAAAATCTTCGTGTTTCTAAAATTATACCACGTGACAGTATAAGAATTCCTTTTTTTTAAATAAAAAAAGACATAGTTTCATTTCATCTTTGATTCATACATATTATTCATACATATGATTTGCTTTTAGATGATTAAAAGTTAAGAAGTTACTTTAGAACAACTCCTCCTCCAGTTCTCCCTTGATTTTTGTAGAATATAATATTATTATTCCTTGGGGTTTTTAATATTTGTTTTTCTTGAGTTGAGTGATTCCGATAATAAAAACAATCGAAACCCATAACCTCCTCACCTTTTGTAAATCATTTCTATACATGATCATCGATTCGATCTGATGTGCTGTTGAGAATCATACATCTGTTCCTATATCCACTTATTTTATCCATTTATTTCTTCTTCTTCTTCAAACTCCCATCACCCTCGCCTCGATCTTCGGTCATGAAACCAGAAATCAACACAGATTCCACCGCCCTTCTGCCCAAATCACACTCGCCGGATAATGACGTCACCACCGTCTCTTCCATCTCCGGCGCCGTCTTCAACGTCTCCACCAGCATGATCGGCGCCGGAATCATGTCGATTCCTGCGACCCTCAAAGTTCTCGGCATAATCCCCGGATTCGCTGCGATTCTGATAATGGCGTTTTTGGTGGAGATCACGGTGGAGTTCTTGTTAAGATACACCAATTATTCCGGTGAGGCCGACACCTACGGTGGCGTTATGGCGGAATCATTCGGGAAGTTTGGTTCAGTTGCACTTCAAATCTGTGTTATGATTTCGAATCTTGGAGCCCTCATTATCTACCTGATCATCATTGGTATGTGTTGATTGATTTTATAGGCTTGATTTATTTCTTGAAGTTTTTGAAAGATCTGATTTTGATCGAATTGGGTTTGCAGGAGATGTGCTTTCGGGAGATCAATCCGATGGTGTACTGCATTCGGGGATTTTACAAGAATGTTTTGGGTTTCATTGGTGGAATTCACGAGCTTATTCGGTGTTGTTCATCGTGATCTTTGTTATGTTGCCTCTGCTTTTGCTCCCTCGAGTAGGTTGGTGCTAAAATAGTGTTAATTTTGACTTTTGAGGTCAAATTGACTAACTTTATTACTGTTACTGTTTGTTGTTGACAGAATCATTAGGTCATGCTTCAGCTGTATCAATCCTCTTAGCAGTTGTGTTTGTTGTGATTATATCCGGTATGGCGATTTACGCCATGCTGGAAGGTGAAACTCAAGAACTTAAACTCGTCCCTGATTTCAGTGATGGGTTTTCGTTCTTCAATCTTTTCACGACCGTACCAGTCATGGCCACAGCACTTTCCTGCCACGTTACTAGTAATACTTTATTTTCATGTCCTTTTTTCAGATCCTGTTGTTGGATTGTACGTTAGTTAGTCAGTCAGTACAACCCAACAACTGGTCTAACCATGTGTTATAATTTTTTTTTTATTTTCTGTAGTTCATCCGGTGCGAGCTGAACTGGAAAACCAATCGGTCATGAGATCAGCAGTCCGGATATCTCTAGGTCTAAGTGTTGCAATCTACATGGCGGTTGGGTTCGTGGGCTACCTATTGTTTGGTGATTCAATCATGGCCGATATGCTAGTGAACTTTGATCAAACGTCTAACTCGCCTGGCGGCTTAGTGGTGAACGCGATTGTTAGACTAAGCTACGCGTTGCACCTAATGCTTGTTTTTCCAGTGATCTTTTATAGTTTGAGGGCTAACATGGATGAAATGATTTTCCCACGAAAATCCCTTCTAGCCAATGATACTACAAGATTCGTGTCGATAACATGTGTGTTACTAGCATTCATCTATTTTGTGGCAATCGCGATCCCGAACATTTGGTACTTCTTTCAGTTCATGGGATCGACCACAGTTGCTTGCATCGCATTCGTGTTCCCTGGTGCTATTGTTTTGAGGTAACAATTCCGTACATTAATAATATTCTCATATCACATTGGTTAGTTGTAAAATATGTGGGTCGGGTGGGTTGGTCAATGGCAGAACCAAGGTGAAGAGGGAAAAAAAACGTGAAATTAATCATTAAAGGTAGAAAACGTAATACTTATGAATAAAAACATGACTTCTCATAACTTTTTTTGAAAAATATGAGTTTTTTTAGAAATAGGCTAATGCGTCATCTTTACTTTTCGAAAGCACGCTAAAAATAATGAAGTAATCAGTTTCGTCTTTTATAACAAACCAAAATAGAATTTGATTGATGTGACTATAAAAAAATGGGAGCCATAGGTAAAAAAAATGAATAAGGGAGAACTAAGGGTGTGGGGCACCCACACCATACTCACCACAAGACACTATATAACCACCGATAAAAATTTGCCGCGTCACACCAAATCACATATTTAAATTTGGTGGTGACGATGTTACCACACCATGCCACACTACACAACTATTCCCCACACACACAAACAACAAACAAAAACCACAGCGAGAACATGCCGTTCCTACAAAAATTTGCGGTGTGAAAGGGGCGGCGGTGCCGGGCGGCGCCAAGGCTCGCCGTGGCCTCACCGCGCCTGCGCCCCCCGCCCTAATGTTTAGCACAAACCTATCTATAAAAAGTTTTATCTACTGTTTGGGTGAGAGTTTTAGATATAACTTTTAAGACTCAAAATGGGTAGTAAAATATAACTTAATTAATCGTTTGTTGTCAGGGATGTTCACGGGATTTCAACGAAAACAGATCGGACGATGGCGATAATTGTGGTGATATTGGCAGCGGTGACTAGCATTATTGCCATTTCAACTAATTTATATAGTTCATTTGGAAACAATTCCTAACTTTTTTAGGAGATTCCAGTATTGTTATCGAAAGGACCATTTACAGATGTCTTGCAAGCCTATTAAAAAAACGTTGTTGCTAGCATTTGTCTTCTTTTATCATGTCTAATACATTTTACATATAAGAATTAAGATTAAGAAAATCATCCGCTGTGTATTCATTTTTCTGTCAGTTTATATTTGACAATCTTATTTGTATTTTTTTTAATGCTAAAAACTTGCATATTTACTACACACCTTTATTCTAAGGCCCGGTGTAAATAATGTTATCTATGCCAACATGAGAAGCCAATTCTCTTATAAAACAAGTATAAGCCATTTAACTTTAAAATAGAAGGGGTCATATATATAATAACTAGATTAATACATCGTATATTATACGGATTGAATAAATAAAATATTAAATAGTTATTAACATAATACGCCATGTGATAATATATTGTTTAAAATCAAGCCACGTGGCTGAACCATTTTCATTTATTATATGCATATAGTAGGATGGGAGACGCACATTTCGAACATGAAACAAATGAAAGAAAGCTTATACAAAATGGGAATTTAAAACAATAAGATTTGAGATTTCTTATGAGAATAATCTTAAAGTGACTATAATAAAAAAAAAAGTATTATTAAGATTAGATCCGGCCAAGGTTTAAACAAGAGAAAACGTAACAACTTAACTAAGAAAAAGTAAACTAGAAAGAAATAAGGGAAAATGACCCAAATGATCATTTGACCAATTGTTTTTATAAAATACACATTGACCAACTCAATTTACAATATAGTCATCGTATCTTCACGTGACGATATACTTGGAGATACACCAACGAAACAACAAGTTTTTTTATATCACCGGTTTTTTTATTATAAAAATAAAATACGGTTTAAGATTATTAAAACGACTACTTTTAAAATGCATCTAAAAAGTTATTACAGAAATATATCTAAGAATTGTTTTCTAATAGAAAAAACGATTTAAAATTTTGTGTTTTAGTAACTAATAAAGATACGATTCAAAAAGTTTAAATCATGAAGTTTTATTAATAAAACGATTATCTTTTATGAAAATGGTGAGATCTTTTTTTACAAAAATTGTTATTTATAATATAAACTGGAATATTTTGTAAAAGTTGCCAGACAATATCTAAAAAGCTTCTGAAAGTGGTAAAATAAAAAAAAAATGATATTTAACTAAGAAAATTTTGGATTTAAATTGGCTATATCTTTGTTCAAAATATATTTTTTGTTTTTCTATTTTTGAAACGTGGCTAGAATTTTAGAAAATTTATATACAATGAAATTTTTGGGATTTAAATTGGCGATAATTTTATTTTTATTAGCCATATTTTTGTTGAATTGATGAAAATTACTTGATTTTTTATTAGTTTATCTTATTTTATAAATATATAAATACATATGATACGCTAACCAACAAGTAAATATTTTACGGTTGGCAAGAAATATTTTTAAATAAAATTTTGAACGGCGATACATGTAAAGTGGTGTATCACATGCGGGGACAACGATATTTATTTTACTTTATAGGGTATCGTTGGAAGGCGATGTCCATTTTTTTTATTTTCTATTTTATTTTGGGCGATACACTAGCGATATCACATGCATTAGTATCATTAGAAACATAAAGCTGGTGATATCGCATGCATTGATATCGCTATATGGAGATATTTGAAAACTTTTCACAATATGATTCGTTAAATATTTTATATATTTTCAAAGTCAATGGTTGTTATTGTAAGGTTAATTGGTCAAAATGATTAATTGGGTAATTTAAAAAAATAAAGAGTAAGAAAATAAACAAAGTCAAATTTTAAGCAAATCGCTTCTTGAAGAAAAGGAAGAAGTTATAGTTCGAGGTCCTATCTATGCCGTTTTGAGAGTCTTGAGATTACCTTTTCATGTTACTCTCTCACTTTTTATTTCTGCCCAGACTCGTTTATAAAAACAAAAAATAAACTGAAAATTATAAAAATTTTATTCTTCTTTTTTCTTATCATATTGCTGGTTATCTTTCATTTACCACATACAAATATATGATATTATTATTAAGGTTCTTAATATACTATTAGTTATAAAATATTTGGTTATATAATAAAGGTTTTTTTAATAATTACCTTTTGCTTTTAATCAATCTTGTCTTTCAATGAGTCGTCATATTTGAAGATAGTATTGAAACCTGTATAATTAAATCATTGATAAAATATCAACTCAATAAATCCAACCCAATGAGATCTTCTAAAGGATTGAATCCGAGTGTACTTCCATGTTGCCAGCTCAGCTCCTTGTATTTGTGCAATTATTATTTAGATATTTGTGAGGCGAAGTGTAATAATATTGTAAGATCGTTAACTTTAGAGCAAATTATACGAATCGTCCATGATATTTGTTCAAATTTATATTTTCTTTTTAAATTGAAAAATTACAAGTTTAGTCCTAAGTTTTAGATAAAAAAATAACACGTTTCGTCCCTAAGTCTAATGCCCGTTAATTAATTCCGTTAACTTGTTGCAAAATAACCATTTTGCCCTTCTTCTTCATCATTCAACCCCATCTCAACCACCACCGCCACTCCACCACCACACACCACTCCTCCGGCTGCCGGCGGCGACGATGGGATCTTGCGAGTGGCGGCGAGTGCCCGACCTTTCTAAACTCCCCTCGTGGCTTAATAACGATGGTGGCGATGGTTTTGCCTAAAACACAGCAAGGGTCGCGTGAATAGAAGGCGGTGATGATGGTTGTAGGTGGATTCCGGTGGTGATTGTTGTGCGATAGGGTCACAGGCGTCGGTGGTATCTTGGTGCGGTACAATAAGTTCAAAGGTGGTGGTTGTGTGAGTTGTGGTTGATGGTTGTCGTGGTGGTGGCTGTTAGATCTAGGAACAATAGATCTAGATCATTTTGTATAGGCTTAAAACTTTAATCAATATTTGTAATGAATGATTATAATTCATTATTTTGATATATGCATTGTCTATATAGGTTAACCCATATGTGTGTTGATCTGTGTATGATTGGAGGTACAAACATGATACTTGGTCAATTACTGGAATTGACTAAGTGTAAGAAACATCTATGGATGAACATTTTGTTCTTCCGTAGATATGTTTCTCAAGTAACAATCATCCGAAGATCATCTGCGGATGAACAATCAGCTTTGGAGTTCAAGTGGAGTCAATTAAAGAGTTCAAGCATACTCCTAAGGATGAGCAAACAACTTCGGAAGAAAAAAGTACCTTCAGAAGAACAAAGTACCTTCGGAAGAACAAGTACATTCGGAAGAACAAACACCTACGGAAGACTATGTAGCTGCGGAGTCCAAACACTTGTATTTAAATAATGCAAGTGTTACAAGTCAACAAGTCAACAAGTTAACAAGTCAACAAGTCAACAAGTTAACAAGTCAACAAGTCAACAAGTTAACAAGCCAACAAGACAGTTATGTGAATCCCAAGAGATCCGGTGTTTCCTTAACTGAAACACATGTGCCTATAAATATGGATCCTAGGTTTCACATCAAAGGACGACACACGAACACAAACAACCAAACATCAATACGGCAAACCCAAACATCACATCAAATCACACAAACATAAACCCTAGCAGCCGTCACATCCACATCAACATCAACACGTTCGAAGCATTTATTATTTATTATTTATTCATCTGTAATCATTAATCAGTTTAATGAAATACGTTTGAATCAAATCTTTTTGTTTGCTTATTAATTGTGTTCTTCTCATTGTGTTCGTCATAATCATTAATCATTATATTTGATATTTAGTTATTAAAAATTAAACAAGGTTAATGTCGATTCCGCAAACATTAACTTGATTTCCTATTAACACCGATAATTCCTGAATGCGATCCTGGATTCAAAGGTAGTATCAAGCCAAGTGCTCATTGATTTAGAATCAATTGATCTATCAGTGTTAATAGTGTTTAATTGTTTGCTTGTTTGACTAGATTTGTCAGTTTTTGCTGATTAGATCTATTGGTTTTTAAGCAAATCGTTTTTGTGTGAATTGATTAGAATAGTGAATTGTCCTTCAGCAACTACTGTTACATTTCTTGATTAACTTGGGTCAATATTCAAATCAGTTGAATAGTAGATCTTGGTTATTGATAAACATTCATAAATTATTCAAATTTTTTTGAATAAATACATTTACAAATTTTTGATTCAACAAATCAAAACATGATTAACTTTGGTGGATCATCATACCAACCTCCAAAGTTGGAAACAAAAGCATATTTTAAATCCTGGAAAATCAAGTTCAAAAATCATGTGAATTATACAGATTCTGACTTATGAGTGTCAATAACTGAAGGTCCTTATATTCCACCCACTCTTGGGCCGGATTATAATGACAATAATCAACCCATAAGTACAAAGGATCTGTCACCTGATGATATTAAGAAGGTTAAAGTCGATATTAAGGCATACAGCTTACTTAGTATGGCTTTACCTGAAGAAATATTGATCAGATGTGAGAATTACAAAACAGCAAATTCCTTGTGGAAGATACTTCATACACTCTGTGAAGGGAGTGATGAAATTAGAAGCATTAGAAAGGACACCCTTCGTTCATAATATGAAACCTTTCATCATATTGAGGGTGAATCAATTCCTCAACAACTTATGCAACTTCTAACAGAGATGAATATCTTGGAGTTGAAATACACAAATGAGGAATTAAACAAGAAGATGCTATACTTTGCCTGAAAGTTGAAAGCAAACTGTGTCCATGTTCAAGAACACCATTGACCTCAAAGCAACTGGTTTAGATACATTGGTAGCAAAATTTGAGGCTCTTGAAATGGATGAAAAATCAAGAAACAAGAGTGTGAGAACTCATGTCTCACCCTATCACTTTAAAGAAACAAAAAGTGCTGGAAGTGACTTCATTTTCAACAATGACAGTGATAACTCTTGTACTTTGAGTGAAGATGAAGAGGAAGTAAGTTTCTATGCATCAAAGACTTCAAAGAAATCTTCTCAAAGTAAGTCAAGAAAAGATAAAGAAAGAACTGATGATCAAAGAGATACATCATCAACAAAGTCTTCATCAAATAACAACCAAACAGAGCCCATCACTGTCATTCCGGACTCTGAAGAACAAAAAGCAGCTTTTGCCGCTTTCAGTTCAAGTTTTCAAGCTTATCTAGGAAGCTCATTAACATCTGCCAACATTTGCCAGCAAGACTTGGAAGAACTACATCCATATGTACTAGAGGAGATGGATCTACAATGGCAATGATTGCTTATAGAGCCAAACATATCTTAGGAGAAATAAAAATTTGGCTGCTGCAAGTAATTCATCAAAGATTAGTGTTGATAAGTCAAAGGTAGGATGCTTCAAGTGCAATCTCTATGGACACTTTTCTAGAGAATGCAATCAACAATCAAATCCTGATTTGACAAACATCAGCAACATCTCACCAACCATCATCATATCAAAGATCTTTTAGGCAACCACAAATTACCAACTCATCCCCACCAGCGTTAAATACATAGCAGGAACAAGTAACTCTAAAGAAACTGGGCTGATCATACTTCAAGATAGAACCTGTGACTGGAGTATGTATGAGAAGGAAGTCTTGGAAGAAAATCAAGCTTTAATGGCTCACATGGAAAACAAAGTTCCACCCATGGCTAGAGAGGTAAGAGATAGGTTATGTTCATCAATATGTGTTGAGGAAGTTGAAAGATATAGAGTTCATGCTCAACAACTGGCAGATAAAATTAAAGAAACAATGATTTTGAATGAATCTCATGTAAGAGAACATAAATTATATCAAATCAAAATTAACTCTTTACAAAAGGATTTAGATAAACTTGTTTTAGAAAATTACAGTTTAAAAGCACAAGTTGAGCATCTGACCACTTCCTTAACTAAATCCATGGCTGATCATGCATCAACTGAAGTGAAACTTCAGAAGTTTCAACTTTCATCTCAGCAGTATGAGAAATTATTAAATTCTCATATTGAATCAAAGAACAGGTCTGGGTTGGGATATAATGCTGTGGCACCTCCTATAAACATTAATTACTCACCTGTACCTGAATCAATGACAAATAACTTGTCAAATCATTTTGTGCCAAGCACCAAGTTTGAAACAAAATCTAATCAACAAATTATTCATATAAAACTGAGGTGAATGAAACTGAGTCTTCTGAATCGGAAAAGATTAATCAAAATGACTCAGAATTTGACTTAGATGAGTGTGATGACTTGGATGATTCTGATGAACATGATGATGATCTACTGAACATGGGTAACAATATTGTTTTTGAAACAAACATTCCAAAAGTCCTTGAAGAAACAATCATTCCCAAAGTTCTTGAAGAAGCAAAGTTGTCATATCCTCCAAAACAAAGAAACATGTTGAAGACTATTTGCAAGAGAATAGCTTAGATAAATGAAGGTCTTTAAGAACTTTATCAACAAAAAAATCTTCAAATGAAGAAACTGAAAAGTGTGCATCTACTAAGGAAGTACACACAGTTTCCGTAGATAAAGGAAAGAAGAAGCAATCAGCAGATCTTCAGCGGAAGAAGAAACCCTCTTTAGTAGGAGATCTCCGGAAAACCAAATCTACTGATTCAGTAGATGATCTGTGGAAGGCAAAATCAGCAGCAAACAAATCAAAGCCTCAAAAGCTGAAAGAGGATAAATCAACTTCAAAACTGGAAAAGGATGCAAAGCCTCAAAAGTTGACAAAGAAGAAGAAAGTAACTGATTCTGATAAAGAATCAGAGGAGATGTATCGTAAAGGTGTGACATGAAAAACCATAATACTGAAGAATATTACTTCAGTAGTTATTGTTCTATTTGCAATATGAACAATCACATGACATCTGACTGCTACTTCAACAAACATTGTGCTATTTGTAACAAAAATAACCATTCAACTCAGGAATATTATTTCAACAAAAAGAACAAGACAAAGAGCACAAGGAAGAAACAATCAGATAAAGCTGAATCAAACACTCAATCTACTGATTGTGAAAAAGATTCAAAAATTAAGAAGCAACAACAAAAACAAAAGCCAAAACCAAAGGAGAAAACATCCACTGATGTTCAACGTTTGAAGAAAAGAACAGCATTTCAGCAATCAAAACACCTCACAAAAGGGTGGATTTGACTGAAAAAGAAACAAATAATGAAGATGTTTTCTTTGATAGTTTTGAAAAGGGAACTCATGTACCTCATTCAAAATCAAAAGATAGTGAAACTTCCAACAATCAAGATTCATTATCAAAATCAAAGCAACAAACCACAAAAATAAGGTGAATGAAGAAGAGATTGAGAAACCATGACCTAGTTCAACAGCCTCAGCTTCAACAGAATCATCCTCACCTGAAATAACTCAGAATGAATCAAACAAAACTAAAATTAATTCAAGAATTATTCATGAAGGAGTAACAATTTTAGACATTGCTGGCAAACCCAAGATCATTAAGGCTTGGGTTGTCAATTCTAAGTGATTTCTTTCTGTGTGCAGGAACAATCTTTGAGAGCTGACAACAAGTGGTATGTTGACAGTGGTTATTCCAGGCATATGACAGGAAACTGTTCACTTTTACATGACTTCAAACATAAAAATGCCTCATATGTGGCATTTGGTGGGGATAAGAAGGGAGGTAAAATAGTTGGTGAAGGAATGGTAACTAATGGTGTGCTTAAATTTGAGAAAGTAAACTATTGTGAAAATGTACAATATAATTTACTGAGTGTGTCTCAAATTTGTGATCAAATTATACCATATTATTTGATAACACTAACTGTTACATTCTTAAGCCAGGTTTTTCGGTTCCAGAAGATTGGATCCTTCTTAAAGCATCAAGAAAAGGAAACACATATGTTTTGGATATGAACAACACTTCACTCACAAGACATGAAACATGCCTCCTATCTAAGTCATCAGAAGATGAATCTCAATTATGGCATAGAATGCTTGTCCATTCTAACATGAAGAACATGAACAAATTGGTGAAAAATGACTTAGTCATTGGATTGCCAAAGAAAGAGTTTTATTGTTCAAACCATTGTCCTTCCTATTATAAAGGAAAACAACATAGAGTGTCTCATAACTCCAAAATTATCAATACAAACACTACACACTCAAATTGCTTCACATGGATCTGTTTGGTCCAACTAATGTGATGAGCATTGAAAGAGGCAATATTGTTTGGTGATAGTTAATGGTTTCACTAGATTCACATGGGTCTTCTTCTTAAAACAAAGAGTGAAACATTAGAAACATTAATGGACTTTGTCATCAAGATTGAGAATCAACTTGATTTAAAAGTTAAATTTTCAGGAGTGATAATGGGACTGAATTGTTAATACTGACTTAGATTCCTTTTGCAGGAATAAGGTAATTGCAAGGCAATTGTTCAGTGCACCGAGAACTCCACAACAGAATGGAGTTGCTGAAAGAAGAAACAGAACACTTATTGAAGCAGCAAGAACAATGCTAGTTGATTCACAATTGCCAATCACCCTTTGGGCTGAGACAGTGAATACAACATGCAATGTTCAAGATAGGACATTGATTGTCAAAGAACATAACAAAACACCTTATGAGTTTTTATTTAAAAGAAAACCTTACATAGGATATCTTAGAGCTTTTGGATGTCATGTATCTGTTTTAAACACAAAAGAACAATTGGGAAAATTTTCAGAAAAAGCCTATGATGGTTTCTTTGTTGGATATTCTTCAACATCTAAATCTTATAGGATCTACATTCCATAACATAACATTGTGGAAGAAACTCCTAATGTATCATTTGATGAATCCTTATTCCTAAATTAGTTAAAGGATCATCATGGTTGTTTGATATAGATGCACTAACAGACTCATTTAACTTTGGTTATTTGAATAATGTAGGATCTGATGATACATGCTATCCACTTGTTCCCCAAATATGAATGAAGTATCATTATAGCTGATCCTCAAGGATACACACATCAAGTACTATGGAACAAGGAACAACAAATAATGACAATGATGACGCACAAGTCCAACAAACTAAATGCACATCCTCAGATGGAAACACTTCATCAGCAGCTGCTCTGACTCTGCATCCGCAGATGTACATTGTGTATCCGGAGATATGAATAATGTCTCAGCAGCTGTTCTATGCTCTCAAGAAGATACAACAAACGTTGGAAATGATTCACCAAGTCCTAATGTACCATCCGTAGAAGTTCCTTTAACTCCTACGGAAGAACAAAATGCTTCCGGAGAAATTCCTAAGGAAGACATTAATGATGCTCTTGATGTTCAAACTCTAGAAGACCACTCAATACCCAATGATGAACGGGAGGAAAACTTTGACTACTTCCTAAATTCATCAACTGGATTGGATCCGTCTGCATCAATGAATATGATAACTTGGAATCATCTATTCCAGTTGAATCAACTCCAACAACAAGAATTCATAAGACTTATCCAGTCAACAACATTATTGGAGATCCTAACAAAAGAACTACAAGAAGCCAAAGTGGAACTGCCAACATCTGTCTTTTCACTTGTTTTCTCTCACAAGTGGTTCCTCCAAACATCACAACTTCTCTAAAGGACAATAGCTGGATTGAAGCTATGCAAGAAGAGCTTCAACAATTCAGAAAGTCGAAAGTCTGGAATCTAGTTGATTTACCTGAAGGCCAAGATCCAATTGGAACAAGATGGCTCTTCAAAAATAAAATAGAATCCAATTGGAACAAGATGGCTCTTCAAAAATAAACTAGATGACAGAGGTATAATTGTGAGAAACAAAGCAAGGTTGATTGCACAAGGTTACACACAAGAAGAAGGAATAGACTATGATGAAGTTTTTGCACCTGTTGCAAGAATTGAAGCGATAAGAGTATTCCTAGCATATGCATAATATAAGAAGTTCACTGTCTATCAAATGGATGTCAAGTGTGCTTTCCTATATGGGAAAACTGATGAAGAAGTCTATGTATCATAACCTCCTGGATTTGAAGATCCTCACTACCCACACAGGGGATACAAGCTTGATAAAGCTTTGTATGGTCTTCACCAAGCACCAAAAAAGTGGTATGAAACATTATCATCTTTCTTGCTCAAGCATGGATATAAAAGGGGAACCATTGATCAGACTCTCTTTCTCAAACAAGAACATCAAGATCTCTTAGTTGTTCAAATTTATGTTGATGACATTATATTGGATCAACTAACAAGTAATTGTGTGTAAGCTTTGAAGAATTGATGAAATCTGAGTTTCAGATGAGTTCAATGGAGAATTTACTTTCTTTCTTGGTCTACAAGTTCATCAGAAGACAGATGGCATTTTCATTAATCAAGAGAAATACATACATCAAATATTAAAGAAGTACAACCTTGCTGATACATCTTCATGCAAAACACCAGCCTCAACAATTGAAAAGATTGTACCTGATCCTACAGGAAAAACTATTGATCAAAGATTATATAGATCAATGATAGGATCACTTATGTATTTAACTGCCAGTAGACCTGACATTATGTTTGCTGTGTGTGTTTGTATTGATACATATGTACCTAGATGTGGATTAATGAAATATGTCATGAATGTCTTACACTTATGTGATGCTTGGGTGATTAATGAAATGAGAATGTTTGGTTGTGGGTTATAATGTTTAATATTTCATTAATGAGTGTGTAATGTATATTGACTTGATTATATGGGTTTGTGATTGTTTGAATTGATACACATAATGTTATAATAATGAATGCATTCAAACTTGGTTAAGTGAAGTTCACATGCGTCCGACTGGACCATGCGCCTCAACAGTGGTCATGCGTCTGAATGGCCATGCGACTGAGTATCTATGCGCCTAAACAGTCCATACGCCTGAACAACTTCATGCGAATGACTCAGTCGCAAGACTGAACACTCAGTCGTGCGAATGGATCAACCGCATGGCTCAATCGCACGAATGAACCATGCTAATGGTTTAGTCGCCCGAATGAGCAACCCTAACCTATAAATACCACCTAATTCGTGGAAAAACAAAAACAACTGATATTACTTCGACTCCAGACGTACCCTAGCCGTCCAGAAACCTCCAAGAACCTGTTCCAAGTTCACAGATCGCACTAGATAGATTCTATATCGTTCTTAACGTTTATTCAATTCATAATTGATTCGACATGCGTTCTCACTGATTGGATCGCCAATCAAATAGGATTCCGCACTATTTGAGTTGGTATACACGTTAATAAGTTAGTATTTCGTGCAATACACGATCCTAACAGTTTGTGCTAGGTACCAATCAGATCCAAAAGAGTCTCATCTGAATGCTGTGAAGAGAATTTCAGATATCTCAAAGGAAAACCAGCACTTGGACTTGGTATACAATGGATGGTGATTTCACTCTCTACTCATATTCAGATAGTGACTTTGGAGGATGCAACAATGTCACACCCCAACCTTGACGGCGGAAACGTCGAGATGTGAGGGTTAAGATTGTTCACAGCCACATAACGCTATATTTAATGTAAATATTGAAATTATAAGTTTCAAAGGCATTACAAAATAAGTCTCAAACATGAAATAAGTTCAAACATAACAAGACAAAACATAGTCTTTTTATTTCATTAACTAGGTCCAAGTCCTAGATTATTGCAAGCTTCAAAGTTCACTTTAAACTTGAGGACGACCTGAAACATGATAAAAATAAAAGGTCAACTAAAAATAGTTGGTGAGTTTCCAAGGTTTTCATACATATTATGATAAAGTTACAGGTAGCAATTCATGTCATAGGTCATAAGTTAGTAAGGTTATAGAACACATATCGTTACAACCAAACCTCGACTTGATTACAAGTATATAAGATTGGCTAAGTGTATTTGGTTCCCATGATGAACAAGCATACGTCATCAGGAGTCGCAATACATCGACTTTAGCACCAAATAGGCTTGTCAGGCCCAAAGATCTAAGACGTCGCCAGGCTAGCAATAGTTAATGATTGTAAACAAACTATGTATCTCATATAATCACTTACAACACCCAAATAACCATGACAAAATATAAAGATGAATTGCAAGTGCTTTACAAGTCTCAAACGTTTATAAGTGTATGATGTATAAGTATCACGTTTCACCCCAAAATAGTGTGAAATAAAATAAAAAAGGAGGCAAGGAAAACTCACATGTCAAATAAGTATATAATAAAGATCAATAAGAATAATATATGTCGTTCCAAGATAAAACGTCACAAGGCACCTAAATATATAAATATTACAAGATTTAGGTTAATATAAGATTAACGAGTTAACGTGAACTAGGGTATTAGAATTTTTAGGATTTTTTTTAAAGTTAATAAATTCTTATAAAAACACCATTTATGAAATTTATAAAATTTATTTTTAAGGAAATTAATCCTTTGTAAATAACTTGTGATTTTATTTATAAGATTATATCTAAATTCTATAATTATCATGATAAATCCTTAAACATAAGGTTTACTATTAATTTAATACCTTTAAGTATTATATAACAATCTAATTTTTATAAAAATGTTTAATTATAACATTTGTAAATAATTTATATTAAAATATTAAAATGTTTTACAAGAATAAATTTTAAGAAATATTTAGATGACTTTAAAAATATTTGGGGTTTATAAAAGTCATTTTTATAATTATTATAAATTTTTTATAATTAATTTAAGGCCAAAAAGGCTTTAAAAAAATTACAAGGGTGTCCGGGTTCGAACCCGGGACCTCTTGCTTAACAAGGCAATGTCTTACCAGTGAACCAAGGCTCTCCGCCGCAGTACATCTTGGTTTTAAATTCCTTATAAACATAACCCAAGCAAAACCCCTGTCACACCCCCGCTAAAAGCGGAAACACGGGGATGTAACAGACCGGGATCGTCATAACACATGGTAAGCGATAGAGATGCAATATAATAAATGATGACAAGCGTGTCATGACGACACCCGACGACAAGGGGACTTGTGTCGTGTTTAGTCAATGTTCACGACAACTTAGCCATAAGCATAACATGATAAAGATACACATATTCACATAAGATGAAATTGTAAATGTAATTCCCACAACCCGGGAACAAGTTTCAAAAGTTGATAATTGTTTACAAGCGTTAATATTGTTCAAAAGATTGTTTATCATAACATGTTAAGTCCTAAAAATGCATCCTAGGGTCTCCACTAAGGCAGCACACCTAGATTCCTGGACTTGTGTGATCATCTGAAAAGATATGCTTAAAAACGATCAACATAATTGTTGGTGAGCTTGCAGGTTTATGTAATAAAAATGTAAGTGATGCTGTATAATGTAAGCGTATGGAATACCGTGAATACAGTTATATACACAAGTTAAATACATGACATGAGCTTTGCAACCAAACCTAGTGACGTACACAAAGAAATTGTCGGATATATTCACCCAAGGGCCCGTTCCTGGCCACTGATGGTACCAATTAGTATACCATCGAACGAGGGGTGGGCGTCACCCAGTAGTACTACCAATACCTAACCGTCGGTTCCCACACTGGAATTAAATAGTTGCAAAGATAGAACCACACGGCAGACCCAAGCATGTATCAAATAGTACTTGCAACACAGTATCACGTTGATTCCTTGTATGTAATGTATGTAAGTGGTTTTACAGCATTGAAAATGAGTAAGCATACTTTTCCCCCATGTTGTAAATGATTGAAATATTGTATAAGCGTAAAAGGGGCCACGAAACTCACTTGTTAGTGGTAAGTATGTATGAGCAATGTATCCCAAAGTTGAATGCAAATAAACAGTCAAACACCTATTAACAGTTATTGTAAAGCATTATTGATATGATATATATATAAGCGCGCAATAATGATGGGTCGGTTCGGGTCGTATCGGCTGGGTCGCGTATAACACACACAGACTGACACATGTACTAGATCTTATGTAGACCCAAGTACAAGACATTGTCGCCATAATGATGATGGTTAAGTAAAAGTCTCATTGTTATTGAAGAAGCATTGAATAAGTGTCAATAGTTATAAGTCAATTGATCGTTGTAAAGCGTTGGTTTAAATTTGTTTAAAAATAGTATGTGTGCCCTTTTTCGCGTTGACTTTAATATTTGTGGCCGAACAATGGCTTATTGTGTTAATGTTACCTCAACATCACACGTCATACTCACACCACGCACAAGGGGATCAAACTCAACAACTTCAGTCGCATAACAAGCCAGACGCACGACTCAACCTCCATTCGTACGAATCAACCTCAATCATGCGAATCAGCTTCATTCGTACGATTGAGCCTTCATTCGTATGACTGGTCTTTTCAGTCGTACCACACAACACCCAATCGCACGACTCAACCTCCATACGCACGAATCAGCCTTCAATCGTGCGAATTAGCTACTTTCGTACGATTGAACCTTCATATGTGCGATTGGACTCCAGTCGTGCGAATCATGCACATTCGCACACATTCAGTCGGTCACCTGACTCAATCGCACACAATCACTCAATCGCATGATTCAATCGCATACACTCATTCGCACGCATGACTCAATCGCATACAGACACTCAGTCGCACAACTCAGTCGCACGACATGCCTAGTCGCACAGCCCAGTCACGCGATTGACTCAAACGCATGATTCAGTCGCACGACCCACTCAGTCGCACGGCTCAATCGCATGGATGACCCAGTCGCCTGATCTGCAGAATCGCGACTGTGGTCGGGATGAGCAGCCCCCGAGCTGCTCTAAAACACGGGTTTTACACCACAAGGACCTCCAGAAACACTCAACAAACATACACAGCATGAAACACAAGCAAAGAGACCTCACACGCACCCATACGACCTTGTGTGTTCGGGTTGAACCCGAACACCCGAAACCCTAGTTTGGACAGCCGTGAAAAGGCTAGAAAACGGACAACCAAAGACATTACCTGCTAGAAAGGAGTAGTCTAAGCTGTAGATGGGTGTCAAGACGAAGAAAACAAGACCTCTCGGGTTGGATTTGGTGCTAAAATGGAGATTTTGAGTGTGTAGAGGATGAAGATGAAGAAGATGGTGAAAAATGAAGATTAGGGCTGGTAAGAGAGTATTTATACCCAGCCCAAGTTTGCAAAATTACAAGTTTAGTCCCTGCACTTAACCCCCGAGTTTTCCCAAATTTGGTTCGGTTGAAAAACGACTTATTAGATGTTTTATTATAATTGTAAAAGTACATTTAATGTTGTCATGACTTAAGAAATGGTTATGTTAAAAATTTAATATATATAAAATGATATATTTGACGGTTTTTAAAATGAAAGTTTTAAAAGTTTTTTAAGGTTAACATATGGTTATAACGAATACACACATACGATAATAATACACACATGATATCCACATAAAGAGTCAAACAAGGATGAGGAATGATCGATCAAAGAGTAGATAACGGACAAGCACGTTAATTGACGGACCTTAAGGTGACGGATGTCACAATATCCCCCAGTTGAGAGAATTTCGTCCCGAAATTCAGCTGGAGTTAGGTCCAAGAGTGTCATCCTCGAAAAGATGTGGATATTTGAGTTTCATCTGATCTTCACGTTCCCATGTAAATTCTGGCCCTCGTTTTGAATTCCACCTTACGCGAACAATAGGTATCCTACTGCGCTTCAGTTGCTTGACCTTTCGATCCATGATTTCAATGGGTTCCTCAACAAAATGAAGCTTTGTCGTCAATCTTGATTTCCTCGATTGGCACGTGAAGGGATTCATCGGCCAAACACTTCTTGAGGTTGGACACGTGAAAAGTATCATGCACACCGCTAAGCTCTTGTGGCAACCTTAACCGGTAAGCCACTGGACCGATCCTTTCAATGATCTCAAATGGTCCAACGTATCTTGGGGCTAACTTCCCTTTCTTTCCGAATCGAACGACTCCTTTCCAAGGGGAAACTTTGAGTAACACACGATCCCCAACATTGAATTCTAGAGGCTTCCGACGATTGTCGGCATAGCTCTTTTGGCGATCTCGTGCGGCTTTGAGTCGATCTTTGATTTGGAAAATCTGTCTGTTGTCTCTTGGATGATCTCTGGGCCTGTTAGCTGACTTTCACCAATTTCGGCCCAACAAACGGGAGATCTGCAATTCCTCCATACAACGCTTCGAATGGAGCACATCCAATGCTTGTATGGTAGCTGTTGTTGTAAGAGAACTCAATCAACGGTAGATGAGCATCCCACTACCACCAAAATCGATTACACACGCTCTCAACATATCTTCTAGCGTCTGTATAGTGCGTTCACTTTGGCCATCTGTTTGAGGATGATAGGCTGTACTCATGTCTAACCGAGTGCCATCGCTTTCTGTAGTGTCTGCCAAAACGTGAAGTAAATCGGCTATCACGGTCGGATATGATTGACACTGGCACCCCGTGCCGTGTCAAGACCTCTTTGATGTATAATCTCGCCAACTTATCCATCTTGTAATCTTCTCGGATAGGCAAGAAATGTGCTGATTTCGTCATTCGATCAATAATGACCCATATCGAGTCATGACAGCTGCTTGTTCTAGGGAATTTGGTAATGAAATCCATAGCTATGTTCTCCCATTTCCACTCGGGAATTTCAGGTTGCTGTAATAATCCCGATGGTTTCTGATGTTCAGCTTTGACTTTCGAACACGTCAAGCATCGGCTGACGTATAAGGCAATGTCTTTCTTCATGCCTGGCCACCAGTACAGATCCTTGAGATCGTGATACATCTTGTCTGCACCAGGATGAATAGAATATCGCGTCTTGTGGGCTTCATCCATGACTAAGGTACGAACACCTCCCCATTTGGGTACCCATATGCGATCCATGAAGTACTGAATACCGTCATCCTTGCGTATCATCTGTTTGTCTAACCCTCGGAATCTTTTCCCCGCAAGGTTTTCGTCTTTCAACGCCTCACTTTGTGCAATTTGGATCTGAGCTTTCAAGTTGGTTTGGATAGTCAATCCCAACGCTCGTGCACGCAGTGGTTTCACACGTTCTTTACGGCTTAAGGCATCAGCCACCACGTTAGCTTTCCCCGGATGATACCGGATTTCACATCGTAGTAACTAAGAAGCTCTACCCAACGTCGTTGGCGCATATTGAGTTCCTTCTGATCCAGAATATGTTGAAGGCTCTTATGATCAGTGAAGATGATGCATTTGGTGCCATACAGGTAATGCCTCCAAATTTTGAGTGCAAATACTACAGCGCCCACTCAAGATCATGAGTGGTGTAGTTCTTTTCGTGCACTTTAAGTTGTCGCGAAGCGTAGGCAATCACCTTATCCTTCTACATTAGTACACATCCCAATCCCTGATGCGACGCGTCGCAGTAAACCACAAAAATCATCGGTTCCGTCTGGGAGAGACAATATAGGCGCATTGCACAACTTCTCTTTCAATGTTGGAACGCTTACTCTTGTGCATATCCCCAGTCAAACTTCTTGTCTTTCTGAGTAAGCAGGGTTAGTGGTTGCGCGATCTTTGAAAAGTTCGCGATGAAGCGACGATAATAACAGCCAATCCCAAGAATTGTCGTATCTCTGATGGTGTCTAGGGCGTATCCCACTCTTCACCGCTTCGATCTTGCCGGGATCTACGTGAATCCCGTCCTCATTAACCACATGACCCAAAAACTTCACTTCCCGCAACCAAAATTCACACTTTGAAATTTGGCGAAAAGTTTTCTTCTCGTAGCAGCTCCAGAATTGCCCGAAGATGTCCTTCATGATCCTCCTTTGATCGAGAGTAGATAAGTATATCGTCTATGAACACGATCACAAACTTATCCAAGTAAGGTTTGCACACCCGATTCATCAGATCCATGAACACAGCTGGTGCGTTAGTCAATCCGAACGGCATAACCAAGAACTCATAGTGCCCATAACGAGTCCTGAACGCAGTCTTCGGTATGTCGTCCTCGAAAACCCTCAGCTGATGATAACCAGAACGAAGATCGATCTTTGAAAAAAGAAGCTCCTTGCAGCTGATCAAATAAATCGTCGATCCTGGGGAGAGGATATCGGTTCTTCACCGTTAACTTGTTCAGTTCACGGTAATCGATGCACATGCGGAACGATCCATCCTTCTTCTTGACAAATAGTACCGGCGCTCCCCACGGTGAATGACTCGGTCGAATAAAACCCTTCTCCAGTAGTTCCTGTAGCTGACTAGACAACTCTTGCATCTCGGATGGCGCTAGTCGATATGGCATTTTTGCTACCGGTGTAGCTCCAGGAACCAACTCAATACGGAATTCCACCTGTCGTGGAGGAGGCAAACCAGACAAGTCATCTGGAAATACTTCTGGGTAATCCCGTACCACTGGAATATCCACCAGTTTCCTCTCTTCGTCTTTCTTTTCAACCACATGAGCTAGAAAAGCGTAGCACTGCTTTCGTAAACTCTGGCGTGCTTTCATGCAGGAAATAAGCTTTAAGTTCTTACCCGGTCGTTCTCCCTGAATCTTGAGTACTTCCCCGTTTGGCATAGGGATACGTACTACTTTGTCTCGACAAACAATCTCTGCTCCATTTTGCGACAACCAATCCATACCCACAATCACATCGAAGCTTCCTAACTCAAAGGGTATCAAATCTATATCGAAGGCATGATCCTCCAGCGTCAATGAACACTTCCTAATAATCTCATCGGCCTGAACAACTCTACCATTGGCCATTTCTACGGAGTAGCTAGTTTCTAGTCTACTAGGACTCAAATCAAGTAATTGCACAAACTCAGAAGATATGAAACTATTGTCTGCTCCAGTGTCAAATAATATAGATGCGAAGTGATGATTGAGTAAAGTGCATACCCGTGACAACATTCGGGTCCTGACGAGCATCATTGGCTCCAATGACGAATGCACGTCCCCGAGCTGCATTCCCCTGAGTAGTCGGGCCTTGATTCCCAGCGATAGCCATCACCTGCTGTTGGTTGTTTCCTTGCTGACCCGGTGCCCGATTCAGCCTGGGGCACATGTTTCTATAATGATCAGGGCTCCCACTCAAAGCAAGACCTTGCATTTCCGGCGGGGTTAACCGCGTTGACGGGTGCTACCAGATTCGGCGCAGTCTGCAATCTCTTGCCAAATGTCCCGGGCGCCTACAGTTCGCGCACACCCGGCACTGCGTCCCTGGGGGATGATGATAATTGCGCCTGTCACATTTGGGGTGCGGCCCCACATACTCTCTCCTGGCCTGAGACACGGCCACAAAATTCCTGGTCGGCTTAGACCTCTTCTCAAATTTTCCGGCACTCGACCGGCTCGACTCCCCAACATCCTTTCTCTTCTCGGCTCCTCTGCCCAAAACCCCAGTTCTAACCATCTCATCAGTCAAAACGCCAGCTTTCAGAATTGCGCTCTGAATAGTAGGAGGAGCGGCTGTTGTGACCATAGCTCTAATTTGAGGCGCGAGTCCCCAAATGTACCTCTCGATCCTCTTTGATTCCGGCGTGACTAGATGCGGAACCAATCTTGCAAGCTCATGAAAACGATCGGTATAAGCTGCATGCCCTGCCCCCACCATGGCATGATTCCAGAATTCATGCTCTAGTTTCTGCATCTCGTTGAGAGGGCAGTATTCCTCAGTAATCAAAGCCTTGAACTCATCCCATGACATCTGCATCGCAGATTCTCTTCCTCTAGCTTGAACCTGGGTGTTCCACCAGGTTAGGGCCTTACCCTGTAGTGAACAAGTGGCATACTTGATTCTTTGACTGTCGAGGCACTCACTAATGTCGATCACTGCCTCCATCTTCTCCAGCCACCTGGTTAGGCTATCGCCCCACCTTTCCCATCGAATTTCCTTGGTTTTCAAGCCACAAACTCCTTGTACGAACATCCCCGACGAGCATTAACCACTCCAGTCTCAATACCGGCAGTACCACCATTCCCGGTTTCCTGGTTGCTCTCGTTTCCGGTCGGGTTTCCGTTTCCCGTCTCAGTTTCGATCCCACCTTGGACTCCATCATCGTTGCCACCATCCCCGTGAGGGTGGTGTTGTTGGAGTGCGTCGCTCACTTGGGCCACGATAGTAGGAATCAATGCGGCCAATTGCTGAGCGATCAGGGCTGCCATGTCGGCGTTCCCTGTTCCTTGACTGTTACTGGCAGGAGCATCATTTGCTCTTGGTGCTCTGCCTCTGCCTCGGCCTCTGCCCCTTGGGGCTTCACTTCCGCCACTATTGCTGCGGTTAACTCTTCGAGGCGGCATGTTCTAACCATAGAAAAGTAAACACATAAGCTTAAATCAATTGAAAGTGTATATCCATAACACTCATCAAGTCCATGTATTTCATGTCAATATCATACTTATTGTCATCACACATCACATGCAATTCGTGCAGTTCTCACACCATGAATTGATAATGTTTCAATGATAATCCATCATAACAGTTGTAAATCCATGTATACAATCACGTTTAGTCTAGCGGAGGTTGTCTAATTCCTTCCTCTTTCGAGGTTTCAGACATAATCTTCTCAGGGTTAATCTCAATGTCCAAGGTCAAGCGCAATAGCATGATCTGCGAAGATCTCTTCGGGTTTAATACCCGGATCTGATAAACTAACTCGGCGCGCAGAGGGAACGGAAGATCCAATAGAAGCATCCCATAAAAGAGTGAGCGCAAGGGCTCTCTCATAGGGTGGAAAGATCACATAACAAATAGATGAACAAATTTAGCAGCGAGGAACACATACACGAGATATAATATGCATACAGAGTCCTAGCATGCAAATCTACATGAAGGTTCCTAGGTTATAGTCTAGGTCAAGCGTATTGCCTAATTCTCCATAACCAATGGCTCTGATACCAATCTGTCACACCCCCGCTAAAAGCGGAAACACGGGGATGTAACGAGACCGGGATCGTCATAACACATGGTAAGCGATAGAGATGCAATATAATAAATGATGACAAGCGTGTCATGACGACACCCGACGACAAGGGGACTTGTGTCGTGTTTAGTCAATGTTCACGACAACTTAGCCATAAGCATAACATGATAAAGATACACATATTCACATAAGATGAAATTGTAAATGTTAATTCCCACAACCCGGAAACAAGTTTCAAAAGTTGATAATTGTTTACAAGCGTTAACATTGTTCAAAAGATTGTTTATCATAACATGTTAAGTCCCAAAAATGCATCCTAGGGTCTCCACTAAGGCAGCACACCTAGATTCCTGGACTTGTGTGATCACCTGAAAAGATATGCTTAAAAACGGTCAACATAATTGTTGGTGAGCTCGCAGGTTTATGTAATAAAAATGTAAGTGATGCTGTATAATGTAAGCGTATGGAATACCGTGAATACAGTTATATACAAATGTAAATATCACATGACATGAGCTTTGCAACCAAACCTAGCGACGTACACAAAGAAATTGTCGGCATATATTCACCCAAGGGCCCGTTCATGGCCACTGATGGTACCAACTAGTATACCATCGAACGAGGGTGGGGGTGTCAACCCAGTAGTACTACCAATACCTAACCGTCGGTTCCCACACTGGAATTAAATAGTTGCAAAGATAGAACCACACAGCAGACCCAAGCATGTATCAAATAGTACTTGTAACACAGTATCACGTTGATTCCTTGTATGTAAGATGTATGTAAGTGGTACAACATTGAAAATGAGTAAGCATACTTTTCCCCCATGTTGTAAATGATTGAAATATTGTATAAGCGTAAAAAGGGGCCACGAAACTCACTTGTTAGGTGGTAAGTATGTATGAGCAATGTATCCCAAAGGTTGAATGCAAATAAACAGTCAAACACCTATTGACAGTTATTGTAAAGCATTATTGATATGATATATATATAAAGCGCAATAATGATGGGTCGGTTCGGGTCGTATCGGCTGGGTCGCGTATACACACACAGACTGACACATGTACTAGATCTTATGTAGACCCAAGTACAAGACATTGTCGCCATTAATGATGATGTTTAAGTAAAAGTCTCATTGTTATTGAAGAAGCATTGAATAAGTGTCAATAGTTATAAGTCAATTGATCGTTGTAAAGCGTTGGTTTAAATTTGTTTAAAATAGTATGTGTGCCCTTTTTCGCGTTGACTTTAATTTGTGGCCGACCAAATGGCTTATTGTGTTAATGTTACCTCAACATCACACGTCATACTCACACCACGCACAAGGGGATCAAACTCAACAACTTCAGTCGCATAACAAGGCTAGACGCACGACTCAACCTCATTCGTACGAATCAACCCTCAATCGTGCGAATCAGCTTCATTCGTACGATTGAGCCTTCATTCGTATGACTGGTCCTCAGTCGTACCACACAACACCCAATCGCACGACTCAACCTCCATACGCACGAATTAGCCTTCAATCGTGCGAATTAGCTACTTTCGTACGATTGAACCTTCATTCGTGCGATTGGACTCCAGTCGTGCGAATCACACACATTCGCACACATTCAGTCGGTCACCTGACTCAATCGCACACAATCACTCAATCGCATGACTCAATCGCATACACTCATTCGCACGCATGACTCAATCGCATACACTCATTCGCACGCATGACTCAATCGCATACATACACTCAGTCGCACAACTCAGTCGCACGACATGCCTAGTCGCACAGCCCAGTCGCGCGATTGACTCAAACGCATGATTCAGTCGCACGACCCACTCAGTCGCACGGCTCAATCGCATGGATGACCCAGTCGCCTGATCTGCAGAATCGCGACTGTGGTCGGGATGAGCAGCCCCCGAGCTGCTCTAAACATGGGTTTTACACCACAAGGACCTCCAGAAACACTCAACAAACATACACAAGCATAAACACAAGCAAAGAGACCTCACACGCACCCATACGACCTTGTGTGTTCGGGTTGAACCCGAACACCCGAAACCCTAGTTTTGGACAGCCGTGAAAAGGCTAGAAAACGGACAACCAAAGACAATTACCTGCTAGAAAGGAGTAGTCTAAGCTGTAGACGGTGTCATGACGAAGAAAACAAGACCTCTCGGGTTGGATTTGGTGCTAAAAGAGATTTTTGTGTGTGTAGAGGATGAAGATGAAGAAGATGGTGAAAAATGAAGATTAGGGCTGGTAAGAGAGTATTTATACCCAGCCCAAGTTTGCAAAATTACAAGTTTAGTCCCTGCACTTAACCCCCGAGTTTTCCCAAATTGGTTCGGTTGAAAAACGACTTTATTAGATGTTTTATTATAATTGTAAAGTACATTTAAGAAATGGTTATGTTAAAATATTTATATATATATAAAATGATATATTTGACGGTGTTTAAATGAAAGTTTTAAAAGTCTTTTAAGGTTAACATATGGTTATAACGAATACACACACAACGATAATAATGCACACATGATATCCACATAAAGAGTCAAACAAGATGAGGAATGATCGATCAAAGAATAGATAACGGACAAGCACGTTAATTGACGACCTTAAGGTGACGGATGTCACAACCCCCAAATTGGATGAACCCTAGTTTAGATTCGAACCAAATTGATCATCTAAACGATGATGATAACCAAATTAACCATGGGGCTTTTGTTTCCCATGCTTAATCGAGCATATCCATGTATGTAACTTACCCGAATAGGTTCGAATTGAAGGCAATCCTAATCGAAGAACAAGTCGCGGTCGTAGTACCCAATGGATGAGCAATCCTCGATGTAAATCCAATTAAACTTGCAGATAGCTTCAAATGATGATCCTGATGCAAAGCCCCTTATAAATTTCGAAAATTGAAGCCCTAATGACGGTGTTCGAGTATAGTGCAAGTTGCGACAGAAGATGATGATGGGATTCGATGTATGCGTTCGTTTCAAGTGCAATTAAAGAGTGTAATCGATTGCAGATAGATAAACGATTGTCTGTGTTAAACTAATTCGACTATTATTGTGTTTTAATGATCGAACGGCCATGAATTAAAAGAGTTTCGGTTATACAATGGATAGACTTGATAACCGATGTGTAACTCAATTATTAGATGCATTCAAGTTCGAAATACGTTTACAAAACGATTCGGATCGATTTTGGGTTACAAAATCGAATGGTTTTGGTGTTTTATACTCGCCGGACTTCGGCCGGAGGGTGGCCGGAGTCCCGGCCGGAATTACGGGGGTGGGTGGGGGGTTTGGGTTGAAACTTTGAAATTTTACACATTGGCCCCTTGTAGTTTAATAGTTGATTTTTGTTTAAAAGTTCAATTTTAAGTTTCCAAATTGACAAATAAACCCTCTTTATTAACTTCAAGCTTAACATTAAACTAACTTGTTAACTTTTATAACTTGTCATTTATATTCTTATTATTATTATTATTATTGTTATTATTATTATTATTATTATTACTATTATTATTACAATATTATCTAATATTTTTATTATTAACATTCATACATTATAACCTAAAGATAATTAAAAGAATGAACACAAATAACACTTGAATTTCATAATTGCCAATAATGAACCATGTGAGAATAAACGAAGTTATCATTCTATTATCCAAAAATACGAGATGTTACAGTCTCCCCAACTTAAAAGAATTTCGTCCCGAAATTAAGAAAAAAATGAAACTATACAAATAAGAACGGGTACTTCTTCGTATGCTCCTCACGCTCCCAGGTGAATTCAGCGCCTCGCTTATTCTCCCAACGAACCTTGACGATTGGGGTTGTTGTGGTTCTAGTCTTCTTCATTATGCGATCCATGATCTCAACAGGTTTCTCGACAAAATGCAATGACTCGTCGATCTGAATGTCTTCCAACGGAACCTGCAGACTTTCGTCAGCCAAGCACTTTCTCAAATTTGAGACGTGGAACACAGGATGAACTCCACTAAGGTCGGAAGGTAGCTCTAGTTTATAAGCCACTTTCCCAATCCTTTTCAGGATTTTGAAAGGTCCTACAAATCTTGAAGCCAGTTTGCCCTTCTTTCAAAGCGAACCACACCTTTCCACGGTGAAACCTTAAGAAGAACCATCTCCCCAACTTGAATTCCAATGGCTTACGTCGCTTATCAGCATAGCTCTTTTGTCGACTTCTCGCCACTTCAAGGTTCTTGGCGAATGATAGAAACTTTATCGGTCGTCTCTTGTATAAGTTCAGGAACATTGATGAAGTTTTCACCAATGTCGGTCCAACAGATCGGTGAACGACATTTACGACCATAAAGTGCTTCGAATGGTGCCATCTTGATACTCGAGTGGTAACTATTGTTATACGAAAATTCCGCGAGCGGTAGATGCGTATCCCAATCACCACCAAAGTCAAGAACACAAAGGCGTAGCAAATCCTCCAAGGTTTGGATCGTTCGCTCGGTTTGACCATCAGTTTGAGGATGGTAAGCCGTGCTTAGATCCAATTGAGTACCCAAGAGTTCTTGCATAGACGACCAAAAGTGTGAAGTGAAACGAGCATCTCGGTCGGATATGATGTGCAGAGGTACCCCATGACGACTTACAATCTCATCAACGTATATACGAGCTAACCATGATGTCTTGTAAGTGTCACGTATAGGTATAAAATGTGCCGATTTGGTCAATCGGTCAACGATCACCCATATGCTATCATGTCCTCGAGAGGTTCGGGGTAGCTTAGTTATGAAGTCCATGGATATGTGTTCCCACTTCCACATAGGGATCTCGGGTTGCTCAAGTAATCCACTTGGACGTTGATGTTCGGCTTTAACCTTCGTACACGTGAGGCACTTAGCTACATAGGTCGCTATGTCTTTCTTCATTCCAGGCCACCAATATGGAGCAGGTCCATATACATCTTATCGGATCCAGGATGAATAGAATAACAAGTTTGATGAGCTTCGTTCATGATAAAGGTACGGAGGTTGTCACGATTTGGAACCCAAATTCGATTTGTGAAGTACATCAATCCATTAGGTTTCGTTTCCAATTGGGTTAGAAGATTATGCTCCAATTCATCCTTCATTCTTCCTTCTCGTTGTACCATTTGTTGAGCCTCCAAGATACCACACTCGATGTCACTATCTATTCTCAGGTTTTGTAGCAGTACGGTAGTCTCGTTGACATCTAGTCGGATCTCAGTATCGAATTTCTTGGAATGAGATCATCTTGTTGTGAGTCTTTCGACTTAGTGCATCGGCTACAACATTTGCTTTACCAGGATGGTAACGAATGTCACAATCGTAATCACTAATCAACTCCAACCAACGACGTTGTCTCATGTTGAGATCTTTTTGATTGAAAACGTGTTGAAGGCTTTTGTGATCGGTGTAGACTATACATTGCGTACCATACAGGTAGTGCCTGCAAATCTTCAAGGCAAAGACAACAGCACCAAGCTCAAGATCGTGTGTTGTGTAATTCACCTCGTGAACCTTCAATTGCCTCGATGCATAAGCTATGACCTTCCCTCGTTGCATGAGAACACAACCAAGGCCTTGTTTAGATGCATCACAATACACGGTGAAATCGTCATTTCCATCGAGTAGGGTCAAGATAGGCGCATTGCACAACTTGTGCTTTAACGCCTCAAAAGCTTCTTCTTGCTCAGGACCCCACTCGAATGGTTTATTCTTTTGAGTCAAAGAAGTGAGTGGCTTCGCGATCCTTGGAAGTTGGCAAGGAATCGAATAATAACCAGCAAGACTCAAGAAAGAAATACTTCGCTAGGAGTTGGTAAGGAACCACCCAATTTTTCACAGCTTTCCCACCTTTGCAGGATCAACATGAATTCCTTGGCTATTCACCACGTGTCCTAGAAATTGAACTTCCTCAAGCCAGAAATCACACTTCGAGAACTTCGCGTACAATTGCTCTTTCTTCAACAATTCAAGAACCAATCTCAAATGTAGTTCATGATCGGGGTTGGACTTGGAATAGATAAGTATGTCATCAATGAAGACGATCACAAACTTGTCTAGATAAGGCTTGCATACTCGGTTCATGAGATCCATGAAGACAGCAGGAGCATTGGTTAAACCAAAAGGCATCACCATAAACTCATAGTGCCATAACGAGTACGGAAAGCGGTCTTTGGGATATCATCATCATGGACTCGCAATTGATGATAGCCAGAACGTAAATCGATCTTCGAGAAAATAGCAGCTCCTTGAAGTTGGTCAAACAAGTCATCGATACGAGGAAGAGGATAACGGTTCTTGATGGTAAGCTTGTTAAGCTCACGATAATCGATGCACATACGAAACGATCCATCTTTCTTCTTCACGAAAAGAACAGGTGCACCCCAAGGCGAAGAACTAGGACGGATGAAACCCTTCTCGGATAGCTCTTGAAGTTGACTAGAGAGTTCTTGCATTTCAGACGGTGCAAGTCGATATGGTGACTTAGCCACGGGGTTTGCTCCCAGTATCAAGTCAATTTTAAACTCAACTTCACGCACAGGAGGTAAACCACTAAGGTCATCGGGAAATACTTCAGAAAAGTCTCGTACGATAGGGACATCCTTAAGTTCTTTCCCTTTGACTTTCGTGTTGACCATGTAGGCCAAGAAGGCCATATACTTCTTGCTTAAGCACTTTCAGGCTTGAGTGCAAGACATTAGTTTAAGCCCTTGGAAGACTTTTCACCGAACACTTTCAAAGTATCTCCAGAGGGTAACGGTATACGAATGCACTTCTCGAAACAAATGATCTCGGCATGGTGTTTGGCTAACCAATCCATACCAATGATGACGTCGAAGCTTCCAAGTTTCATAGGAATAAGATCAATAAAGAAATTGTGTGTGTCAAGACTTAAGATGCAATCACGAATAAACGACATCAATGGTGATCGGTTCTCCATCGGCAACTTCAACGGTAAGAGGTCTTCTAGTTTCGTATGTGGCTTAGCAAGTATGGGTTCAAACTCTAACGAAACAAAACTCTTATCGGCTCCAAAATCAAATAGGACATAGGCATACGTTTTATAATAAGAAACATACCTGTTCAATTTTAAAGGTATTTAACGACGCAGGTAACACATGAAAAGAATTAGGTCACAAAAGTTAAAGGTAAGTTAACATACCATTCACCACATCGTTGTTTGCTTGTGCTTGATTTGCGTTGATGTTGAAAGCACGTCCTCGGGCTTGTGGCACATACCCACAAGACGAGGGCATTGTGGGCGGAAATGACAAGGTTCCCCACAGTTGTAGCAAACACGGTTTGTGACCACGGCGGCGTTGTTAGGTGCACGGTGACAAGTCGCCACCAAGTGACCATATTTACCGCATAAAGTACAGATACGGCATGGTTGATTTCCCGGGTGATGGTACCTACAAGTGTTGCACATAGGCTGAGGACCAGCATAAGCCCTAGCCCCAGGCACTTGTGCCACAGGTGCAGCCACAGGTACAAGTTGTCTTTGGGGTAGTTTGGGTGCAGCCACAGCATAGTTACGCGCCGGTGTGAACTTGCGCTTGTTGTTGTTGTTGTTGTAAGACGGTTCAGCTTTGGTCTCCTTAACTGTCTCGGTAGCCGTCTTCTCTACCTTCTTTGCACCCTTCACAGACATGGTGCCCGCTCGTATATGGTTCTCGATGAGTTGAGCGGTGATGGTAATGGCTTCTTCCAAGGTTGTGGGTCGGCTACCCACCACAACATCTTGAATTTGGGGTGGTACACCCTTAATGAACTTCTCAATGTTGCGGGGGACAGTGTCAACCATGTGAGGCAACAATATACTCAACTCATGATGCCTAGTTGAGTAGGCCAAATGATCACCATCATTTTGCTTCAAGTTCCAAAATCTTCTTCCAACTTTTGGAATTCACTTCTTGGGCAAAACTTCGCGATGGCGATGTTCTTGAACTCATCCCAAGAGAGTGCCAATATACCATCAGCTCCACGATTTCTCTTCTCGCTATTCCACCAGGTGAGAGCCCTTTGTTGGAGCATGCTAGTGGCATAATGAACTTTGAGTGCCTCGGGACACTCATAATTGACGAAGGTGTTTTCCATGCTCTCGAACCACTCAAGAAGACCAGTGGCTCCTTCCTTGCCACTAAATTTAGTGGGCTTGCAAGAGCTAAAATGCTTGAAGGTGCAAGTTTGATTGTTCCTGTTTTGGTTGTTGCTATTGTCTCCATTAGCACCGCTATTGTTCCTATTGGTGTTGTTGTTGCTATTAGCCATTAGAGTGCTATTAAGTTCAGCAACCATAGTCGAGATGACGGCAGCCATTTGTCGGGCAATCATGGCAGCTAGCTTACGGTCGGAACTTTCACGCTTTCCATGGTGACGAGACATGCTGGATATACAAAATGAGTTAGTTAGTTACGGGAGTGAGGATAACAAAGGATAGTAGTTTAAACAAAGATAAGCTAAGGGTTGTAAGATACACGGAATGATTCCATTTGGTAACGCATTACCATTTAGAAACGTTGACACGTCAAGGTGAATTGACCCTCTTACCTTAGAAACTTGTGTATATCGACCATAGTTTATCACTCATCCCAGAAATCCCCAGGTAAGCATAACTAGTCCCGTAGGATTTATGCGATATGCTTGCCTTAGCCCGAGGGCCTTTTGCCAGGAAATCCAGAATACAGGTGTCTATGTGTCACACAAATTTCTTAGGTTCATGAAATCAAAACCTTGATGAGATTTTACATGGATTAGACATAAGTCTAAAGATTCAAGTCATAAGCATAAGTATACGATTCCACGTATCGTCGAGAATAAGATTAAGAAGTTTCGTTTGTCGGGGAGAGTCAAAGTGTCAAAGGTAAGTTTAGGGAGACAAGTAACAAAGTTTTAACAATTATAAGGCAAACCTATGCTAAGGCATCAAATTGCACATAAGTAAGGTATAGCATTATGTAGCATGTAACAATATATATATTTCCAAGAATATAAATATTATTCTATGAGGTTCATGCATAAGCTATAGTCTAGGCCACCATCTCTAATAACCTAAATCCCTATAGTTATGGGCTTGATACCAATCTGTCACACCCCAACCTTGACGGCGGAAACGTCGAGATGTGAGGGTTAAGATTGTTCACAGCCACATAACGCTATATTTAAATGTAAATATTGAAATTATAAGTTTCAAAGGCATTACAAACATAAGTCTCAAACATGAAATAAGTTCAAACATAACAAGACAAAACATAGTCTTTTTATTTCATTAACTAGGTCCAAGTCCTAGATTATTGCAAGCTTCAAAAGTTCACTTTAAACTTGAGGATGACCTGAAACATGATAAAAATAAAGGTCAACTAAAAATAGTTGGTGAGTTTCCAAGGTTTTCATACATATTATGATAAAGTTACAAGTAGCAATTCATGTCATAGGTCATAAGTTAGTAAGGTTATAGAACACATATCGTTACAACCAAACCTCGACTTGATTACAAGTATATAAGATTGGCTAAGTATATTTGGTTCCCATGATGAACAAGTATACGTCATCAGGAGTCGGCAATACATCGACTTTAGCACCAAATAGGCTTTTCAGGCCCAAAGATCTAAGACGTCGCCAGGCTAGCAATAGTTAATGATTGTAAACAAACTATGTATCTCATATAATCACTTACAACACCCAAATAACCATGACAAAATATAAAGATGAATTGCAAGTGCCTTACAAGTCTCAAACGTTTATAAGTGTATGATGTATAAGTATCACGTTTCACCCCAAAATAGTGTGAAATAAAATAAAAAAGGGGGCAAGGAAAACTCACATGTCATATAAGTATATAATGAAGATCAATAAGAATAATATATGTCGTTCCAAGATAAAACGTCACAAGGCACCTAAATATATAAATATTACAAGATTTAGGTTAATATAAGATTAACGGGTTAACGTGAACTAGGGTATTAGAATTTTGGGGATTTTTTATAAAGTTAATAAATTCTTATAAAAACACCATTTATGAAATTTATAAAATTTATTTTTAAGGAAATTGATCCTTTGTAAATAACTTGTGATTTTATTTATAAGATTATATCTAAATTCTATAATTATCATGATAAATCCTTAAACATAAGGTCTAATATTAATTTAATACCTTTAAGTATTATATAAGAATCTAATTTTTATAAAAATGTTTAATTATAACATTTGTAAATAATTTTATATTAAAGTATTAAAATGTTTTACAAGAATAAATTTTTAAGAAATATTTAGATGACTTTAAAAATATTTGGGGTTTATAAAAATCATTTTATAATTATTATAAATTTTCTATAATTAATTTAAGGCCAAAAAGGCTTTAAAAAAATTACAAGAGGGTGCCCGGGTTCGAACACGGGAGCTCTTGCTTAACAAGGCAATGTCTTACCAGTGAAGCAAGGCTCTCCGCCGCAGTACATCTTGGTTTTAAATTCCTTATAAACATAACCCAAGCAAAACCCCCAAATTGGATGAACCCTAGTTTAGATTCGAACCAAATTGATCATCTAAACGATGATGATAACCAAATTAACCATGGGGCTTTTGTTTCCCATGCTTAATCGAGCATATCCATGTATGTAACTTACCCGAATAGGTTTGAATTGAAGGCAATCCTAATCGAAGAACAAGTCGCGGTCGTAGTACCCAATGGATGAGCAATCCTCAATGAAAATCCAATTAAACTTGCAGATAGCTTCGAATGATGATCCAGATGCAAAGCCCCTTATAAATTTCGAAAATTGAAGCCCTAATGACAGTGTTCGAGTATGGTGCAAGTTGCGACAGAAGATGATGATGGGATTCGATGTATGCGTTCGTTTCAGGTGCAATTGAAGAGTGTAATCGATTGCAGATAGATAAACGATTGTCTGTGTTAAACTAATTCGACTATTATTGTGTTTTAATGATCGAACGGCCATGAATTAAAAGAGTGTCGGTTATACGATGGATAGACTTGATAACCGATGTGTAACTCAATTATTAGATGCATTCAAGTTCGAAATACGTTTACAAAACGATTCGGATCGATTTTGGGTTACAAAATCGAATGGTTTTGGTGTTTTATACTCGCCGGACTTCGGCCGGAGGGTGGCCGGAGTCCCGGCCGGAATTACGGGGGTGGGTGGGGGGTTTGGGTTGAAACTTTGAAATTTTACACATTGACCCCTTGTAGTTTGATAGCTGACATTTTATGTTTAAAAGTTCAATTTTAAGTTTCCAAATTGACAAATAAACCCTCTTTATTAACTTCAAGCTTAACATTAAACTAACTTGTTAACTTTTATAACTTGTCATTTATATTCTTATTATTATTATTATTATTATTATTGTTATTATTATTATTATTACTTTTATTATTACAATATTATCTAATATTTTTATTTTTAACATTCATACATTATAACCTAAAGATAATTAAAAGAATGAACACAAATAACACTTGAATTTCATAATTGCCAATAATGAACCATGTGAGAATAAACAAAGTTATCATTCTATTAACCAAAAATACGAGATGTTACAAACAACAACAGAAAATCCACAACTGGTGGATATCAATTCATAGGACCAAGACTAGTTTCATGACAGTGCAAGAAGCAAACAAATGTATCTGTATCCACAGCTGAGGCTGAGTACAAAGCTGCTTCAGCTGGTTGCTCTCAAGTCCTTTGGTTGCAAAACCAATTGCTTGATTATGATTGAAATTTCCTTCAAACTTCAATTTACATTGACAATTCAGCTGCTATGTTTATAACTGTTAATCCTGTGCAACATAGTAAAACAAAGCGTATTGAAATAAGATACCATTTTCCAAGATTGCTCAGAAAAAGGTTTGATCAAGTTAGTCAAAGTGGATACAACAAATCAGCTTGCTGATTTATTCACTAAAGCCTTTGATTCAGTTAGATGTAATTTTCTAATTGAGTTTCTAGGCATGATTAACTTAGATTAATCATTAGAAACAAACAAAGAAAAGCATGTGTCTGTCCTTGTAAATAGTAATAAATAGATAATAAAAAAATTTCTTTCAAAAGATTTATAATTACCTTCGGAAGAAATTTATGTCTTAGTACAATTTTTCTTTCGAAAGCGATTTACCTTCGGAAGAAACTTCTGAAGCATCTTCCGAAGCTTATAATAATAAAAAAAAATTATATTGTCTTTGTTTCTGTGTAATTTAATTCAGCATGACATATGTTTGGAAAATGATAGTGCACTATGCCTTTGCTTACTTCCTGAATTTTTAAATATCATTTACATTTGATCAAAGTTTCTTAATATGTGAGTAGGTTCAACTTGAGTACAAATCACACTAAGAGCATGCCTAACATAATGCAAAGTGATTGTTTGTGGGAAACTTCATTTAGAGGATACAGAAAGTGAGTCTTATTCTGATATGACCAAATCACTCATCTAAGCACACTATGTACCAACACTTTATAATATCTCTCTTTGAAAATCATACTCCCTCTATTTTGTGTAAACAAAGACCTGGGTGTATGATCACCATGGTAACTAACTGGTGAAAAGATCATGATCCTCATCATCCCTCTATTTTGTGTAAACAAAGACCTTGGTTAAAGGCACCTCTGTTTTACGTAAGTAAAGACCTGGTGACTTGATGATGATCATATCTCAGCTCTCAAAAGAATCCTCTGTGATCAACTGTATATTAAATCTAGAGCTTATACATCAATGCATTAATGAGATGTCAAATGCATCTCAAGATAGAACTTATAACTTAAAGTACATAGTTCTAAGTGTGAAAAAGTGATGATTTGACTCACAAAGGGAGGACAAAATCTAAGTGATTTGAATGTGAAGCCCATAACAGTTACTCACTAATAAATATGAAAACATGATAAACAGCATGCCTAGTTGATACAATACTCTTGTATGGATTTAAGTAGACAAACATACTTGCAATCAGATCTAAGATCAGGTATCATTTCAACAAATTAATTCATCAAGAAGATGCTTAGTGTTATAGTATGATCCCATTCTATGTGTATATATGCTTGTACATAGTACTCATTTCAGTTTTGTTTAGTTTAATTTCTTTCTGTTTGGACAGACTTGTGTCTTTCATGATACTTTTCTTAGAAATTTATGAAAATGCATTCATTCATTATTAATCAAAAATTTAGGGGGAGTAGAATCATGAAAATAAGTTAACAACAAAATTGTCAAATGAATTGTCAATATGAAGGAATTGGAACCTGAGCACTAACTTGGCTTTTGGATAAGTTTTTAAAATATAAACTTTCTTGTACACAATTGGCGTGAATACAAAGTCAACAAGTTCCAATAGCAATAAATGATTCTATCAGTTGATTAGGACCATAAAATAAAATAAGTTTCAATCGTGGCATTTTAAGCATCAGCAGAAGTTACAGTACATTTTAAGCATCAATAGAAGCTATAGTGCATTGTAAACATCAGCAGAAGCTACAGTGTGAAACTTAAAGGGAGTAAAATATGACTATCCGTAGATTGGTAACCTACGAATGAGTTAATATTTTACAAGTACAATTCATTTCCATAGATTGGTAACCTATAGAAAATCAAGTTATACTTCTATACAAACTTTAAATTTCAGTTTTAATTTAGGCATCCGCAGATGTCCTACGGATGAACTGAAATCTGCGGAACAAATAAATTCCACGGAAGAGTAATAAGAAAAGTGGGACCCACTTCATTAAATAAAGGAAATTCATGGGGTCAAGTGTTCATAAATGATGTTTTTGACTTTAATATTCATTATTCACTTTTTCAGAATATTTTTTCAGACCTAGAAAAACCACTCAACAAACCTTTCCCCCTTTCACAAACATTCAAAATTACCGAATCAAAACATCAAACAAACACATAATCGTGATCTCAAATAATTGTTCAGAAGGTAAAACATGTCATAATCATCAATAATGAACTGTTTGATTCTTGATTATCATTGAAACTGTTCGCATTATCATATATGTAATGTTGATTCTAATCTATTCTTCTTAACTATCATGAACAGATGTCTAATCGATTTGCAAGGGAGCACAATGTGTGTGCGTTCTTAAATCCCGACGACCCTGTGTCGGAAGGATGTCGAGACATCATTAGAAATTTGCGGTGATCCAGGCGGTTCTATGCTTTAACAGCAGAGCCTATGATTCACCAATCACATATAATTGATTTCTGAAACTCTGCATGAATAGAAGAAGATGGATAAGTTATCATGGTGGAAGTGAAGAATCAAAGACTGAGGATGGATGAACAGACCATAAGGAGGGCTCTAGAGTTGAGAGAACAAGAAGCAGGTCACCCTGATGTGTTCGAGAACGAATACATAGAGAAGATATTCTATCTGATGGGATATGATGGTGATTTTGAAAAAGGAGAAATAAAGAAAGGAGATTATGCAAGCCGTACAGATTCCTATGTCATACTTACCTAAAGTTCATCTCCAACAGGAAGTCTGGGCTTGACAGATTCTCAAGGCACATATCATCTGGGATCATTGGCATCTTTGAGGGAAGAACATACAACTACTCCAAGTACATCTTGTAACATCTCGTATTTTTGTTAAGTAAAAGTGTAACTTCGTTAAGTTTATAAAAGGACCTTTTATGTCTTTTGTGAAACATTGAGGGTTTATTATGCTTCATAATTAATTTGGTGGTTAACAAATTAATTTAATAAATAACAATAACATTATAAGTGTTATAATGTTTACTTAATATTATAAAACTTAACTTAAAGTAATAAAAATCTTAAAAAAAATAATTGTGATTAAAATAATAATAACAATGTTATTGTTATTATTACTAATAATATTATTAATAACACTTATGTAAATGATAATAATATTAAAAATAATAAAGTTGTATAACTTTAAACTTGTAATTAATAAGTTTATTACATAAAATAATAACCTTTTAGAACTTCAGGGACTAATTTGTAATTAATTTTAACTTAATCAAAACTTTAAAATGTAAGTGGAAACTTCTAAAACCATAGGGACCATAAGTGTAAATAATTTAAAACCCAACCCCCCTCCCTTTCTTTCCCCGCTTTTCCGGCCATTAGTCCGGCGGAGCTCCGGCGGCTCCGGCCAACCCCAAAAACCTTTAAATTTCATCGATTTTTAGACCAAAACCGTTACCAAACTCTTTTGAAACTTGATTAGAACCGTTAATCATCAAATAAATGAGTTAAAGCATCGGTTACGAAGCTCCACCGAGAGCATAACCGATGCCATAAACCCTATGGACGTTCGAACATTTAATCCAAATAATAACCCAATTAATCGAACCTAAACGATCGATCTATCTATTCCTAAACGCATACAACTCCCAATTTCACCTGGAAAACCCAAATCCAACACCATCGAACACCACGTTCGCCCGCGACCTGCAACTACTCGAGAACCGTGTTCGAGGCACTTTTACACAAAATTGGTTGGGGGCTTTCACTTATAAACATCATTCGAAGCTTCCTGCAAAGTTAATTTGGTTATCAACCTCGTTTACACCTTGAATCAACAATCACAGGTCGCGGCTCGTTCTTAAACTTGAGATCACCAAATCGAACTCAATAATGTAAGTTTCATACATCTTTGAACTCGGTTTTACATGGGCAATCAAAGCCCTAACTTTAATTTCATTAACAACTTCGAATTGAGGTTCAATTTGATCGGATTTGGTTCTAGGGTTTTTAGAAATTGGGGGTTCTGTTTGTTTTGGTTTATATAATATGCGAATGGGTGTTTACCAGGCCTAGGCGACCCAGCCTAATGGTAAACACTCTTCCTGTGAACCCTGAGGTCCCGGGTTCGAACCCGGGCACCTCCTTTTATTTGGTTTTATTTTTTTTAAGCCTTTTTAATTACATATAAAATTACAGAAAATTTATAATTAATATAAAAATCATTTCTGATAATTAATATAAAGATTTTGGACACTAAAATATTTTCTGAAATTTTTCTAATTTAAATATATTCATAAATATATATATATATATATATATATATATATATATATATATATATATATATATATATATATTTATAAATATATATAAATCTTTTAGTTATTCCTTATAAAATGGATTTAAAATAATTGTTTATATTAATAAATTTTCATTGATTCAAACGTTACTTCTAAAATCATGATTGTTTGTTTTAAAGAAAAAAATGTATTTATTTAAATTTTTATATTTAAACTTATTAGTTGTTACAAAAGGTTTTCTTTTAAATTAATTAAACATTTATTTATATTTGGTTGGACTTAAAAATATTTATGAACACTTAATTCTTTAAAGAATTAAATTTATAATTGGAGTAATTATATATAATTACTTAAGATATTTAAGAATATTATTATAAAACATATTTTAGCTAGTTAATATTTTGATATTAATCAAAATGCTATTTTCTTATTATTCTTAGATAATTAAAAAGACTTAATTGTATATTGAACCTCATCATCATATTAATTCCATTTTTTTAAAATACTTAAATACATATATAATTCTTCTAATGGGTTTAAAATGAGAATAATTATTCTATAAATTAACTTGTCAAAACTCCTTAAAACTATTGAAACCCTAATCATTATTTGAACGTTAATCATATTATTAATTTTCATCTTGTAATACATATTTAGGTGCCTTGTAATGAATACTTGGGATTACTTTGGATCATCCTTTAATCTTTATTTATCATCTTGTAATGCTTATATCAATGTGAGTATTTCCATACCCCTTTTTGCTTATTTTCACAGTTTGGGGTGAAACATGTTAACTTATACTTTGCACTTGTAAACTTATTTGAGACTTGTAAACTTTATGGCAATTCATCATGTTAAGTTGTGGTTAGTTGAACTTTTGTGGTTACCATGTTATGGCGTTATATGTACAATCATTAACTATTGCTAGCCCAGCGAAGTCATAGATCTATGGGTAAGACAAGCCTGCTTGGTTGATCCAAGTACACTTAGCTGATCGTATATACTTTTAACGTTTGAGACTTGTAAAACATTGTCGAGGTTTGATTGTTGCATTGTTCATAACATCCCTAATCACTTTATTCACTAACTTATGACTTGAATTGCCATCTTTTATATACTTATGTATTGAAAACTATGGAATGCTCACCAACATTTTTATGTTGACCTTTTATTTTTAACATGTTTCAGGAATACCCCAAGTTTGTGATCTACTCTTTGAAGCTTGCACATCTAGGAATGGACCTAGTTAAATAAATGAAATAAGAATGATTGTTACATTCTATGTTAAGCTTTTAAATTCTTTGAGACATATGTTGTAGCGTTACAATTGAAACTTATGTTTAAATTATATTTGTATTTAAAAATAGCGTTATGTGGCTGTGAACAATCTTAACCCTCACATCTCGACGTTTCCGCCGTCAAGGTTGGGGTGTGACAGATTGGTATCAGAGCCCATAACTATAGGGAATTAGGTTATTAGAAATGGTGACCTAGACTATAGTTGCATGAACCTCATAGAAAGATCCTTATACCTTTGTGCTTACATGTTGTTTGCATGCTACATAATGCTATGCCTTTTGTGCAACTTGATGCCTTAGCATAGGATTGCCTTATGTATGCTTAACTTAGTTACTTGTCTCCCTAAACTTAACTTTGACTCTTTGACCCTCCCCGACAAATGAACTTCCTAAACTTATTCTCAACGACATGTGGAATCTACACTTATCATCTGGGTTCAATTCCTTAGACTCTATGTCTAATCTATGAAAATCTCATCAAGGTTTTGATTTCATAAACCAAAGAAATTTGTGTGACACATAGACACCTGTATTCTGGATTTCCTGGCAAAAGGCCTTCGGGCTAAGGCAAGCATATCGTATAAATCTCATTGTGAGACCAGTTATGCTTACCTGGGGATTTCTGGGATGAGTGATAAACTATGGTCACATACACAAGTCTCTATGGTAAATGGGTCAATTTACCTTGACGTGTCAACGATTCCAACTGGTAATGCATTACCAAATGGAACCATCCTCTTTGTATCTTAAAAGGTCTTTGATTCCTTGAACTGGTATCTCTTCATTCTTATCATATATAATGTTCCTGTTAATATTGAACCTATCCTATATTTCAACTCTTACGTATAAACACCGTTACACGTTGAGCGTTTCATGTATCTATTTCTATACCTTGACCAACGTGTGCATGACTCTTAATATATCCAATGATATTGGGAATCTAAAACGAATGGTCTTCAAAACTTTAAACCGTTACTTATGGTTCTAAAGTCTTCTTAAGGATGTGTCCTATAACTAAAGACATGCAATGTTATAGGTGGGATTCTTACATCTTGGGATACTTTGTCTAGGCAAAGTGTAAATGGTGATTTGACTCGATCATTGAATCCATTCACTTGACTCGAAACCCTTGAGATGAGTGATCACTTATAAGTACGCGTGTCTTCAATAAGGCTATGGTTGACCTCATATCTTGAGAAGTCCATGTATTCCTATCGATTGTGAATCGAGTGTTCACATCTCGTTGTGGTGTTGAATAATTTCCTGCCCTTGATTTCGTCTCCCGATTAAAACCATCCAAGATTTGAACACCACAACAACTTCTGTTATCTCGAACTTTGATCTTAAGCTTGAAAGCATGATTTTTCCTTTTGTTACATTGATGTAACTTGAAAATTTTTTTCGAATTTCTAATTGATATTATTTTTCTTTTCGTCGTTAAGTCAAACTCCGTACCATCTGCACCGTGAGAGATGCAAGTGTTTGAAAGTCAACCTATGACTAAGAACACCCGTATCTCCTAAATGATTCTAACTCATCAAAACAGGGGTGATTCCCTTTGATGATTCTCTATTCGTTTCGATAAATGGTTTCCAATTGTGATTTATAAAATTTCATCCTCTGGATCGGGGTGATTTCCTTATCCTGAGGATTGACTTCAATTATTTTCTTTGGAATGGCATTTCATAAATTACATGATCTCACCAAAATAGGATTGAAACCCGTACTTTGGTGACAAATGTCAATCTTCGATTGTTTTCTTGCTATTATGAAATTCAATCATCAAGATAGGCGTGAATTCCATACCTTGATGAAAATATCATCTTTAAGAATTGTATTTGTTCAATTGAGACGACTTCATCAAAGTAGGAGTGAATTCTGGATTTTGATGAAGAAGTTCATCTTTTATATTTTGTTTTTGTAAAACTTCACCGTTAAGATAGGAGTGATTTCCCTTACCTTAATGGTGAGTTACCTCGTCTTATTTCTGTGGATCCTCAACAAGGAGTTGGGATCGTACTTTTTAATTGGTAAGTTAGCGGTCATACCTTGGGAATGCACCCTCAAGCTAGGAGTGAAAACCACACCTTGATGACTATTCTCATTTCTTGATCTTCAACTTACCAAGGTTTTAATCAAGTGACAAGAAACGTGTAGTAACTTGAAGGGTGAACCAATGTTAGGGTTTGAACCTATCAAGCCAAAGCATGATTTCTGAACTTGTAAGGAGACCCGATCGCTCTAGGTTGATTTTGATTTCGAGCTTGGAGCATTTAAATTCTTAAATTGATTTCTTTCCCTTTATCCTTATGTTTTGATATGATCTAGCTATATCGAACCATTTATTCCTTACTCATCAACTTTCATTTTGAGTTGTCACCAACACATGATTGTGTGATGGTAGCCTTCTTAAACAATCTTTCTACTAAATAAAGACATTATCAACTTGTGGTTATGTCTTTCTAGTCATACGAATATTCTCGACTGTACTTATGGGTTTGATGAATTACGTATGCAATCTATATTTGGAAATTTGTTACCTTGCAAGACATGGTTACAAATGCATGTCTTATTGTTTGCGTTACTTCTTGAATCACTTTTGAATCCTTAACCTTGGAAATCTTTAAAACTTTATCTTGAATTCGATCTACGAGACTCGTTATTGCGACGCGGATATGGAGAATCATAAATTTTCGTAATTTGTACTCATGGGTTTGGCATGAAAGAAAAGACATAACTTGGTATATGTCCAAGTGTCTCACCTTCATATATGACAACACCTAACCTTCGTGTTCCTGTGAATCTCCTGTTTTATTTCTCATCACCGAATGTCTTTTATTTTGGATGTCATACTGAAAATTGGTGCATTATAGACCAATTGACTAATCCCATATTGACTCATGTGAGATAATGAGTCAATAAATTGACTTGTATCTAACTCAAGAATTCGTATACCGTGGTATGGCGTTAAAACATCGATCGTTATTTTGGATGACCGGTTCCTTTTCTGCTTTTAATAATGTTCCCAACCATCGTCGTGAACTTGTTTCAAAATCTTCGCATATCGTATAATTCTTAGACCAATGATTGGTCAAAAGAGAGATACATATTCATAAGATATGCGTTAAGACCGTTTCATATAGTGACGTTTGGGATTCTTAAATCCTGACGGTTAATCTTTCTTATCATTGTTGGTCCTTTATTGATTTCTAGATATCAATTTACTACGAAATTACATTCTAGAAGTTGTGACTTCTGAATCTAAGGTACCACGGTAGCTCGTTATCGTTTTTTAACGCTTTATCTCAAAACGTCTCGCGTTTATTATGCTGAGAATCTTGTAAGATTCCATAAGGTGAAGCGTTCCACCTGTAATCAAACGTCAAACACTGCTCGTTGAACACTCACTTTCATTTCAATTCCTTTGTTCATTTAAGTTCCTTCTTAATTTCGGGACGAAATTCTTTTACAGTTGGGGAACTGTAACATCTCGTATTTTTGTTAAGTAAAAGGGTAACTTCGTTAAGTTTATAAAAGGACCTTTTATGTCTTTGTGAACCTTGAGGTTTTTATGCTCATATTAAATTTGGTGGTTAACAAATTAATTTAATAATAACAATAACATTATAAGTGTTATAATGTTTATTAATTATAAAACCTTAACTTAAAGTATAAAATCTTTAAAAAAATAATTGTGATAAAATATAATAACAATGTTATTGTTATTATTACTATAATATTATTAATAAAACAATAATGGTTAAATTGTAATAATATTAAAAATAATAAAGTTGTATAACTAACTTGTAATTAATAAGTTTATACTAAAATAATAACCTTTTAGAACTTCATGGACTAATTTGTAATTAATTTTAACCTAATCACAACTTTATTAAGTTGAACTTCTAAAACCACAGGGACCATAAGTGTAATAATTTAAAACCACCCCCCTCCCTTTCTTTCCCCGCTTTTCCGGCCATTAGTCCCGTAGCTCCGGCGGCTCCGGCCAACCCCAAAAACCTTTAAATTTCATCGATTTTTAGACCAAAAACCGTTATCAAACTCTTTTGAAACTTGTATTAGAACCGTTAATATCAAATAAATGAGTTAAAGCATCGGTTACGAGCTCCACCGATGAGCATAACGATGCCATAAACCATATGGACGTTTCGAACCGTTAAAAATCCAAATATACCCCTTAATCGCACCTAAACGATCGATCTATCTATTCCTAAACGCATAAACTCCTAATTTCACCTGGAAAACCCCAATCCAACACCATCGACACCACGTTCGCCCCGACCTGCAACTACTCGAGAACCGTGTTCGAGGCACTTTTACACAAAATTGTTGGGGCTTTCCACTTATACATCATTCGAAGCTTTCCTGTAAAGTTAATTTGGTTATCACCTCGTTTCCACCTTGAATCAACAATCACCGGTCGCAGGCTCGTTTTAAACTTGAGATCACCAATCGAACTCATAAGGTAAAGTTGTCATACATCTTTGAACTCGGTTTTAACATGGCAATCCAAAGCCCTAACTTTAATTTCATTAACACTTCGAATTGAGGTTCAATTTGATCGGATTTGGTTCTAGGGTTTTTTAGAAATTGGGGTTCTGTATTGGTTTTTGTTTATATAATATCGAATGGTGTTTACCAGCCTATGCAAAAAAAAAGACCCGCCTAATGGTAAACACTCTTCCCTGTGAACCCTGAGGTCCCGGGTTCGAAGCCGGCACCTCCTTTTATTGGTTTTATTTTTTTTAAGCCTTTTAATTACATATAAAAGACAGAAAATTTATAATTAAATAAAAATCATTTCTGATAATTAATATAAAGATTTTTGGACACTAAAAGATTTTATGAAATTTTTTCTAGTTTAATATTATTCATAAATATTATATATTATCTATCTATATAATATATATATATATATATATATATATATATATATTATATATATATAATATCTATATATATATATATATTTATAAATATATATAAATCTTTTAGTTATTGCCTTAATAAAAGGATTTAAATGATTGTTTATATTAATAAATTTCATTGATTCAACCGTTACTTCTAAATCATGATGTTTGTTTTAAAGAAAAAAATGTATTTATTTAAATTTTATATTTAAACTTAGTAGTTGCGACAAAAGGTTTTCTTTACATTAAATTAAACATTTATTTATATTTTGGTTGGACTTAAAAATATTTATGAACACTTAATTCTTAAAGATTAATTCATACTTGGATTACTTATATTAATTAACTTAAGATATTTAAGAATATTATTATAAAACATTTTTAGCTAGTTAATATTTTGATATTAATCAAATGCTATTTTCTATTATTCTTATATAATTAAAAAGACTTAATTGTATATTGAACCTCATCATCATATTAATTCCATTTTTTAAATAACTTTTAAAATACATATTAATTCTTCTAATGGTTTTAAAATGAGAATAATTTATTCTATAAATTAACTGTCAAAACTCCTTAAAACTATTGAAACCCTAATCATATTGAACGTTTAATCATATTTATTAATTTTCATCGTGTAATACATATTTAGGTGCCTTGTAATGATACTTGGGATTACTTTGGATCATCCTTTAATCTTTTTATCATCTTGTAATGCTTATATCAATGTGAGTATTTCCATAACCCCTTTTTGCTTATTTTCACAGTTTTGGGGTGAACATTGTAACTATACTTTGCACTTGTAAACTTATTTGAGACTTGTAAACTTTATGGCATCATCATGTAAGTTGTGTGTTATTTTGAACTTTTGTGGTTACCATGTTTATGGCGTTAATGTCCAATCATTAACTATGCGCCAGCGAAGGTCATAGATCTATGGGTAAAGACAACATGCTTGTTGATCCAAGTACCTACTGATCGTATATACTTTTAACGTTTGGACTTGTAAAACATTGTCGAGTTTGATTTTTGCATTGTTCATACATCCCTACTCACTTTATTCACTAACTTATGACTTGAATTGCACTTTATATACTTATGTATTGAAAACTATGGATGCTCACCAACATTTTTATGTTGACCTTTTATTTTTAACATGTTTCAGGATACCCCAAGTTTGTGATCTACTCTGTGAAGCTTGCACTCTAGGAATGTGTGAATCCAAGGATCGTCGACAGGAATTATCAGTGAGAATTGATTTCAAGTCAACGTTAGCGGAATAACGTTGATTTGGTTTAATTGTATTTAACAACATTCAATGTTAATAAAATATCAAGAACACACGACACACAAACACAATTAAAGATTAATTAATGTTTTATTATAATGTATTGAAGATTACAAAAGAATGAAACAATGAATGCTATGATGTTCTATATGTTATGATGATCGAAAGACTTTTGATGATTGCTGTAATGCTGTTGCTGTTCTCAATCAATCAATCGTCTGTTTTCAATCGTCTTTGAATCGAAACCTAGGATCCATATTTATAGACAGATGTTTCAGTTATAGGAAACACCGGATCTCTTGGGATTTGATTTGTTTCTGATAAGGAATCAACGGATTTCTCGGGATTCGTATAACCGCCTTGTTGACTTGTTGACTTGTTGACTTGTACCACTTGTATAACACAAGTGTTTGGTCTCCGCAGGATATTGTCTTCAGTAGTAATTGTTCTTCCGTAGATAATGTTCTTCCGAAGGTTACTTGTTCTTCCGAAGGTATCTGTCTTCCGAAGGTTACTGTTCTTCCGAAGGTATCTTGTTCTTCGAAGGTTGTTCTTCCGAAGGTATCTTGTCTTCCGAAGTGTTCTTGATACTTGTTCTTCCGAAGGTAATGTTTGTTCCGAAGGTGGCTTGTTGTTCATCCGCAGATGATCTTCGGATGTATTGTTACTTGTAAGATATACATCTACGGAAGACTATATGTTCATCCGTAGATGTTTCTTACACTTGGTCAATTTCAAAATTGATCAAGTATTATGTTTGTACCTGCAGCCATACATACATCAACACATATATAAATGGGTTAACCTATATATTTAATGCATACATAATAATGAATTACAAAAGTTCATTACAAATATTGATTCAAGTACTAAGCCTATACATAATGACTAGATCTACAGATTCTAGACCTAACAATACTCCCCCTTAGGCTTAGCTACTTGTACTCATTCCTTCAAAACTGCAAGATCTTTGATTCTAGCGATCATCTTGTTGTAGAAGTAGGAGACAGCAGTCTTCTGATCATCATACTTATACTTGATCTTCATCTTGCTCATCATCTTCAAAGTCTCATAACTAATTCCCAGAACATCTTCTTCTGTAGTGAGTGTGTCTAACACCTTGTTGTTATTCACCACTTCTAGCTCATCTTGTTCTGTTATTCTTAGTTCTGTTACTTCTTCAAATGTTGTTCCCTTCAGTAATCCAGCATTAAATCTTCTTCTTTTATATGCTTTTGCATGAAGTTTGTCTACTACTTGAATCACATGAACATGTAGAAATAATCATTTTGTGCTTGTTCATCAGACAGCTTTGGAAAGAATTTGTCATTTAAGTATGAAGTGTAGCTGGGATGAAGCAGTTTGATTTCCACAGGATCAAAGATTCTGATCTTTTCAGCTTTCTTTTTTCAGCATTTCTCAGTAGGACCAATTCTTTTGTCTTTTCTACATATCCCCATTCAGTGATTGGGTATGTGAATTGAGTCCCTTCAATACATTTAAGAGCTGCTTTGTTTCTGTTGTTGTAGCCAATCCTCTTCATGAATTCATCATCTACATGGTCTGAGGCATTGGACTTGTATCTTTTGAGCCCTTTGATTCTCTTCTGATGTTCTATATCTTCTCTTTTAGCTTCAATCAGCACATCATCTTTAAACTTAGTCTTTAACTTTCCCACTAGAGTTGAGAAGTCTCTTCCTCTAGGGTGAATTGGATAGTTGCTGATGTTTAAGCTTTGAAGGTCTCTGATGTCATTCTCTGGCAGACTCACCACTGAGAGTACATCTTGGAAGTATTCAACTCTTCCAGATGTTCTTTTAATGACAGCACAATCCCAGTCTGGATCATATTTCCATGCCATGATCTTGTTTTCTTCTTCAGAGCTGGGAGTTGTGAGGTGATCTATCAGTTGTATTAGAGTGGACTTTTGCTCAGTTATTTCTCTAACTGCAGTCCCAAGTGGCCATACTTTTCCGGGGATGACTTCCCTTGGCTCTCTAATCAATTTCTCTTTCCCTTTATGCTGATCTTTAGGTTCAACAGTTATGGGTTCAGCAGGGAGTTTGCTTTGTTGTTCATAAGATTGATGTGGAGCTTCAGTTCTGAACTTTACCCCAGTATCTAGTTCAACCTTCATTACATGCTCCATCATCCTTCTTAGTTCTCCCACTGTTCTTCCTTTAAGCTCATGAGGCTTGTAGTTGTGTCCCTGTAACCAGCAAGTCATGTTGTATTTGCTCAGCTTGGCTGTGTCACAGTGTCCCAACTCCTTCTTTATGTTTTGAATTGATTGAAAGGTATTGAATGCTTCATAGTCACAGTTTGGAATCATGAAGCTGGCAAGCTCAAACTCTTTCAACAAATTCTTCATCTCTGTCATGTTCAGTCTTTCAACCATGTCATAAGGGAAACCATGATTTATAAGTGTCATGAACATGGTTGATTCAGGCCTCTCTTCAAGTATGTCACTTGTAGTCAGAAGATCATCAGCCTTTGAGACTTCTTGCTTTGGAGGAGTGTCTTCTTTGATTAATTCTTCCATTCTTTGTCACTTTCATCTTTCTGTTCAGTGATGGGCTCCTCAGCAGATAAGTCTATTATTGGTGTGTGTTCAGGAGAAAGCTTTTGTTTCTTTGGACTACTTTCATCAGTTGGCTTCTTCTCAGTAGTACCAAGGTACTTTCTTTTCCTTGAGTACCAGATCACTTCTTTTGATGCCTCAGGACTTTGTTTTGTTTGAGCAGTTGAAGTTTTGGCATAAGATTCCAATGAGCTGATCTTCAGTTTAAGTTGCTCAATTTCTTCTTCTTTTGTCTTTATTATGTTTGACTGAGCAGTCATAGTGTCAGATGCTTGTTCAAGTCTCTTCATGATCTTTTCTTTATCTTTCTTCTCATTCTCTGCTGACTCTATAAGCTCAGCTTCCTTGTCTAGCAGAGCATCAATCACTTCTTTATCACTTTGAGCATCTTCTCTCAGTCTCTTTATCCTTTCTTGCTGATTTATCAATTCTTCATCTTTTTCTTTAATTATGCCCTTCAGCTCTTGTATTCTTGCCTTTCTTTTATTTGACTTGAGCACCAGCTTGTTGTACTCAGCCACCAGATAACTCTTGCTTACAGGAATGTCATCATCACTCAGATCATCTTCATTATAGGCAATCACATCAACCTGATCTGCTTCTGTATCTCTTTCCTGATGCTCAGACTCAATCTCTTCTTCTTTTACCTCCTCATGATCAACACTTGCTGAGCTTGACTTTGCTTCAGTGGCTTGATCTTCCGGCTCTTGAAGAGTTTGTTGTTGTTGCTGATCAATCATGGGAGAAACTTGTTCAGTTTCATTTGAGTGCACAGGGATTCAGTCTTTGATAGTGACAGTTTGACTGTACTTGCTTCTGAGACTAATTCTGTCTCTCCAGTGTAGATGCTCTCAGTATCTGAGTTTTGAGGTTGTTGGTAGAGTTGCATCTGAAGCTGATTTGGTGATTGGGGTTGGATGGGAGAGATTGGTTCAGTATTTTGACTGGCAGGTGATTGAGCTTGGGGTGTTGGTTGTTGTTGTGGTGATAGATTGAGGATTGGAGAGATGGGTTCTGTAGTTTGGCTGGCTGGTGATTGTGTTTGGGGTTTGAGCAGAGCTGGTAGCAGAGCTGGTAAGAGCTCTTCCTCATCTTCCCAAACTAGCTCTGGAGGTATGTCTGCATTAGCATCAATCACATGTGCAAACATGTCTACATCTTCTCCTTCATATCTCCCTGAGATTTTGTTCAGCACAGATCTGCCAAGGTGTGCTTGGATGAACACACCACCCTCCACATTTGTTCCAGGCAGGTCTGCATTAATGATGAGCTGAATGAATCTTGGAACATATACATCTTATCAGCCTTCTGTACTCTGATGTGGTCACACAAACAGTTAAAGATGTACTTTGAGTAGTTGTACGTCCTTCCTCAAAGATCCCAATAATACCAGATGATATGTGTCTAGAAAATCTGTCAAGCCCAGATTTTCTGTTTGACATACACTTCAGATAAGTGTGACACAAAAATCTGTATGGTTTGCAGAGTCTTCCCTTCTTGATTTCTCCCTTTCAAAGTCTCCATCATATCCCATTAGAAGGAAACCCTTTTCTATGTATTCATTATCGAATACATCAGGGTGTCCTGCTTCAACATCTCCCAGTTCTAGTACCCTTCTTATAGTTTGTTCGTCTATTCTCAGCCTTCGATTCCTTACTTCTGCAATAATTCCTTCATCATCTTCTTCTATACGCGCAGAATTCCAGAAATCACTGATGTGCGATCGATAAATCGTTGGCTCTGCAGATAATGCATAGAAAACCCTTGATCTTCTCAAATATCTCATAATTTCTTGACATCCTTCCGACACAGGATCGTCAGGGTTCAAGAAAGCACATACATTATGCTCTTTGCCAAATCGATGATCCATCTTAATAGACGCTGATTAAGAACTCAGATATACGTTTGCTTAAGGTTTGATTTGATAAATTTTGAATGTTGAGAAAGTGGGAAAAATTTATTGCGAGATTTTCTAGGTCTGAAAAAGTGAGCTGAAAACGTGCATAATGCATTTGACAAGTCAAATCTCTTTATTTATACCCTCAGACATATTAATTTTCTCGGATTTATTCAGTGGGTCCCACATTGTACTCTTCCGTAGAAGTAATATCACATTATTGTAATCGACAACTTACTCTTCCGTAGTATATCTACGGATCAACAACTTCTACTGATTGATCTTTGTTTATCCGCAGTTTACCAATCTACGGATAAACATTAATCTACTAATATTGATTTACACACAGTTGTATGTATGGCCCAACTCCATTGGTTGAACCAATTATTGCTATAGGACCTCGTTGGCTTTGTATACATGACAATTTAGTACAAGGAAACTTAAAATAAATTTCATGTAACCAACGGCTAATGTGATGCTCAGGTTTCAATTTCTTCAACTTGATAAAGATATAGACATTGCTGCTGCTGATATAGATGTTATTTCATGAATACTACTCCCCCTAAATTTGTGATTAATGATGAACTTAAGCATTTATCATAAATTTCTTTAAGAGGAATAACATAAACACTGAATATATGATAATGATCAGATGCACTTAAGATGGGATCATACTACATTGCTAAGCCTCTTCCTGATTAGTTATGTTGTATAGTTGATACTGGAACAAGTTCTGATTGCAAGTATATTGTCCTTATAAATCCATACAAGAGCTCATGTATCAACTAGGCTTGCTGTTTATCATGTTTTATTGATTTAGCAATAACTGTCATGGGCTTCACAGTTGATTCACAAAGGTGTTGTCCTCCCTTTGTAAGTCAAATCATCATTCTTGCACTCTTGTGACTATGTACTTTAAATTATAATAGCTATCTTGAGATGTGTTTGACATCTCATTGATGCAATGTTGATAAAGCTCAGGATAATATACAGTTGATCACTTAGGATTCTTTTGAGAGCTTTAGATATGATCATCATCAGGTCACCAGGTCTTTACTCACGTAAAACAGAGGTGCCTTTAACCCAGGTCTTTGTTCACACAAAACAGAGGGATGATGATGAACATGATCTTTTCACCTTTGATACTGAGATTCAGTATGGTGATCATACACCCAGGTCTTTGTTCACACAAAACAGAGGAAGTATGAGTTGCAAAGATAGATAGTATAAAGTCTTTTACATAGTGTGTGCAGATGAATGATTTGATCACATTAGGATAAGACTCACTTTGTTTTCTCAAATGAAGTTTCCCACAGACAATTATGATAATATTATGTTATGCAAGCACTAAGATTTGTTTCCACTCAAGTTGAACCTACTCACATATCAAGAAACTTGTTGAGATATATTGATATTTGTTTATGCAGAAATAGGCAAAGCTATAGTTTACTATCATTTCCCATGCATAAGGCATACTGATGCATTATTGCACACAGCATGTTGTTTGTTTGAACTTTATTTAATCTAAGTTAATCATACCTAGAGACTCAATCAGAAAATTAAATCTGACTGAATCAAAGGCTTTAGTGAATAAATCAGCAAGCTGATTTGATGTATCCACTTTGACTAACTTGATCAATCCTTTTTCTGAGCAATCTCTCAGAAAATGATACCTAATCTCTATATGTTTAGTTTTACTATGTTGCACAGGATTAGCAGTTATAAACATAGCAGCTGAATTGTCTATATAGATTGAAGTTTGAAGAAAGTTGTAACCATAGTCAAGCAATTGGTTTTGTAACCAAAGCACTTGAGAACACCCGGCTGAAGCAGCAATGTACTCAGCCTCAGCTGTGGATACAGAAACATTTGTTTGTTTCTTGCACTGCCATGACACTAGCCTGGGTCCAATGAATTGACATCCACCGGTTGTTGATTTTCTATTGCTGTTACATCCACCATAATCACTGTCTGAGTATGAGTAGAGTGTAAAGTCTCCATCCTTGGGATACCATAGACCAAGTCCTGGTTTTCCCTTGAGATATCTGAAAATTCTTTTGACAGCATTGAGATGTGACTCCTTTGGATCAGATTGGTACCTAGCACATACACACACAGCAAACATAATATCAGGTCTACTGGCAGTTAAGTACATAAGTGAACCTATCATAGATCTAAATATTTTTGATCAATAGATTTTCCAGAGGGATCAGGTGCAATCTTATCAATTGTTGATGCTGGTGTTTTGCAAGAGGAGACTTCAGCAAAATTGTATTTCTTCAGAATTTGATGTATATATTTTTCTTGATTGATGAAAATTCCATCTGCTTTTTGATGAACTTGAAGGCCAAGGAAGAATGTTAGTTCACCCATTGAGCTCATCTGAAATTCAGATTTCATCAGCTCTTCAAAATTCACACACAATCTCTTATTAGTGGATCCAAATATAATGTCATCAACATATACTTGGACTACTAAGAGATCTTGATGTTCTTGTTTGAGAAAGAGTGTCTGGTCAATTGTTCCTCTTTTGTAGCCATGCTTGAGTAAGAAGGATGATAGTGATACCATGTTTTCATACCATTTTCTTGCTTGATGACGATAGATATAGGCCTATTGTATACTTATCTCTTGAGTTGCCTTCATACATTATCAAACTTCCTCATCTTTCATCATAAATCTTCATCATATATCACTTGATTATTTTATGCATGCATATGCCAAGAACACTCTATTGCCTCAATTCTTGCAACTGGTGCAAAAACTTCATCATAATCTATGCCTTCTTCTTGAGTGTAACCTTGTGCTATTAACCTTGCTTTGTTTCGGACAATAATACCTCTATCATCCAGTTTGTTTTGTATAGCCATCTAGTTCCAATAGGATGTTGACCTTCAGGTAAGTCAACAAGACACCATACTTTTTGCTTTCTGAACTGTTGAAGCTCTTCTTGCATAGCTTCAATCCAGCTATTGTCTTTTAAAGCAGCTGTAATGTTTGGAGGCACCACTTGAGAAAGAAAACAGTTGAATAGACAAAGGTTGGCTGTACCACTTTGGCTCCTTGTAGTTCTCTTTTCAGGATTGCCAATGATATTGTTAAGTGGATGAGACTTATGAATTCTCATTGAGGGAGTTGACTCAACTGGAATGGATGATTCCAGATTAGTCATTCCATTGCCTCTGACTGATTCATCTCAATTTGAGAATTCAAGAAGTAATCAAATTGAGTCTCTGTTGATTGAGCTTCAGAAGTATCAGCAGTTGGATTTTGCTCTTCCGCAGGAACTTCTGCGGAAGTATTTTGTTCTTCAGTAGGAGCTGCTCCGGATACATTTGGTCTTCCGAAGGAAGTTCTCCGGATACATGTTGATCTTCCGAAGGAATTTCTTCTGAAGCATGCTGTTCTTCCGAAGGAGCTTCTCCTGATGCATGCTGTTCTTCTGAAGGAGCTTCTCCTGATGCATTTTGTTCTTCCGTAGGAGCTTCTACTGATGCATTTGTTCTTCCGTAGAAGCTTCTACTGATGCATTTTGTTCAGTTCCACATGTAGTATCTGCTTCGTTGAATTGTTGGCACTTGTAGATGTATGTATCCTTGGGGATCAGCAGATAAAGGTACTTCAGTCATAATCGGTGGAACAAATGGATAGCATACTTCATCAGAACCTGTATTTGTCAAATAATCATAGTTAAAAGATTTAGACAAGGCATCTATGTCAAATAACCATGATGATCCTTTAATTGACTTAATGAATACATTTTCATCAAAAGATACATTAGGTGTCTCTTCCACAATGTTATGCTGTGGAATATACACTCTATATGATTTTGATGTTGAAGAATATCCAACAAAGAAACCATCATATGCTTTTTCTGAAAATTTTCCTAATGACTCTTTGATGTTCAAAACAGTTACTTGACACCCAAATACTCTTAGATATCCTATGTAAGGTTTTCTTTTAAATAGGAGCTCATAAGGAGTTTTGTTATGTTCTTTGACAATTAATGTTCTATTTTGAACATTGCATGCAGTATTCACAGCCTCAGCCCAAAAGGTAATAGGTAGTTGTGAATCAGCTAGCATTGTTCTTGCTGCTTCAATGAGAGTTCTGTTTCTTCGTTCAGCAACTCCATTTTGTTGTGGAGTCCTTGGTGCACTGAATTGTCTTGCAATTCCTTTGCTCCTGCAAAAAGAATCTAGTTCAAAGTTAACAAATTCAGTACCATTATCACTCCTGAAAATTTTAACTTTTGTATCAAGTTGATTCTCAATCTTGATGACAAAGTCCATTAATGTTTCTGATGTTTCACTCTTTTGTTTTAAGAAAAAGACCCATGTAAATCTAGTGAAATCATCAACTATCACCAAACAATATTGCCTTTTTCCAATGCTCATTACATTGGTTGGACCAAATAGATCCATGTGAAGCAATTTGAGTGGTGTAGTATTAGTATTGATTGTTTTTGGTTTATGTGACACTCTGTGTTGTTTTCCTTTGTAACAAGAAGAGCAATGAGTTGAGCAATGGAACTCTTTATTTGGTAACCAATGACCAGGTCATGTTTTACCAATTTATTCATATTTTTCATGTTAGAATGAACAAGTCTTCTATGCCATAATTGTGACAAATCTTCTGAAAGTTTAAAATAAGACAAGTTTCATGTTTTGTGAGAGAAGTGTTGTTCATATCCAACACATAAGTGTTTCCTTTTCTTGCTGCTTTGAGGAGAATCCAATCTTCTGGGACAATAAATCCTGGCTTAAGAATGTAACAGTTAGTGTCATCAAACATTGTAGTGTAATTTTGATCACAGATTTGAGATACACTTAGTAAATTATACTGTAAGTTTTTACAGTAATTTACTTTATCAAATTTAAGTACACCATTGGTTATCATTCCTTCACCAACAATTTTACCTCCCTTTTTCCCCCACCAAATGCCACATAAGAAGCATTTTTATGTTTGAAGTCATGGAGAAGAGAACAGTTTCCTGTCATATGCCTGGAACAACCACTGTCAACATACCACATGTTGTCAGCTCTCCAATATTGTTCCTGCAATCAGAAAAGAAATCAGTTAGAAGTGACAACCCAAGCCTTAGTGATCTTGGGTTTGTCAACAGGATCTAAAACAGTTACTCTTTCAAGAATATTTTTTGAAGTTTCTGTTTCAGATTTGATTGATTCATTCTGATTTAATTTGGATGAGGATGATTCTGCTGAATGGGATGTTGATGAAGTAGATTCATGATTCATATTGTCTGCTTTACTTAGATCAACTTCATTTGTTTGATTCTTTTGTTTTGATAGTGAACCTTTAAATGTTTCACTGTCTTTTGTTTTTGAAAGAGGGATATGAATGCCTTTTTCAAATTTATCAAAGAATGAATCATCATCCTTTGATTCCTTGTCAGACAAATCCACTCTTTTGTGTGGTGTTTTTGACTGCTGAAAGTTGATCTTTTTCTTCAGTATCTTAACACTTGATGATGATTTGTCCTTTGGTTTTTCCTTTGACTTTTGTTCATGCTTCTTCAGTTTTGCACCCTTTGCTGAATCTGTGGATTGGGAATCTGATTCAGATTTGTCTGATTCTTTCTTCTTTGATCCTTTTATCTTGTTCTTTTTGTTGAAATAACATTCCTGTGTGGAATGATTATTTTTGTTGCAAATAGAGCAATGTTTGTTGAAGTAACAATCAGCAGTCATATGATTGTTCATATTGCAAATAGAACAATAACTGCTGAAGTAACAATCTTCAGTGTTGTGATTTTTCATGTCACACCATTTGCAATACTTTTCTTCTGATTCTTTCTCAGAATCATTCCTTTTGTTTGCTGATTTTTGTAGTTGCTCTTTCTTCTTTAGCTTTGAATGTGCTTCAGCTTTTTCATTTTTGTTCACATTTTGTTCCTTTGGAGTTGAATTTCTCTTCCGTAGATCAGCTGCTGAAGTTTTCTTGTTCAGTTGATGATCTGCTGATGCCTTGTTCCTTCCTTTGAATTTTCCTCTTTCCTCAGTGATGACAGATTCATCAGTTAATTTCTTGGAGGATTCTTGCATACTTAGTTCTTGAAGACCTTCATTCAATTGAGCTATCCTCTTGCAGATGGTCTTCAGCATGTTTCTTTGTTTAGGAGGATATGGCAACTTTGTTTCTTCAAGCACTTTTGGAATATGGGCTTTCAATTGACAATTTTTACCAGTGCTTGTTTGATCAACATCATGTTCATCAGAATCATCCAAGTCATCACATTTATCATAATCAAATTCTGAATCATTTTGATCTAATGATTCTGATTCAGATGATTCAGTTTCACTCACCTCAGCTTTATCATTAATTTTAGTTTTAGATGAATCTTTTTCAAATTTGGTGCTAGGCACAAAATGATTTGACAGAGTGTTTGTCATTGTTGTAGGTAAGGATGTGTAATTATCATTTATAGGTGGTGCAACCGCATTATAACCCAACCCAGACCTTTTCTTTGATTCAATATGAGAAGATAGTAATTTCTCATATTGCTGAGATGATAATTGAAACTTCTGAAGTTTCACTTCAGTTGATGCATGATCAGCCATGGATTTTGTTAAGGAAGTGGTCAAATGCTCAACTTGGGCTTTCAGGCTATAATTTTCAGAAACAAATTTTTCTAAATCCTTTTGTAAAGAATTAATTTTTATTTGATATAGTTTATGTTCTCTAACATGAGATTCATTCAAAATCATTGTTTCTTTTACTTTATCAGCCAACTGTTGAGCATGGACTCTATATCGTTCAACTTCCTCAACACAAGTTGATGAACACAATCTTTCTTTTACCTCTTTTGCCATTGGTGGCACTGTTTGATCCATATGAGCCATCAATGCTTGATTTTCTTCCAAAACTTCCTTCTCATACAGACTCCAGTCACACGTTCCATCTTGAAGTATGATCAGCCCTGACTCCTTTGAGTTACTTGGTCCTGCTGATTCTTTGGTGGCTGGTGGGGAAGCATTCATCAGTTGAGATTGCTTGTGCAGAGGTCTTTGAGAAGATTGTTGATTTGCTTGAATCTGATGTTGTTGATGCTGCTGATGTTGTCTCATCTCTGGATAAGACTGTTGATTGCATTCTCTTGAGAATGTCCATAGAGATTGCATTTGTAGCACCTTACTTTTGATTTGTCAACACCAATCTTTGATGTTCTGCTTGCTGAAGCCAAGTTCTTGTTTCTCCTGAGATATTGCTTAGCTCTATAAGCAATCATGGCCATCTGCCATTGTAGATCCATCTCTTCCACTACATCTGGGGGTAGTTCTTCTAAATCTTGTTGACAGATATTGGCTGATGTTAGAGAGCTTCCCAGGTATGCTTGAAAACTTGAGCTAAAAGCTGCAAAGGCTGCTCTTTGTTCTTCAGAATCCAATATCACAGTTATTGGTTCTGACTGATTTGCTGAAAAGGAAGACTTAGTTGTTGCTGCAGATGTATCTTGTCTATCAGTAGTTCTCCCTTTATTCTTCTGCTGCTTGTCTTGAGATGATTTCTTTGAGGGTTTTGAAGCATAAAAGCTAACTTCCTCCTCATCATCACTCCTAACACAAGAGCTATCACTTTCATTATTTGAAATAAATGCACTTCCAACATTATTTGTTTCTTTGAAGTGATAGGGTGAGACATGAGTTCTCACACTCTTGTTTCTTGATTTTTCATCCATTTCAAGAGCTTCCACTTTTGCAACCAGAGTATCTAAACCAGTTGCTTTCAGATCTATAGTATTCTTGAACATGGACACAGTATGCTTCCAACTTTCTGGCAAAGTGTGGAGCATTTTCTTGTTTAATTCCTCACTAGTATACTTCAACTCTAGAATATTCATTTCAGTGACTAACTGCATGAATCTATGAAGTTGCTGAGGAATTGATTCACCCTCAATATGATGAAAGGTTTCATATTGTGATCTGAGGGTGTCTCTCCTTATGCTTCTTATCTCATCACTCCCTTCGCAGAGAGTGTGAAGAATCTTCCATAAGGAGTGAGCTGTTTTATAGTTCTCACACCTGATTAATATCTCTTCAGGTAAGGCCATACTAAGCAGACTGTATGCTTTTATATCGACTTTAACCTTTTTGACATCATCAGGTGATAGATCTTTTGTGCTGATTGGTTGATTTTTGTCATTATAATCCGGCCCAAGAGTGGGTGGAATATAAGGACCTTCAGTAATGGAAATCCACAAGTCAGAATCAGTATAGTTTACATGATTCCTGAACTTGATTTTCCATGACTTAAAATCTGCTTTTGTTTCCAACTTCGGGGGTTGGTAAGATGAACCACTGAAGTTGCTCATGATGCTTACAGGATCTACTATTCAATTGATTTGAATATAGATTGGTAAACGAAAACAAACACAATTAAACACAACTAACACTGATAGATCAATTGATCTAAATCAATGAGCACTTGGCTCTGATACCACCTGTGAATCCAAGGATCGTCGACAGGAATTATCAGTGAGAATTGATTTCAAGTCAACGTTAGCGGAATTAACGTTGATTTGGTTTAATTGTATTTAAACAACATTCAATGTTAATAAAATATCAAGAACACACGACACAAAACACAATTAAAGATTAATTAATGTTTTATTATAATGTATTGAAGATTACAAAAGAATGAAACAATGAATGCTATGATGTTCTATATGTTATGATGATCGAAAGACTTTTGATGATTGCTGTAATGCTGTTGCTGTTCTCAATCAATCAATCGTCTGTTTTCAATCGTCTTTGAATCGAAACCTAGGATCCATATTTATAGACAGATGTTTCAGTTATAGGAAACACCGGATCTCTTGGGATTTGATTTGTTTCTGATAAGGAATCAACGGATTTCTCGGGATTCGTATAACCGCCTTGTTGACTTGTTGACTTGTTGACTTGTACCACTTGTATAACACAAGTGTTTGTCTCCGCAGGGATATTGTCTTCAGTAGTAATTTTGTTCTTCCGTAGATAATGTTCTTCCGAAGGTATTAATGATCTTCCGCAGCATTTCTTGAACACTTGGAACTCCAGTTGATTTTGTTCATCCGTAGATGATCTTCGGATGTTTGTTACTTGTAAGATATACATCTACGGAAGACTAATTTGTTCATCCGTAGATGTTTCTTACACTTGGTCAATTTCAAAATTGATCAGTATTATGTTTGTACCTGCAGCCATTCATACATCAACAAATATATAAATGGGTTAACCTATATATATTTAATGCATACATAATAATGAATTACAAAAGTTCATTACAAATATTGATTCAAGTACTAAGCCTATACATAATGACTAGATCTACAGATTCTAGACCTAACAGTATATATGTATATATATATAGATATATATAATATATATATATATATATATAGAATATATATATTATATATATATATAGATGGAGGAGGTAGTATATATATATATATATATATATAGGAGAGAGCTAGATAGATAGATATAGAGATAGAGAGAGGGAGAGAGAGATAGAGAGATCGAGATATCGGGATGGAGAGATCTCTATAGAGAGAGAGAGAGAGAGACTAGAGATATCTCTAGAGAGAGAGAGAGATAGAGATATCCTCTCTAGAGATCTCTCTCTCTCTCTCTCTGTATGTATATCTAGATATATACTCTCTCTCAGATATATATCTCTATAGTCTAGATAGGGACTCATATATAATTACCCTAGATACATATAGATATACATATATCTGTATATCCAGATATCTACATAGTATTATAGATATCATATACTATATACATATATCTATAGATATTATCTATAGAATATATATATATATATATCTATATATATATATATACTTATTAATAAAACAATAACTTTAATGCCACGTGGCATTCTCTTAAACCTTTATTTTTTTCAATTCCCGCCAAAATATGTATCTGTTCTTAGTGTTAGTCTAGGTTCATTTGATTAAAAGTCAACTTTTGATACAAGAGATAGTTAAGGACAATCTAGAAATTTAACCTTAAATTATAGCACATCTTTTTTGAAAATTAAATCATACATGATAATTCTTTTTTTAAATAATTCATTAATAAAAACTGTACAAATCATTTATTATTTTCTTCATCTATGAAATCGATTCCTTGATTGTGTTTTTCCATTAAATACTCGGTTTATATTCAAATTTTGACAAAAGCTATGGGATTTTTTAATCAACTCCTCTCCAGTTTGAAGGAGTTAATGTGTATCTTTTTTTGAAAATGAAATCATACCCGATTTTAAAAATATTAACCATCCCAGGTTTACGACCCTCGCGATTTGTCTTTATAAAGTCTGATGATATCGCCTTCAACGACTTCATTTACGTTCTCATTTTGGATTTGTTTTTATCAAGTTTTCTTTAACAATAGGTATTTATTTTCTACAGTTGTGTTTTTGGATTAATAATTTTACTTTAATTTTTTTGAAGATGATCTACTTTAACAGTTCATTTTTAAAGAGGTATTACATGCTTCTACTTTTTAAATTTTTTTATTTCTTTTCATGTGTACTATCATATTATTATTATTATGTTTTATTGGAATTCGTTTGATATGTACAAATTATTTTGATGTATCTGGAAGTAATATTGAAAACCATACTTTTATTCCATGGTTGACTTTGATACCTTCAGACAAAAAATTTCTTTTAAATTTTAAAGAAGACAGTTTCTGTTATCAGTGTGTTTTGCAATGACAATAAACAAGAGGCAATGACAATCATTATCGAAAATTGATTTGTTTTTAAATAGGGATCATGCTCAGCTCTATGTGGCATTATCTCGAGTTAAAAGTAGATAGAAGTTAAAACTATTAATATTATATAATGATGGAAAAATAACCAATAAAACATCAAATGTTGTATACAAATAAATTTTCAGATGTTTATGAATTTGAAATATTGTTTTTCATGTTTAATTTAATTTGTTTATTACTTAAAGTATTTATTTATAAATTTATTTTATTCCATATTATACCTATTTAAACGTATAAATATTAATAGAGAAAACCTACTAATGTTAGATATAGCAAATGTTAAAAATTATACATAAAAGTCGATATAGAAATTATTATCAACATTATAACTTACGTAACTTTTTAAACAACAATAATATTTTTTAATTGAATCCGTGTGTTACACGGGACTTTAGCCTAGTATATATATATATACGCACACGTTTGGCCAAAATTTCTATAATTTGGCTAGAATTTACAGGGTTTTGCCAACATCTTGGAGAATGTTTGATTTTTGGCCCACTAGGACTGCTTAAGCCTGATATTTAGTCAATATGGCCAACTACCGATTATCACTGCTGATAGGTGAAATTGGCTAATAAGCAGCTAGTAAGCAAAACTACTAGCCGATTTCCGATTATTTTTGTTATTAATTGACGCCTAGAATTAATTCCTACAACACTGACCTTGACTTCATTATGTGATGGTATATCATATCACAGCAACACTGCTAGCAAAAACAAAAATTAAAATTAAAATCGTCAAATTCTTCAATGTTTGACAACTTGATTGCTATTTCTAACGCCCTTCCATCAAGAACCTATATGCATAAAACTTTATAGTATTTATTTTTAAGAAGTCAAGCTAAAAACAAATAAAACCAAAAAAAATTGAGAATTGTAATATTGAATTCTGTTGTACCTTGTGACATCCACATTGTCCCCGTGATTGAGTTGTCACCTCCAACTTCACCATTATTACTGTTGTGGTGACCACCATTTCCCTTACTATTTACTCTATATATTAATATGTCAATGTACAAGGAAAAAAACAGTAGGCTTTCATGAATTTTAGTTTAACTACAGTAGACTTATTATATTTGAATTTGGGTCATATATATATTTTTTTGTTTTCAAATGAGTAATTTTCATCCGTTTAGTTGGTGCATGGAAATTTTGGGATTTTCAAGTTGGTCACACCACACTAAATTTTACGATTTTTTTTTTCTTTTTTGATATTAAGCATTTAAAGTTTGTATGTTAGACACCTTAGCTATAATAGTTTGTAAATGTTTTTTATTTTGACCACATAAGTTTCAAAAGATTTTAAAGTATGTAAAGCTTTGATTTTGGTAACAATGTTTTTAAGTTTGTGTTTTTGTCACCTTAGCTATAGTAGTTTGTTGAGTTTTGACTATGGTCACTTATGTGTAAGTTTGTGTCTTAAACACCTTAGTGCGGAGGGAAAACAACCAAACTTCTATGGTGTAGTGCTGGTATTCGTTCAGTAACTTTTTTTATACGATATACACATCCGACTTTAGCTTTTTTTTTTCTTTTTTTTGTCATCTTTCTTGTATAATTACTTTTGAAAACAGTTAAATTAAAACTCGAGTATATTTCTGATACCATAGGTCACATCGAGTGTGGTTATCATTGCGGTGTCGTGACGAACCAAACCGATCATGAGCAAACGAGCATCTTCAGTGCTGGTATTGGTATTATCGGAACCTATATCTGTATTCAGTTTTACATTTTGTGATGATGTGAAACAATAAATGCCAAAGTCAAACCGAGGAACATGTGGATAACCATCAAAATCTCGCAGCAAAGCGTGTCTTAAAAAATCCTGGTTATCATTACTACATATAACAATTTACAACATGAATACATGATCTAAGTAAAAAAAAGAACTTAATTGGCCGTTTTTTTTCTCTTATAAGTGTTAAATAATTTATTTTGAAAATTAAAAAATGTCAAAGATGATTGCGAGAGGTAGATACGTGATAATGACACCAAGTTGAATTATAAGACTTCAAATCTAAGAAGAGAAAATTGGATGGGTCAGAATTAAGTGTGGTTGTAAATCATGTTCTCACAGAGCTATGGTTTAAGTTTTTCAAGCGACATTTTGTATTGAATTTTCTAGATGTTGTCTATTAGGTAATTTAGACGTAATATTTCTATACGTATGAATATTCATTCTAAAACAATAAAAATGGGATGATTAATTGTTACCATTTTTCTTTTGGCATGATTCTAAGGACAGATTAAATTAGCCCAAGATTAAATTAGCCCGTTTGATTAATACTTATACTTTTTAATAGAGTTAATTATTGGTTTCTGTAGTATGTCCATATTACAAGATTGGTCCTAACTTTTGAGAAATTACATGATTAGTCCTTACTATTTGATAAATCGTAACACGATTGGTCACTTACATTAACTTCTATTAAGTTTCTCAGTTAATTAATATAAAATGTCAAATATAACCTTAAATATATAATACTAATAATAAAATAACAATCATAATAATATAGTAATATATTTAAAAACCCACCCACCCACCCCTTTACCCATCGTGTCCAGGTCTCCAGACCTTCAATGTTCTCACGTCGCCGCCTTCGGCAACCCACCATCTCCGGCACAAGACCACCGCCGGCAAACCACCCATCGTCTTCTCCAGATCAGCGCATGCACAACCTGCGACGGTTGCTTCAGATTAGGCAAGTGATGGTGAGATCGCGACGGTGGATGTAGCAGACATCGATCGGTGGTGTTTCCGGTGAGGGTCAGTGGTGGTGGTAATTAAACTGGTGGTTGGTGCAACGATGCTGGTGGTGGTGATGACACGGTGATAGTGGTCATGAGGTGGTGGTGATGACACGGTGGTGGTCGGACCGTCGGACTGTGATGGTGGTGGTGGTTTGACTGTCGTGGAGGTGATGATACGATGATGGTGGTCAGACTGTGGTGGTGGTGATGAAAAGGTGGTGGTGGTCGGATTGTGGTGTGGTGGTGACACGATGATGGATGGTGGTCGGACTGGGGTGGTGGTGATGACACATTGACACGATGGTGTTCGGATTGTGGTGGTGGTGATGACACGGTGGTGGTGGTTGGAATGTGGTGGTGGTGGTCGGATATGGGTGGTGGAGAAGACATTGACATATACATACACTAAAGTCTTATATATTAGTATGTATATATATTATATTTATGATGAAAAGTGGGTCCCACATATATTATATATGTGTTTTATGTATTTTGTTATTTAGTTCAGGGGTGTTTTAGTATTTTCACCTCCACTTAACTAAGAAACTTAACAGAAGTTAGTGTTAAAGACCAAACGTGTTACGATTTAGCAAACAGTAAAAACTAATCATGTAATTTCTTGAAAGTTCGGACCAATCTTGTAATATGAGCATACCATAGGGACCAATCGTATAATTAACTCTTTTTAATAAATACTTAACTCATGGTGTCACATGTAATAATTCTACTCTCTAATATTCTTTTTTTCGTTTCTTTTCCATTATTAGTATTTATTACTTATCTAAAAATAATATAATATTTTATAATTCTAACTTTTTATTAGTAAATATTAATATTTTTTATTTAATACGTGGAGCGTATGAGCTTCTTACATAGTACACAATTATATATTAAATAATACTAAAAAATTATATATCCCTATAAAAAATCATGCAGCATAAACATAACAACATAACATATATATAGTTTCAAATAAACATTTAAGTTTATGTTTAAACATAACAACATAACATATATATAGTTTCAAATAAACATTTGAGTTTATGTTTACATTCCAGAGTGTGTCCTCAGAATTTCAAACAGCTACAAAAGGCTGGTGTATCTTCTGGCTATAACATCATCAGTTTTTGCTTTTCTTGTCTGCTGACGAAACGCCTGCATTTGGGGCCATGCTAGTTGTTTTTCTTGTATTAGGTGTTGTAAATTAGATGTTTAAGTGATTATCAAAGGTTTATCAAGGTCAACTTATAAAACTTGGTTCATCGAGGTTGACTTACGAAATTTGTTCAACAAAAGTTCATTGAGTGTTCAATGTTGACGGTTCTTTTAAGTTCATCAAATCTAAATTCTCTTTTACAATTAATCATATGATCTACTAACTATTATTGTCTGATCTTGATTCATGCTCAATTGCTTTAATCTATCATTGTTCTTTTGCTTATGTAATCTATTGTTGTCTGTTTTGATTTTTGATCTACATTTGCAATTGATTTTTCTTTTTATTTTAATCAATTGTTACATGTTTATCATTTAATATGCTCTTTTTTTAGTTGATAATATTTAAGTTAATTAAGTTGTTTTCTGACACACTATAAACAAATTTGTTTATGTCGCCGACGGTGTTTATCCCATTGTTAGCCTTATTTATTCCTCTTTTATAATATCTAATTTCTTTTTGTTATTTCTTAATCTAGTTTGTGTAGTTTTGTTTTCTCCTGCATTTTTTTCCTTGTGTTTTAACATTTTCTTTTAGTATGCAAGAATATTTTAATATTCTCGTATTACACTTTAATACTTGTGTTGTATCAATGTTTCAAAAAGTAGAACTGTGAACTAAGACTATAAGTGTGGCAAAAATATATATCCGCCGTGTAGTATGGGTATTATAACTAGTATTTAAGTAATTGTGAATGCTTGATGATTTTGTCCATCTTTGTAATTTCATGGTCGCTATTTCACATGAGGTCTTTTCTGATGTTGCTTTAATTCTAGCCGATTTAGATAGGTTTTAGTCTGTTGCTGCTGATGACCATTATTGTTGTTGTCCAAATCCAAAGGGGATAGTATTGAACTGAGTAGAATATGTTCTTTAACTCGTTCTATAAAAAACACCATTATCCTTGCCATAGAATACTCTAGGAGGTCTCCCTCGTGACTAGTCTCTTATGTGAGATAAACTTATATATTGAAAGCGGCAAGAGCGCACACAATGAATACAGTAGTAAATAAGTTTGTGCAGGATCGTTAAAGGGCTTTAACACAATTACAACACAACAACACAATGAGGAGATTAACTAAACTTTAATCAAACAGTGAACTGGTTTAACCAAAGTGATACAAAGAACACAAGTAAAGCAAGAGACAGAACAAGAGAGTATGGGTTTCAAGGAGGCAGTATATTGCTTTCTCAAGTTCTTTTACAAGTGTTACAAAGCATAAAGAAAGATACAAGAACTTGAAATACTTATACTACAACCTACAGCCGGCTATACTTTGTAAGCCAGCTGGATACAATTGACTAGATACTAACAAAATCAGTTGTAGGATCAAAAGGCATATTGCCTTTTGACCTTGTGACTATGACATGCCATAGCTCACATCCTTATACATTACAAAAAGGATAAAGTACAAAAAGTGGAAAGTTACAGACTCAAGACCTCAATGTACAGTTACCAAAAGCATGGACCTTTTCACCAACTCATGTAAGTTGGTGCTTTTACAGAGATGCAGCGGAAAAGTGCTTTATGGAACAGTACATCAGATAAAGCATGTGTACTAAAAGTCTTCGGAAGAAATCTGTCTTCATAGGTGAAGCTTCGGAAGACTTTGTCTCTGAAGCTTCGGAAGACTTCATGTTTGGCTTCGGAAGATATTGGTCTTGGCTTCGGAAGATTTTAAACTTAGAGTATTTTCTAATGCATTGTGTAAAACTTCCGAAGCATTCTTCACTTCAGTACTTAGTGCATGTTGCTGAGACACTTTGGATGTTTGGGGTTGCATCAGACTTAAGGAATCCTTACAAACTCCCCCTAGGCTGATGCTACCAAAACACTTAGAAGATCTTCAAATGTTGGTAGTCTTCAGTACAATCAGACCATTCCTTTCTTCATTAGATGGTCAGGATCATCAAGACTCTCATAGTATCTTCTCATCTCAAAGAGATCATGCAGAGGTAAGTTGATTATGTCTTGCCAGGAGTAGACATTCTCAAAACCTTGATCTCTGATAACATGCCATCTTTCTGGATTGGTAGAGTAAGTCCAGGACAAGATGGGTGTCTCAGTTGTTAGAGGAGCCACTTGAATAGGAGTTGATTGGGCTGCCTCATCATGCACTTCCTCAGGTTGATCTGATTCAGCCTGAGGTGCAGAGGTAGATGACTTTGGCTTCTTCTTCTTCTTTTTTGGTTTAGAAGCCATCCTCTTCTTCCTCTTGATGTCTTTAACTGAGAAGATGGTCTGCAGCACCATGTTGATCATCAGTGTCTTTCTCAGTTGGGTGTTCCTCCCTCACAGGTTCAGAAGGAGAGGGAGTTTGACCCTGCCTAGGATCAGAAGATGAAGCTTGCTGAGGCTCAGCTGGAGGTTCTGGTTGAGGTGTCTCTGGTTGTTCAAACTTGACCTCCACTTCAGGTGGGACTTGACTTGGAAGAGAGTGCAAGTCAATCAGTTCTCCACTTTTAATCTTCTGCTTGATCACCCTTATATGCTCATCCATTGTGGATAGAGACATGGGGCCAAGTCTCCTTCCGGAGAATCCATATAGCTTCAAGAAGCTCACATTCTTTGTCTGTCAGCAGACTTCTTTGCATTCTTTTGAATGATGGCTCTTGACTTTGCAGCTTCTTCCCTTAGCTTCCTTTTGGTTGTTTTTCTTTCTTTGACTAGCTCAAGCTCAAGTTGCTTTAGGTACTACGAACTCAATGAAGTCATAGGACAAGGGAAGAAGTGCATCTGCCTGATAGAAGCCTGTGGCACTCAGGTAGTTGATCATCTTGATCCTATCTTCTTCTTTATCTACCTGAGGTTCTTGTGGAGCCACATCTTCCTGTGCAGGACTTTCTTGAACTGGAGAGAGAGTGGGAGCATGCTTGTAAAGTCTTTTCTGTCTCTTCTCCTCTTTGAATTGGAGAAGTAGCCTTGCATCCTCTTTCTCCTTCTTCATCTCTCTTGACACTTCCATGTCAGCCAGTTCATTTAACTCTTCTAAGGGGAGGGAGATGATTTCATCAATATCATAGTTCCTGGTCTGTAAATAGGTAATCCTGACTGCCCTTAACTCATCATCTTGAGTATTTGGTCTGGGGGCAGCCCTGATTGCAGCTTGCATGAAGCTAGATGACCCAGAAGAACTTTCTCCCCTTAGTCCTCCTTTTCCTCTCTCTCTCTTCCTCCTCAATTTCCTCAGGAGTCATTATCCTTTTCCCTTTGTCACCAACAGACCTTTGTGACTCAGGGTGGATTGAGGCTTGGCCTTCATTGCTTGGTGTAGCTTCCATGCTCTGGCCAGAGAGAGGCTGAGAAACACCTTCACCAGCAGGTGTCTCAGATGGAGTTTGGACCTCTGCAGCAGTTGTTGATGATGAGACAGGGGTCTCAGGTTCTGCCACTGGGCCTTCAGTCAAGGTTTCCCCTATGAAACTAATCTTAGGGTCCACCTCAACATCCAGTTGACCGATGACATTGCCTGATTGCCTAAGTCTCCTTCTTAGAGAGAACTCTGCAAGGATCCTGTCTTGGATTCTTTGAGCCAGCCTGTCAGCTTGTCTTGAATTGCTTGGATTGACAAGTGGCATGTTGACTAAATCCAGTCTTTCATAGAAGCTCAGGCTTTGGAATGAAAAACTTCTTGTTGGCCTTGAACTCTGTGAAGTATAAGGGCTCTTCTGTCATCATCATACCTCCACCTTATGATGTAGTTGCCAGTTCCTTGTGGTGGAGATGAGACAGCCCTTGGTATACCTTCCTCAAAGAGACTCCTGATGATTGAGTCTATAGAGTCCACATTAATGTGAACTTGAGGAAGTTGCTGAGAATGCACAACAGCAAGTGAGGATGGTGAGTCCTCTATGTCCATTCTCTTGAAGAACTCCCAGGTTCTGTGGTTGTAATAACTTTCTCCCCCTTTTTGGTAGCATCACCCACTTGCATAGGTGAGCTGGAGGATAAGTCAATCACTTCCACAGGTTCTTGTGTTCCTGGTTGAGCTCTCCTTAAAGGTCTCCCAGCTAGTTTTTCCTTCAGATATGAAATCTGAAGTTGCTGATCATTGACCCTGTTTTGTAAGGTAGTCACCTGAGATTCCAAGTGACTAACCTTAGAGACTAAATAGGTGCATGTTTTTGACAATTTCTGCACCTTTAGTCTCAAATTCCCCTCATCTTCATCAGAAGAATCATTGGGGGATGAGATGATTGGACCAAAGTCCTCTCTCTCACCACCAGCTTGAGTTTCTTGGCTGCTGGTTTTCCTCTGCTCACTGGCAGCCTCAGTTGAGATGCCAGTGGGCTGAGTTGCCATGGTTGAGGTCTTAATGATGTAATCACTTTCAAAAGTGAGAGCCTCTTCCATATGGACATCCTGAACAGGTTCAGAAGTGTCCACCTCAGTAATAGGTGACTGATGTGGGATAGACTGAGGAGAGTCAGAGGTACTCATCTCTCTTTGAGTAGGGGAGGAGAAGAGAGACTCATGGTACTCACTGAATCCTAAGTCTTCATCAGTATAAAGGATAGGTTGGGAATTGGTTGGTTGAGATCCAAAGGCTGGGGATGGTAGCTGTCCCCTGAAGGTTGTTCACTTGAGTGTTGAGACTCAGAGTGAAGGCTTAAGGCTGTTGGGCTAGTGAGCTCATCAGGGTGAGCTTGAGGAACCTCAGCCCTGATAGGTGAAGTAATGGGAGTGGTTTGCTCCTCAGGAGAAGTGGGAGCTCTAGTGTCCACTTCTTCCTGTAAGGTTGAGTATATGGGGGCCTGCACAGACTCAATAGCCTGAGCAGGGGTTCGTTTGGATTTTCTTTGGTAGGTGAGGGTGATTTCTGGTCTTTTTAGGGGTAAGGATAAAAGAGGTGTGGGTTCAACACTAGCTTGTGTTGCTAGGTTGTCACCTTGAGCAATGAGCTCTAACATTTTTGGGACTAGGGCTGTTTCTACCCCTGAGAAGCCTACAGTTGGCTTCTTCATTATTTTAAAGATGCCGGGCTTCATCTGTCCCAATTTAAGAATATTACTTGTTTCCCTCAACTGTGAGCCCAGTTCACAGTTGAGAATGTGTTGAACATATCTAGGAAACATGTAATACTCTAAGGAGTCTAAGTTTGCAAGTAAATTAGTATAAACAAATTGTGAATACCTGAACTTGACCCCCTGAACCATTCCATGAACTATAAAGGAGAGATCCTCAGGAATCTGGTCCCATCCACCATGCTTGTTTGATAAGCTGTGGATAACCACATGGAGCAGGTATTTCCACTGGGATGAGACCTTCCCTTTCCTGAAGGTCTTTACAGAGAAATCTCCCTCATAGCCCATCTGCTCAAAGGAATGATTAACAGCTTCCTTTGGGAAGGACACCTCACCTTCTTCATCATCCAGCTGCAAATGTTGGTTAATGATGGCCGGAGTGATGAAGATTGTCCTCCCTTGCACTGTGGCAGACAGTGCCTTCTCCCCATCCATAATGACCTCTTGGCAGGTCTTCCAGAATTCAAGCAAGTGATCCTCATATAGAGTAGGATCAATGGTCAGGGAGGTGAATAGTTTGACAGAGTCAAGAATTGGCAAATCTCTGAGAAACTTGCATCTTTCTCAGAGCTTAACAGAGCAACTTGATTATGTTGCCTGTGAAGTTGCATGGAGAAATCTGGGTTGTTTCTGCGGTTAAGGTTGGCCATTTCAGAAGCTTAAGGGTGAAGAAAGGTAGAAAGCAAAGGCGGTTTAGAGAATTAGGTTAGAGGAATAGTAGAATTGAGGAAGATAGTGGGAAAGAGGGGGAACCGTTGGGTATTTATGTGAAAAGGGATTTGAACCAAAGTTAATGAAAGAGGATAAACTTTGAAATCCGGAAGTCGGTCCCACCTCTGAAAAGGTAGTTTACTTTTGCTCAAAAAGTAGTTTTCTTGGAATTCGAAAAGCTTCCGAAGGTAATTTGTCTTCGGAAGTTTTGATTGAAAAAGCTTCCGAAGCTAAAATGGCTTCGGAAGATTTTCCTGAGAGTCTTGAAGATTTATGCTTCGGAAGAGAAATAAACCCTTGGATGCTTTGTATAAGAATAAACAAAGCTTCCGAAGGTTAATTTTGCTTCGGAAGGAAAAAGTCCTTAAAAATGAATAAGTGTCTGAGATAAGAATTTTAAGCTTCGGAAGATGAATTTGACTTCTTCCGAAGGTAAAATCTCTTAGACAGTTATTTATTTTGAAGACATGTTTTTCTTCCGAAGATAAAATTTATCTTCCGAAGTATCAGAAAATTTTCAAGAATCTAAGGAAAGTCTTCAAAAAGAATTTTACATCCAAAGAAAACATGAGCTTATGAAAGTGATGAACTAGACAACTTAGGACACACATATTTTAAGAAGAAATAATTAGAATTAGTTTTAAGAAAAAGTCTACTCAAAGTTAATCATCCCAATAGCTGATATCAGATACTTAAATCTCTGTTCATCAAAAGCTTTTGTGAACAGATCAGCATATTGTTCATCTGTATGAACTTTGACTAGTTTAATTAATCCCTTTTCATAGTTATCTCTTATTAAATGATACCTGATGTTGATGTGTTTGGTCCTTGAGTGCTGCACAGGGTTCTCAGTGATAGAGATAGCACTATTGTTGTCTATGTGGATAGGAGTCTCTTTGAAGTTAAATCCATAGTCCAGCATCTGATTTTGAATCCAAAGCACTTGAGCACAGCAGCTTGCAGCAGCAATGTATTCAGCCTCAGCAGTTGATGCAGACACACAGGATTGTTTCTTGCATTGCCATGAGACAACCCTTCCACCAAGGAATTGACATCCCCCAGATGTAGACTTTGCAGTCATGTTGCAACCACCATAATCACTATCTGTATAGGCATACAGATTGAAATTAGGATTCTTTGGATACCATAGACCAAGTGTTGAAGCACCTTTGAGGTATCTTAAAATCCTTTTCACAGTGATTAAGTGAGACATCTTAGGGTTGGCTTGATATCTTGCACAAATACATGTAGCAAACATGATATCAGGCCTGCTAGCTGTAAGATACATAAGAGACCCAATCATAGCCCTGTATAAGTGTTCATCTACACACTCCCCCTCAAGATCTGGACCAAGGGAGTGGTTTCTGGCTATGGGTGTCTTAGCAATCTTACAATCAGTCATGTTGAACCTCTTGAGTATGTCTTGAACATACTTTGACTGACTTATGAAGATGCCATCTTCAACCTGCTTCACTTGAATTCCCAGAAAGAAGTTGAGTTCTCCCATTGAACTCATTTCAAATCTGTCTTTCATCAGCTTCTCAAAGTCTTTGCAGAGCTTTGGATTAGTTGAACCAAAGATGATGTCATCTACATATACTTGAACCAGCAATAAGTCATTTCCCTGTCCTTTGATGAAGAGAGTTCCATCTATAGTACCTCTCCTGTATCCATGTTTACAAGATACTCAGATAGTGTCTCATACCACTTTCTGGGTGCCTGATGCAGCCCATAAAGAGCTTTGTCAAGCTTGCAGACATAATCAGGATGATCAGGGTCTACAAAACCAGGTGGCTGTTTGACATAAACCTCCTCATCAATCACTCCATATAAGAAAGCACACTTTACATCAAGTTGGTAGACCTTGAAGTTCTTGGATGCAGCAAATGCCAGGAATATCCTAACAGCTTCTAGTCTTGCTACAGGAGCAAAGACATCAGTGTAGTCAATCCCTTCTTCTTGTGTGTATCCTTGAACAACTAGTCTTGCCTTGTTCTTGATGATGATTCCTCTATCATCCTTCTTATTCCTAAAAACCCATTTGGTTCCAATGGTAGTCTTCCCATGAGGAAGAGGACAAAGGTTCCAAACTTTCTGCCTTTTGAATTGAAGCAGCTCTTGTTGCATAGCTTCAACCCAACTTCCATCCTTTAGAGCTTCATCAACTTTCTTGGCTCTATCTGAGATAAGAAACAAGAGTGAAGACAAACATTTGCTTCATGGGTTTGTCCTCTTGTTCTTACCCCTGTGACAACATCTCCAATGATGTTTGTGGTGGGGTGAGACTTGTGGATCCTTAGCTGAGGGATCACAGCAAGTTGCTGAGAAAGATCCAAATTTGAGAAATTTAGATCTGGTCTGGAAGATTCACCCTCCACATTATCACACTTATCAAGATTAACTTGATCCAATGAGTGTGTGACATCATTGATGTTGTCATCTATGGTATGGTTATTAGCATCAAGAAATTCCTGATCACTATCACCATCACCATTGTTGTCTTCTACAATTGAGGTGTCTTTATCTGGTTGAGAGGCCTCTGAGCTGGAATTTGAAGGCATACCAGATGTATCAGCTGAATTTGTCATTGTTGTGCTGATAGAAACCTCATTTGCTGAAGTAGTTCCAACTGGAGCTGAAGATGTATGAGTTGAAGGTCTTCCTAGCTCAAATCTTGGATCAGGATCACCTGTATTTAAATTTTCTGCAGATCCTGAAACATGCTCACAAGATTTGTTAAAACAGTTGGTAACTAAATCAAGATCAAACAGCCAATCCGGACCAGAACCAGCCACACAGGGTGTGTGCTCATTGAAAGTCACATTGGCTGACTCCTCAACAATTCTAGTTCTGAGATTGTATACTCTATAAGCTTTAGCTTGGGAAGAGTATCCAATGAAGTGTCCATCATCTGATTTCTCAGCAAACTTGGCAATTTGATCTTTGGTATTCAAGATGGTGCAGGGACATCCAAATGACCTGAGAAAACCAATGAAAGGTTTCCTCTTGTGCCAAAGTTCATAAGGAGTCTTACCATGTGTCTTAACTACTAAAACTCTGTTTTGCACATAGCAAGCAGTATTAACTGCCTCTGCCCAGAAGGTGATAGGCAGTTTAGAGTCAGACAACATAGTTCTTGCAGCTTCAATAAGTGTCCTGTTTCTCCTCTCAGCAACTCCGTTTTGCTGAGGAGTCCTGGGAGCACTATATTGTCTTGTAATACCTTTTTCATCACAAAATGTATCAAGGATTTGGTTCTTGAATTCAGTTCCTTGATCACATCTTATGGTTTTGACCTTGTGATCACATTGATTCTCAACTTTTAAGATGAAATTCTTCAGAATCTCAGGGGTTTCATCCTTAGTTCTAAGGAAGAAGACCCAAGTGAATCTTGTAAAATCATCTGTGATCACCAAACAGTAAGAGGTCCTTCCTAAACTCATTACACTGGTGGGGCCAAAGAGATCCATATGTAACAAGTGTAGGGGAGTAGTGATGGAGTTCTTTTCCTTAGGCTTGTGAGATACCTTGTGTTGCTTCCCTTTCAGGCATGCAACACAATGATCATCACTTGTAAACTCTTTCTTTGGCATTCCAGTTACCAGATCATGTTTAATTAATTTATTCATGTTCTTAAAGTTTACATGGCACATTCTTTTATGCCATAGGAAAGACTCATCACTATTTGCTTTAGATAGAAAGCATGAAACTTCTCCAGAGGGAGATGTTTCTTGCAAATCCATCTTGTACATGTTCCCTTTCCTGGGGGCTCTGAGCAGGATATGCTCATGAGGAATGACCACTCCAGGCTTGAGAACAATGCACTCATGCTCAGTAAAGAGCATGTTATGACTCTGATCACAAAATTGGGATACACTCAGAAGATTGTACCCAAGCTCCTTAACAAAGTTTACCTTCTCAATGCTGAGCTTACCATTTGTGACCTTGCCCCTTCCAGAAATGTAACCACCTTCATCTCCTCCAAAAGCAACTGGTCCTCCATCAATTCTCTCAAAATTATGGAGTAGAGACCTATTGCCTGTCATGTGCCTGGAACAGCCACTGTCAATTATCCAGACATTCCTGTTTGTCTTGAGCTGTTCCTGCACAAAGAAAATGATTAGTTACATTTGGAAACCCAAGCCTTACTTGTCTTGGGCTCATTAAGTGTAATAGAAGGTAATGCAACAGTAATAGATCCTATGGTTGTACTATGGGGATCTTCAGCTGTTGTTGATGGAGAAACTTCAGTCATTTGGTCTTTCTTAGACTTCCACACCACCTTTGGAGTCTTGGACTTGACCTTCAAAACCTTAGAAGCTTTTGGAACTTCACAAGTTTTGATGACTGAACCTTCGGAAGAGTCTACAGTCACTGCAGCAGACTTCAGTGCTTCGGAAGAACTCCTTTCTTCCGAGACCAACTTTGCTTCCGAAGGTAATTTTCCATTTACCTTCTTCTTTGATTTGGAGCTTCCGAAGGAAACAGACTTTCCTTCCGAAGCTTGAGACTTCTTGAGACTTCTTAAGACTCTTTGAAGTCTTTGTATTAGTCATGTGGATGGTACTTTTAGGATTGTATGGGCAATCCTTAGCAATGTGAGAAGTACTTTCACACATGACACATAACATTTTCTTCTTCAAGAAGTCTCCTTTTGAGAGCAAGACTGGCTTTGGTCACATCCCTTCTCCACCTTCATCTTGGTAGATGCTGAGACAGTTCTTTTGGGCTGTGAACTGTTCTTGGAGTTTGATGGTCCAGGCTGTGCAGCAGTGGTACACAGCAGCTCAGTCTTCTTCTTTGCACTGAGATGATTTGAACAAGAACCAGGACTCTTAGCTGAGGAGTCTTGGTTGATGTCTTCAGTCCTTACTACTTTGAAACCTGCAGAGATAAAACTTGTTTCTGCTTAGCATCAAAAGTAGCCTTGATTTCTTGAGCCTTCTTTGCTTTCCTTTTGCTCTTCCTGATCAAGTTCTTTCTCTTGGACTTGGTCATCACAGTTGATTTCTTCTCCTCAGAAGGATAGTGGCCCTTGGAAGAATCCTCTTCTTCACTCTTCTCAGAGGAATTCTTCACTATCACTTCTTCATCATCCTCACTTATAGGATCTATGAGAGGAAGCTCATCTTCACAAGTTCCACACCTAGGAGATCTTACAGACAAGATTGTGTGTGGAGGAGCTATCTCATTTGATCCCAGTCCCTGTCTATTTTGATAGCACACTTTGTTGTGCAGGGATGAGGATATCATGTTCTTGAAGGTCTCTTCTTCAAGAACACTCTTCTCTGCCTTGGCTTTGCTGATCACAAGCTCAGCCTGGCACTCAGTCAACTTAGTTATGAGATCTTGGATCTGAGTTCTAAAATCTGTATGTTCATGTTTTAGTACTGAAATGGTTTTCTCCAAGTCCTCTATCTTTAACTTGTAATCATTTCAGACTTTCTAAAATCAGATTTTAATATGTTTAATGACTCAAGATCAGATCTCATCTCTAAGTTGTAGGACCTGTATCTATTTACTTTAGCAATGCATTCAGGAGTACAGAGATGTTCCAATACCTTGGCTTCATCATGGTCAGCCATCAGTGCTTGGTTTAGAGAAGCATCTTCCACCTAAAAGCTCCAGTCAAAGCCTCCCTCTTCAACAGCAACAGCAGCATGTTGCTTTGGCTTCTCAGTCTGAGGGGCTTTGTCAGTGTAGTTTGGTCTGGGTTGTGTTTGGCCCCCATTTTCTTTAGGTGCCTTACACTCCCTAGCAAAGTGACCCATAAGGTTACAGTTGTAACACTTAACTTTGCTTTTATCTAGCCCAAACTTTCCACTGGTAGCATTGCTTGGAAATCTTCTTCCTGTTCTCTTGTAGAACTTCTTGGCTCTGTGAGTGAGGAGAGCCATCTGCTGAACTATCTCCATGTATTCCAGGTCATCTGGATGGATACAGTCCAGGTCTTCAAGAGTGAAAAGATAATTCCCACAGCTTTCATCAGTAGACACAAAGGCTTGAGAAGAACTTGTCTCTTGGAATGGGCTTCCTTGAGTAAAGTTCTCCCTTGGTGTCTCCGGGAAGGTGATGAAAGGACCCTTTTGTGAGTTGTCAGGGTAGCATATGAGATGATGTTGGGGTTCTATGCTGTCCCTTTCAACCACATGAAGGGCTGAACCATTTGATTGTTGGAGTTGCCAGATGAACCTTGCATGTTCATCTCCATCTGGTATCCACTGAGAATCCCATACAACTCTGTAAGAGTAAGAGTTTTAAGGTTCTCAGTCCTCTTGATCACCAACAATAGTGTGTCCATTGCCTAGGAAGTGATGACATAAACTTCCTTACAATGTCCCTGTTCTCAAGAGGAACTCCTCCATCCACTAGGGTATCCACAATCTCAACATACCTGAAGTATTGTTGGGTCATGGTTTCACCTGCTTTGAAGGTGAAATTTTCAAACTGCTGCTTCAGAAGATCTTTCTTGTTTTCCTTGGCTTCAGAGGAGCCTTCATACATCAGCTTCAGTGAATCCCACAGCTGTTTAGCTGTTTTGCACTTCTTAAAACCTCTGTATACAGAGTTTGGGAGAGCAGTCTGAAGAGCAGTCATGGCCTTCCTATCAATCTCTACTCTTTTTCTATCTTCATCTGAGTAGTTGGCCACATCTTTAGGAATCATACCAGCACCAGTAGCGGAGGGGGTGCTGGGTATAAAAGGTCCATTCTCAAGAGATTCCCATATTCTTGAATCAAGAGACCTGATGAAGCCTTCCATCCTCATGCACCAGGTGTCAAAATCATCAAGAGTGATCAGTGGGGATTTGTTCATGGTTCCAGTCTCCATATCAGTCTTTGAGATGGAAGCCATTTGAAGAGTTTAGTTTTTGTGTGTGTGAGGGATCTTAAGATGGTTAGATCTTATATCAAGAGCCTGGAAAGCTCTGATACCAATTGCAGGACCGTTTAAGGGCTTTAACACAATTACAACACAACAACACAAAGAGGAGATTAACTAAACTTTAATCAAACAGTGAACTGGGTTAACCAAAGTGATACAAAGAACACAAGTAAAGCAAGAGACAGAACAAGAGAGTATGGGTTTCAAGGAGGCAGTATATTGCTTTCTCAAGTTCTTTTACAAGTGTTACAAAGCATAAAGAAAGATACAAGAACTTGAAATACTTATACTACAACCTACAGCCGGCTATACTTTGAAAGCCAGCTGGATACAATTGACTAGACACTAACAAAATCAATTGTAGGATCAAAAGGCATATCTGCCTTTTGACCTTGTGACTATGACATGCCATAGCTCACATCCTTATACATTACAAAAAGGATAAAGTACATAAAGTGGAAAGTTACAGACTCAAGACCTCAATGTATAGTTACCAAAAGCATGGACCTTTTCACCAACTCATGTAAGTTGGTGACTTTACAGAGATGCAGCGGAAAAGGTGCTTTATGGAACAGTACATCAGATAAAGCATGTGTACTAAAAGTCTTCAGAAGAAATCTGTCTTCATAGGATGAAGCTTCGGAAGACTTTGTCTCTGAAGCTTCGGAAGACTTCATGTTTGGCTTCGGAAGATATTGGTCTTGGCTTCGGAAGATTTTACACTTAGAGTATTTTCTAATGCATTGTGTAAAACTTCCGAAGCATTCTTCACTTCAGTACTTAGTGCATGTTGCTGAGACACTTTGGATGTTTTGGGTTGCATCAGACTTAAGGAATCCTTACAAATGTGGTTACTAGATGTTTGAATGATTCAAATATCTCTAATTTGGATTTCAGAAACATCACCTAAGAGAATTTTGAGTAATCATCAGTTACTACATAGTAGTACATATCTCCAGCAATGCTATTTGTGCTGATTGGGCCAAACAGATCCATGTGTAGAAGCTCGAGAGGAATATCGATAGAATTAACTTTCTTTGCCTTGTGAGACTTCTTGGTTTGTTTCCCTTTCTTACATGCTACGCAAAAATCCAAAAGCTGGAAATTCTTGACAGTTACTCCATTCACTAAATCATTCTGTACCAGATGATTCATCTTCCTAGGATTTATGTGTCCCATTCGCCTATGCCAGGAGACTGAATCCCTCTCGGTTGCCTTTGACAAGAAGCATTGCACAATGTTCTCAGTTGTGGAGGCTTTTGATAGATCCAAGACATACAAATCATTATATCTTGAAGCTGACATTAGAACTTTATCCTCCTCAATCACATAATCCTTCTTCAACATGTAGCACTTCTTGTTGTCAAATACAACTTTGAATCCTTTATCACAGATCTGGGAGACAGAAAGCAAGTTGTTTTATAGTTGTTGAACGTAGTTGACCTTGTCAAACTTCACTTTCTCGTTTCCAACTTCGCCTTGTGCGGTGATGTAACCTCCTTTATTCCCAACAAACGATACATGTCCCCCTTTAATTTGCTTGATGTTGAAAAGGAGAGACGAATTCCCGGTCATGTGCCTGGACGCCCCACTATCAATAATCCAGGTATTAGTGATAGCGCTGTAGCGGACACCCTGCACATACAAAGGAAATGATTAGTTCATGTTTGGGACCCAAGCCTTAACTGGCTTGGGTGTCCCAGAGGTATCACACATCATGAACTCAACCCACTGTCCGTCAGAGGATGAGGGCACATCTTTCTTCTTCTTGTTCTCATTATCAGACAAATTACTTGATTTTATCTTCCATAACCCAGTTTTGTGTAAGGCCTGTTTGTGATAAACAGACGACTGGCTTATTGTTTGAACTTTAGGTTCACTAATCCTCTTAGGTGGAGTATTAGATCTCATTTTAGAAAAACTTGGTTTTGCATCATAAAGTTCAATTTTCTTTTTGGGTGTCTGATAATAAGGACAATTAGGAGAGATATGTCCTCTTTTTCCACAACTGTAGCAGGATCTCCCTTTAACAAATTGAGGAATATTGTGAGGTGGGGTTGAGTTTGGTCGGGGTTTCGATGAAGACTCTTCCTTTTTATATGTTTCTCCTTCTTTAACAAAGTTAATTGTTTTAACCTTTTGAACATCTTTCATTTTCATTTTTTTTGGATTTTGATGATTAACACGTTTAAGGTTCATTGGATTATTCTTCTTAGGTTCTGAAATAAACTTTTGTGAACCAGACCCTGATTTAACCTTTTCACTTTTAGCATCCAAATTCCCAATAGGTATATTATTTGTTGATTCCAAAGAAGAATCCTTCTGTTTAGTGACAGATTTCACAGGTTGACCCATGGAATTTGGATCACTAATCAGAGGAGTGGACACCACATGATCCTTTACTGGGTTATTATTGATTGGTCTACATTTAGTGTTCAAAAGTACTGCATGTGGTGGCGGAACTACTTTATAACCCAGACCTTCCCCATTATTTCGTTCTTTCACTAAGTTTTGAACTATGTGAGAAGAACTAGCCAAACTATGCAGTTTTTGTTTTAAAGATTCAACTTCGACTTCTAAAACTGCTTTTTCCTTTTTCGTTTCTTCCAAAGAATGTAAATAAAACTTTATGTCATTTGCTTGATTTAATGCAACAACCTCGGTTTCCCTTAGTTGTTTTTCCAAAAGTTCTATTTTTCTTTGAAACTGCACTCATTTTGTTTTAAAATACGATTAGCCTCAGTGCGGAGTTGTAAATTGTTTACTAAATTATCATTGTGTTCTAATAACCTTGCAAAATTTAGATCAATGCTTTCCCTAAATTTGTCACATTCAGTACAAGCATGTTTTTCAAATAATTGGTCTTTAGAACTTACCTGTGAGGAATCAGACGAATCAGCCATCAAAGCTATATCAGACTCTTCGTTGACTGGAGATTCTAAGTTTGTTGCTTTGAGCTCTTCCTCAATCAAGTGATTTACAACATTCATAGTTTCTTCGGTATCTGACATCGCTTGCTCAGCTATGATCTCACCTTCACTAGCAGATCCATCATCTAGTGCATCGACAAAGGCAATATTTGATTCATCGGAGAGACAAAGCGGAAGGACCAGTCTTGCCCTTCATCACCTTGAGCAGTCAGAGCCTTTGTCTCTTTACTTGAACAAGAGTTCCAATCATGTCTTTGTCTTGACGGTTGAATATAGGAAATGGGTTTCCATTTCCATTTTTCTTGGGCTTTACACATTCACGTTTAAAATGCCCTTTTTCATCACAGTTGAAACATGTAACTTTGGTCTTATCAAAACCAAAAGTCGTATCTTTAGTGGCAACTAGATTTTGCCCCGTCTTTTTGACAAACTTCTTTGCTCTTCTGACTGCACTAGCAAAGGCCCACATTATGTCCATTCTTTCTAGCTCATTTTCATCAACTTGCTCGTAATCCTCATCTGCAAGATGACAATTTCCAATCTTACAGCCGCTAGAAGATCCATGTGCTCCTTAGCAACTTCCACTGTGACATTACCGAGATTCTCAGTCTTCAACTTTGTAGTATTTGCCTCAGGAACTATGTATTGGGTTCCAGATGACCCTGACGTTTCGGTTCCTGAAGCACTGTTTTGTGAAGAAGCAGAAGAACTAGACACAAACACTGTTTGTAACGGTGCTCCTTAAATAGCTGGAGTCGGAACTGAGTTGTAAAGTGAAGGATTCTGAACATAGGATCCGTTTTTTGACTTGTATTTCATTCGCAGTTCTTCCTCCCTTAATTTCAAGATGAAATCATTTGTGTCTAGCGTCGCAAGAATGTTGTTTTGTCTCAGATTAGACACAAATGAATCTCATTTATCAGGCAAACCATCAGCAAAGCTTGAAACTTTATCTTCCATTGATGTTCTCACACCATGAGTGTGCAACTCACTCATCAGATGATAGAATCTGTCAATAATATCATCCAAGCTCTCATTCTCTATCGAAGAGAAATTATCAAATTCCTTTTTGAGAGCTTTAGCCTTTAGTGCTTTGAGAGTTGTGTTTCCATCATATCTCTTCTCCAACGCCTCCTATAACTTTTTAGCCTGCTTGTTCTCAGAGAACTGATGAAAGATGTTTTTAGGTATCGACTGAGTCAACAAGGCATATACTTTCTTTTCAGCATTGAATAGAATCTTTTGAGCTTCACTCATTCCTCCCAAAGTCAACTTGACTCCATTAGCACTGACTGGTTGATAGGATCGGATCTAGTTTGATCAATTAGATTAGAATTTGCAGCGGAATATAACATAAATTAGATCAAATTTCAGCAAGACAAGTATGAATATTCAATCACACTATGACGATTATAGAGAGAGAATTTTCTGTTAATGGAAGATTTTCATTCACGCAAATGCTTCGGTTACAAAACAATTAGGTCAACATTCCTTTTATAAAGGAATGTGACGTCAGCTGATGTCACTTGATAGTGACATCTAACTGATTTATACAAACTACTGAAAGTAAACTAATCTACTGAAGATGTCCACAACAGTTGAGGACACCTTCACAAAAAGTTAAGTATAAACTACAATTACAACTACTGAAGCTATAACATCTGAAGTGTAAGAACTTCAGATGTTTTACAATAATAAAACTACTGAAAAGAAACTACTGAAAAGTAAAACATCACAACTACTGAAAAGAACTACTTCAGCTGTTTGAGACAACTTCTGAGAACTTGGTCTTCAGACTTTGTCTTCAGCATATGTCTTTAGACTTTGTCTTCAGACTTTGTCTTCAGCCTTTGTCTTCAGCAGATGTAGATCACTTCAGTTGTTATGATGTCTGTGGGACTTAAAGGTTTTTCTGATCTGGCTCATTGGTTCTTTTGGTCCAACAAACTCCCCCTGAACCAATGCAGCCAAAACCTTTAAGATTATTGAAGTCCCACTTATTGGCAGACACATTTTCTGGATCAGCTCAGAAATTCCCATAGTAAGCTCAGGCCAAGGAAGAGGTTTCAAAAATTTTATTGGCAAAGGATGAATGGGAACTCTGTATTGGGGAATTGGACACAGAGCTGTTACCCCAATCATGAAACCTACTTCCCAATGATGAGTCTGTAAGACTCTCTAACGTAGGCCTCAAGAAGAACAACTTTTTCTTCTATTGTGAGTTCTTCAGCTTCACTCTCAAAGAAGAACTCAGGCCCATAATATTCTGATAAGTATCTGACATTCTTTCCATTCTTTAGCTCCACAGTTGTTATTTCTCTGTATGCAAACTCATTAGGATAAGTACCTTCAAGTAACAACTGGAGCTCATTTCTTCTTATTTCTTCAAGCTTCTTGTAAATTAACCCCTTCTTCACCATTTTCTTTTCTAACAAGGTTTATGGAGTCATCTTAGTCTTGTAAGCTCGCTTGAAGTCATCAAGGATTTCCCAGGGTGACACTACAATGGCCAGCATTATCACAGCATCTACAGTCTTCTTTACTTGGCCATTGTATCTACTTGGAGCATTCTTACTATGAATTCTGTCACTAACTCTGGGGTCAGGCCAAATTCTCACTCTCTCTTTCTGATATTGAAATGTAAATCTGAGAGCATACAACCTCTGAGCATGTTTCTTCATAGCTTGTATGGATGAAGACTTAGGAAATTCCTTATCAACCATCCTTAACAGCTGCTCATCATGTTGTTTTTGATGTTCTTCTTCTTCAATCTTCACTTTTACCATTTGCCTTTGGGTGTCAGGAGGGATGGTTGTTGGTTGACTCCTAGGCTCAGGCATCTTCATTTTAATCATAGCAGAGATTGGCAGACTATCATCCTCATCATCTTCTTCTTCTTCTTCCATCCTCAACACCCTTCTCTTCCTCTTAGGTGCATCATTAGTGGTTGATTGAGTGGGCTTCTTGGGTAAAGGAGTTGGTTTTGAGGGTTGTGAGGTTGGTTGTTTTGAGGGTTGTGAGGTTGGTTGTTTTGGTAAGGGAGATTGTAAAGGCTGCTCTATCATTTTGGTTGTGAGGGAGGCTTTAGATAACTTTGCCATGTCAGACCTTTTCCCAGCACCAGCTTCATCAAGGGCTTCTATGATCAATCCTTTGTTGAAGGTTTCAGAAGAACAGATTTTGGTGGTTATTTCCAAAATACTGTCTCTGGACCATGACTTTACTTTAATGATTGGTCTTCCCAAATGTTTTGACAAGAATCTGATCATAGCTTCCAACCTTTACCTTTCTTTCTCATTGCAACTGGCCCATCTATTCTCAATCTCTTGAATCTCTAGCCGTCTGATCTCAGAGTCAAGTTTGGCAATGTCAAAGCCTTGTCTGAAGAGCTGGTCAATGATCTTATCCATAGATCTGCTATGTTGCTCATCAGCTTCTTTGATCAGTTCTTCTAACTTCTTCTCATCCTCAGTCTATACAGCACTTTTCTTTCTCTTATAAATGATTATCTCTTTTTCTTTCTTCTCTTTTGCTTCTTTCTCTTCAACTCTCTTTCTTTTGTCTTCTTTCACTGACTTAGACTCCCCCTTTTTGGTTGCATTGGGTTTCAGGGGTTTGAATGTCAGAAAGTTTCCTGGAAACAGCATCTTCAACCAGGGTTTGAAGATTTGAGGAAAGCCTCTCATCAATGGTTTGATGTACAATGGTAGTGATGATTGGAGTGATGAGAGGTAAGGAGGATTTAAATGCAGCAACCATTTGCTCAAAGGGGTTCTGTCCCTGAGAAATGGTGCCTGAAACAGAGGCTGGTGGCTGATTTGTTGAGAGTGGCTCAGTGTTTGGGAAAGCTTCAAAAGAAGTTGCCATCTGTGGGTGAATTGGGGCAGATGGACTTGATTCTTGAGACATTTTGGCAAGCAATTCTTGTAGTCTGCATACCTCAGCCTCAAGAATGGTGTTTCGGGCTAGAACATCAAAGACAAAAGCCCAGGTCATCATCAGGCTTTGCTGAATCAGCTGACCTCCTGAGTAAATCAGGATGAACATGTGCTAAGTGTAGATCAGTATTCACATGTGCCCCTATGTCTTGGAACTGGGGACTTCCTGCCTCAGGATTAAGTCCTTCATTGGCAGTTGCCTCTGGGGAGGTCTTAGAGATGATACCACCTTCATCCTGTTCATGTGCTGAAACAGGAGAAGAGGTAGCCTCACCAGATGTTCTAATCTCCTCCTCTACACCGGGAGATTGAACTTTGTAATACCTATGCTGTGGGTTGTCAACCACATTATAATCCTCTCCCTCAACTGTTGAGGTTTTCCCAGTGGTAATAGGTTTCTGGGGAGGGGTAGAGGAATGTAGTTGAGTCAGCACTTGTGCAATGACTGCAATTGGGCTTGTAGGGGTGGTTTCAATGGGAGATAAAGGTGAAAAGGATTGCACCTGGGGTGAATGGTGCTCTTCAATGGCAATCTTCTCAAGTGAGAGAGATTCCAGTAATGTGGTTTCCCCAATTTTGGTTGCATCAGGATCCTGTTGAGAGGATGCCTGAGCGGTATCAACTGGTAGAGTCTTGGAAACTACAAGGGGATTACTGCCAGTAGTTTCATCCTGCGTTTGTGTTACAGGGGCATCATCAGGGGACTCAACTCCCTGAGTAGCCTTTTTGGTTTGCTTGGATTTTGGTTTGGAGGGGACTTTAGATCTGGAGGTGGAGGTTGTGGGTTCCCTCTGCTTGGGTTTTAGCAGTTTGGCAGCCTCTTTGAGTTGTGGGTTTGAGTTGTGCCTGGAGTATACCTCTGGCAAAACTACCATAGCAGGGACTCCAAGGCCAACAAGGCCATCAGATTTTAGTTGATTAATAATTATGGCCATAAGAAACCTTGGATATAATTATCATCTGTTAGCCACAGGTTTCATTGCCAGATCTTTTAATTCCAAAAATATTATTTCAGAAAAATTTAAGCTTTGGCGTTCAAGGATAGAATACAATACCTGCTGCCACCTGGATAACATTTGATCCCATGAAGATGTTTTGGGGGCAAGACAGACATTGATCATGTGAAAGATAAGACGTTCAGCATCATGGAAGTGCTTCTTTATAATAGTGGTAGCACTTAGGTCACCCTCATATCCATGGTTAACAGATGATAAATCAATGGTGCCTTTGGGGTATCTTGTGACATAGGTGGCATCATTCAGGTCTAGGGTTTGGCGAATGATATCAGAAGTGATGACCACCTTCTTTTGGTTGACAAACGACTGGAGAGTGATCGAGTCATCATTCTCATCAGTATGGACAGTGACGTTTGTCCAGAATTGGCGAAGGGTATCGGGATAGATGGTTGGATTCAAAAGAAAGGCGGTGTGGTATTGGGAATCAACCATCAGATCAATGGCAGCATCAAACTTAGTCCAAAAGGCTGATTTGGTGAGGTAAGCAACACAGTTGTGTCGAGGTTTGAGTTGCATGGTCGCCATTAATGGAAGATGAACGTTTGGAAAGCGACTTATGAAAAAGTTGAAGTTAGGGTTAGGTATTTATAGGTTATGAAGCGACTGAAAGAAAACAACTGAAAGTTTTGGTGTGAGACATCAGTTGTTAGAAAACAACTGAAGACATGGTTTTAACTTTCAGATGTTGTAAACAACTTAAGACTTGGTGTTAGTCATCAGTAGTTGTAAGCTACTGAAGACTTGGTTTTGGCTTCAGTTGTTTTGAAATGAAACAACAGTTGTTGTCGTCAATTCACAAAGTTCAGTTGTTTCAATGACCTTAACACTTACTCAGCAGATCATCTGATTTTCAGATGTTTCATTGGTCATCAGTACTTATCTATTAGAAAAGACATCAGTAGTTTTAACTACATGAGTACTTTTCAATAAATGAAGTACTTCAGTGCTTTTAAGTAATTTAGTCTTCAGTAGTTATAAAAACTGCTAAAGATAAAATAACTTATCAGTACTTATTTTTGACAGCTGTATACTAATGCTCATCAATACTTATTAACTAAGAGCATCAGTAGTTGTCAAATCATTCTAGTTGCAGCATACCAAGCCTGAGCACAAGATTTTGGAAAGTTGCACTGTCCAAAGGCTTAGTAAATATATCTGCAAGCTCATCAGCACTAGCCACAAACTATGGATCAATCAGACCTTTTTCATAACAATCCCTGATAAAATGATGTCTGATCTTAATATGTTTGGTCCTAGAATGCTGGACAGGATTCTTAACAATACAAAGAGCTGAAGCACTATCCATTAGTAAAGGAGTCTTAGTCTGTGTAATGTCATAATCCAATAATTGATTTTGAAGCCAGAGTACCTGAGATGTACAGCTTGCAGCAGCAATGTACTCTGCTTCAGCTGTAGATGTAGCAACTGAAGATTGTTTCTTACTCTGCAAAGAAACTAAACAATTGCCTAGAAATTGGCATCCACAAGAGGTTGATTTTCTGGTTAACTTACACCCTGCATAGTCACTATCAGAGAAAGCAACTAATTTGCAAGAGTGCCCAGTGGAATACCAAAGTCCTAGAGATTGAGTTCCTTGCAAATATCTAAAGATCCTTTTGACTGCAATCATATGGGATTCTTTAGGTGCAGCCTGAAATCTAGCACAGACACAAGTTGCAAACATAATGTCTGGTCTAGAAGCTGTAAGGTACATCAAGGAACCAATCATACATCTGTAAAGAGTTTCATCAACTGCTTTACCTTTCTGATCAGCATCCATTTGTGTGCTGCTGCACATGGGAGTAGAACAGGGCTTACAGTTTTGTAAATCAAACTTGGTCAACAAATCCTTTGTGTATTTTGACTGATGAATGAAAGTTCCATCAGCCATTTGTTTGATTTGCAATCCCAAAAAGAACTGTAATTCTCCCATGGCACTCATTTCAAACTTTTGTTGCATCAATTTAGTAAAGGCATCACACAACTGTGGATCAAAGGATGCAAAAATAATATCATCTACATAAATTTGAACAAGGAGCTTATGCATGCCTACTTTCTTAATGAACAAAGTTTTATCTATGGATCCTCTAGTGAAATTATTTTGAAGAAGAAAGTTAGATAGTGTTTCATACCAGGCTCTGGGAGCTTGTTTTAACCCACAAAGAGCCTTATCAAGCTTATACACCCAATCTGGATGTTTATGATCTTCAAAACCTGGTGGTTAACACACATAAACTTCTTCTTTTATTTTACCATATAAAAATGCACTTTTGACATCCATTTAAAAAACTTTAAGGTTATAGAAAGCAGCATAAGCTAAGAACAATCTGATTGCCTCCAGTCTAGCTACAGGGGCAAAGGTTTCATCATAATCAATACCTTCATCTTGTGAAAACCCCTGTACAACCAGTCTGGCCTTGTTCTTGACAATTTGGCCTTTTTCATCAGTTTTATTCCTAAACACCCATTTAGTGCCTATTGCTCTGATACCATTTGATAGGATCGGATCTAGTTTGATCAATTAGATTAGAATTTGCAGTGGAATATAACAAAAATTAGATCAAATTTAAGCAAGACAAGTATGAATATTCAATCACACTATGACAATTATAGAGAGAGAATTTTCTGTTAATAGAAGATTTTCATTCACGCAAATGCTTCGGTTACAAAACAATTAGGTCAACATTCCTTTTATAAAGGAATGTGACGTCAGCTGATGTCACTTGATAGTGACATCTAACTGATTTATACAAACTACTGAAGTAAACTAATCTACTGAAGATGTCCACAACAGCTGAGGACACCTTCACAAAAAGCTAAGTATAAACTACAATTACAACTACTGAAGCTATAGCATCTGAAGTGTAAGAACTTCAGATGTTTTACAATAATAAAACTACTGAAAAGAAACAACTGAAAAGTAAAACATCACAACTACTGAAAGAACTACTTCAGCTGTTTGAGACAACTTCTGAGAACTTGGTCTTCAGACTTTGTCTTCAGCATATGTCTTCAGACTTTGTCTTCAGACTTTGTCTTCAGCCTTTGTCTTCAACAGATGTAGATCACTTCAGTTGTTATGATGTCTGTGGGACTTAAAGGTTTTTCTGATCTGGCTCATTGGTTCTTTTGGTCCAACACTGGTACCGTATAACCCGTCTCAATGAATGTCCAAAGATTTGGGTCAACTCCATTTAAATAGCTTTCAAGCCGCTGTTTCCACTGTGGATATTCATCTAACATTAACAGCTTTGGCGGTTTATTATGATTTCCAATCTCATTCTCCAGAAGTAGAAGGTTCTGGATGCGGGAGTCCTTTCCGGCAGTAAATGCAGCAAATTGGTCTTCCATTGCTTTAAACTTGGTTAACTTAGAACAGGACAGTTTCACTCGTGCGAATGGGCTATGTGTATGGGTCACTCGTGCGAATGAAGGATGCGAATGAATTCAATCGTGCGATTGGATTCAGTCGTGCGTATGAACAAGGCGATTGGATTCAACCGACTGGAGAAGTTCAGTCGTGCGGATGGGAGATGCGACTAAGTTCAGTCGTGCGAATGGAGTATATGAATAAG